>CM039682.1:36110979-36540979 GCA_022537955.1 Schmidtea mediterranea
GAAGTATGAACATTGAACTCGGGTTATAAATATCATGTCATAATCATTTAAAGGGTTTGTTACATACATATTGCGAACAACACCCACAGCCGAAAGGAAAACAAACAAAATAATTTTTCCCAAAATAATTATTGACAAAATCTCAAATTATTGAATGTGTATATTTGACTTTTGTTGATTGTATTGATGAAAATTTAGAAATAAAATTAAAGTGAGGATAAAACATTTAGCTAAAAAGAAAAATTTACATTTTCCGTGGTGAAGGAAAATAATTGATAATTTAATTAAAGGTGACCAAAATAATAATAAAGGAAAGTTATAACTCGCATCATGCATATTATTATTCTGTATTTAACATAATAATAAAAAATAATCATAAATTTAAATTTTTAAAATTTAAAATAATCAAATTATTACCGGTTGCAAATGATCTTTGTGCATCCATATATTCAAAAATTAACTGCCGAAATTACGAGTAAAAATTAACTTTGATTTTAAAATAATATGATGCATTTCCAAAGTGGCCTGCAATATCATTTTGGTTGGTCACCCTTGATTTATCCTTAGCAAATGAAAAATTGAACATTTGGGTTTTTTAAAATTTGTTTGACTTGTACTCAAAGTATCTTAATGTGTTCAACAAGCATCCATGCACCAATACCATAACGTTTAAACAAAATCCAATATAACATAAAGTAATACAGAGTACCCTAAAATCTAGCATAAAAGCTGCTGCTTATGTTTACATAAAATTTGTTTTTTTTAGCTGAAAACATGTAATGTGGCTTATTTGTGAGATTTTAGAGTAAATAAAGAGACAATATGACAACAATTAAGTACAAGTAAATAAAATTATTAAATGCATTAGCTACAAGCACTGAACATCGGCATGTCAAGTTAGGGCAGCCGAATATAAAATTTTAGATATTTTTTTGAGAGTAAAGAATCGGGCTTGCTGAACCCAAGTGTTTAATGTAAGCACAACTTATAAAAGCAAAAAAAAATTTAGTAAAAATCGTCAACTATTATTACTAACAGGAGAAGGTTTCGGGGATTAAATATTGAGATGTCGAATTTTAAGAAAATCAATTGTTTGAAATTATCTTGAAATTGGTTGTCAAATTTTGTTCGAAATTGTTTATTAGTTTGTGAAAATAAATTTTTGTTATTTGCTGGATTGTATTATTGAAACAAAAGAACGCATCGAGCCTGATAGAGTTTTGATCATTCCGAAATGGATAAATTCCCAGCAAATTGTGTGAAACTTTTAACAAGGTATAATTACAAGGTATATTGATTATGTTAAAATGTATTTCAACTTTTCACAAAAATATGTTAAATATTAATCGTGTCCTTGATTAAAACAAAATAACCAATTGTACGTAATTTTCAGTCGCAAACTTTAAGATTAGATAAAATATTTTCTGAAACAAAAACATTTCAATTGCTATTTCTACTCAGTTTTGCCTCAAGGAGGATTTGACTTCATTTTTACTTGTAAAGGGGTTTTATTGTGGTTAATGTTGAGCTTCGTGAAATTTTTCAAGCATATTTGACTTTATTTTTGATCTATGTCAATGTGAAATGAATGGGTAAATTAAGATTTGTGTAATTCTGTGGTGTATAAAGATCAAATTCTAAGTGGTTAATTACATAAATATTTGTCAATTCAGATTAATATAATTAGTTTAGCATGATTGATTCCGTGGAATATATTGCAGAATCGCCTTCGAGGAGCAGCGGAAATTTCAACAGAAGTGAAGAAATTGAGTGCCAATTGGGTCATTTTGTGGAAACGAATAGACAGTTTATCAAAAAGAGACTCAGTGTTCAGTATGATCATTTCCATAAGCAAAGAGTAAATAATTTACTTCTTGGAATAGTTTGATGCTGAAATTGAATCCTTCAGAGTAGCAGTGAATCAACGGAACCTATTTTTAGACGAAGCTCAGTTATTGAAATAAACAACGAATCCTCAGAAACAAGTGTCATCAATTTTTCTGAATTATACTCCTATACAGGGACATCGTGGTTTTCGGCAGTGTTAATTATGGCAAACTGCACAATTGGCATGGGGTTGCTAAATTTCCCATTTGCAATAATGAATGCTGGTGGGAATCTGGTTGGTATGTTTACTCAAATGGTGAGTAAGGAAGGATTTGTAAAAATAAGATGAAGGTTATATGAATTTCACAATCTCATTATTGTTTAAATTCACTCCTGAAATATATCTCATTTTATTATTTTTGTAGCTAACTAATTTATTATCTAAATCTATAAGATGTTTTGATATGATTTACAGGAACGATGTTTTAAGATGAAATACTTAAACAAAAAATTAATTTACCAATAACTCTAATTAAGTTTTGTAATTTCCAATTTTAAAAATACATATTTAAACAAAGTCACTATTTTATTTTGTTTATTAACTTCTGAAAAACATAGCAAGTAACTTTTTTTTCCAAAAATATTTAAGAATTAACTTATGCCATTTTATTTTATATATTTTACATTTTCTTATTTTTTTAATAATGCCATTTATACTTAATACTTATAAATAAAATTGCGCTTTTCTAAGGAAGTAAAAGACGTTCGTTACTTTCTGGAAGCCTCATTAAAGAGTTTATATATTTTGTTTTAATTTACTGAAAAATCGAATATTTTCTCAAATTACACTGGAAAATAAGGTTTTTACTATTGCAATGAAATTTTCTGGTCTTTGAAGATTTCGGCATGCTATTTTCAAATATTTTTTTACCTTTTTTTTTAAAATATTATATTAAAAAGTTATTCTTTTTTGACAATATGTTGATTATGTTTTAAATATTTGTGGGGATTTAATAATACTTGAAGAAGGCAGTGACGATAATTTTTATTCAAAATGAAAAGGCATTAATTTATCGTTGGAATCTAAATAAACATAAATGAAATTCTCAAAAAGAATAGCACCTGATTTGGTCAATACTAAACCCAATATTTAATAAGAGAAATGTATGCTGTGTATTAGAGATGGCATGATAAATTATAAGGTAATGCTACTTGGTGGAGTATGACGGAGGCGTAGCTAGAGCCAAGGAGGGACAGATGTTCCAACGCGGAAGACTAGGGGTACCAAAATCTAGTATGAAAACTTGATATTATTAAAGTGTACATTTTTACCTAGTTTTTATGTGATATTTTTCTTAGTCTAAGAAAATTTCATTGAAATACAAAAATATTTAATAAAAAACAATTGAACTTAAATGAGAAGTGGTTATATGTTTGAACTCGGGCACACATTTTGCTTATGGGTATGGAGAGAGCAAACCTACCAAAAGTAATTTTTTCAACAAATACTATGAAAAAATCAAAATTAATACAAAATAAAAGACTAACCGTAACAATATATTTTTTAAAACTCTTACTATATCTCACTCTTTTACATTCTATTAAAATTAAAATTTCAATATGCGTGCTCAATGCTTTGAAATATTTAATATTACACAAAATCAGCTGACTAAGAAATTTTAATTATATCTTTTTTTAATATGCGACCAAATTGAAAATTTTCAAAAAGGTTAATTATAGTACCTTTTATAAATATGAATGCATTGTTCTCAACGACGAATCTATCTACCGAATTTCAGCTTGATCCGATCACTGGAAGTGGGTTAATTTTCCGTTGCAAGATTTGCATGGCTCATACATACAAACATACATACAAAGTGAAGTTAATATAGAGAGAGTAAAAATAGAAATTATGAAGATCTATTAGAAGAAGCTTTTATTAGATTTTTACTATTTTATTTTGATTTTTTGGATAATAAAACTTTTTAAAATGCAAAAAAGTTTACTATATGGTTTATCATTAACAGCATGTCTAATATAAATATCTAATATAAATTTTGAATATAACTCGGTTATTCTATTTATTTAAGACTTTCATAGACAAATTATTAATAAACAAGACATAATTAATAAAAAAAATTTAATTTATTGACACTATTAAATGTCAAAGTTGCACTTATAGATAAAAGAAAATTTTTAAATGTTATGAATTTCAACAAATTCCACGTCAAATTCGGATAATAAGATGTCTGTATAGGTTTGTTGTTTGGAGGTGTAAGGTAGTATGTTCCTAAACCAGTGTGTGGAGATGACCAGGATGGTGATTGAAAGGCGTGAGAAATATTATTTACTATATAATAAAAATTCTAATGGCACAATGTATTTAAAAGATTTTAAAATTTTATTTTAAAAAAATAATTTTAAATCACAATCCCTCACTATTAACATTCAATCACCAACGAATTTATTGAGTTTTTTTAAGTAACTTATTCAAAAGAAATTGTTACTTCATTCATTTTTCAGCATTTGATATAGATTATGATGGCAAGCTGATGACAAGTATAATATAATACGGCCAACTGTGCTTTTTGAAATAAATGTAGACCCAACATATAAATATGAATTTTTATATTGTAAATATTATTAGCAAGATATTCTACTGTTAAAAATGCTAAAAACACAATACAGTCAACCCTGTTCGATATGAACACAAGCGTTCCGATTTTTTCAAATGTTCACGTTAAAAAATAATATGAACATAACAATTTATTTCACAAAAAAATGTATTTATTACACCTATTTATCACAATTTTTATTTCTTTGACGCATAATATAGTCTGGTTTTCAATTGTTTAGATGCTTTTTCTCCTTGAATTTCATCAATAAAATTCCATATTTTTTTCATCTTATCAGAAATAGTAGATTGGAAGTATTTTTAAAGTTTTCTTGCATACTCATAGGCTTCGAATCCTGTGATTACTGTATATTCTTTTACTTCTTTAAAAGAATTATCATTTGTTTCTTCATTTTCAGAACTTTCATTTTCATATTTTTCTACTAGATCAAACAACAGATGTTAGTCAAATTTTGGATTAATTTCAAAACATGGAAAATCATCTCATTCAGCATTCACTTCTTTAGCATACGCATTTTCATTTTTAACTGTCTTTTATGAACAGGGTTGACTGTATTTTGAATTTGTACTCACAAATATTTTAATATGCAATATTTATAGCTACTTATTAAAGTCAAAGTGCAAAGTGCTCAGTAAAGCGTGTGAGTGATACCGAGATCATTTATTAATAAATACGTTTATAATTAATTGACTAATTTTTACAAACTGATTGTTAACCCGACTATTAATTTCCCTTAGTTTTGACACACTAAATTAAAGGTTCTTGAAAGATTTTTGTTTATTATTTCCCTAATAGAAAATTTTAATGGTTTATGAATCTGCTAAATGATAACAAACTAAAGGATACATTTAACGTATATGAATATTATAAATAAATAAACAGATGCCATTTTAATCGGGTGTCCGTAAGAATGAGTGCAGAAACTGAGATAATTATTTTTCAATATGTATCGCAATAACATTTATTTGCTTTGGTTTTGATTTCAAAGATTTCAATTTTGAAAATTTAGCAAAACCATTTTTAAAAGCTTTATTTTATTTAGATTTTAATATTGGAAAAATCAATTTTATTAAATTTAATTTTATAATTTAATTTTATAATTTAATTTTATAATTTAATTTTATAATTTAATTTTTTTTAAATAAAGGTTTGTCTAAATCAGGGTTGCCAGACCTCCCGATTTCGTGGGGAGTCTCTCGCTAAAAAAATATATTTCCAGACTCCCGATATGTATAGCAAAAGCCCTCGATTTCTGCTACCGTTTTCTAAATTAGGTTTTCCCAGCAATAGGCATCACTTAACATTTTGAATTTAAAATTTTTCGTTACTCCCGGCATGATGTCTTCGAAATATGGCAACCCTGGTCTAAATTTATATATATATATATATATATATATATATATATATATATATATATATATATATATATATATTTAAAGCTTTTGTGGGAAGAAATAATTCAATCAGAGAAGAAGTAGAGTGCAAAAGACTTGTTAAATTTTTGTTTTAGGATGATCAGGACTTATTTGAAACCCTAAATTTAAAGACAAGTTTATCTGTTTTATCCTGTTGGCTTGTTTCATTTTTTCTATTCATTTATGTAGTAAATAATGAATTTTTTAATGTTTTTAAATGGATTTTTAATCACACAGTTAAATTTATTTGTTTTTTAAAAGAAAATTTTTTTTGAAATTATCTAATAGTGGAGTAGGAAGGTGGCGAATCAATCAAAATTGAACAAACACCGTATCAGAATTCTAATTGGTCAAGCATTTTAATAATTATATTATACTTTTTTATAGGTTTTTTTAAAATAATTTTTAGATAATTTCATGATTATTATTTTTTATATAATATTATCTTTTAGGTAATTATAGCATTTATTGTTGTGTCATTAAACATGATGTGTTACCTATCTCAATATTACGGTGATGTCTCTTTTCAAGGAGTTATTGGATCCCATCTTGGTAAAGTTTCAAAAGAAATATGTCGTATTCTTATCTTCTTAAACAATTTTGGCGCTCTTATTGTCAGTTTAATCGTAATTGGGGATCAGTTTGAGCACAGTAATGAATTTTTAATTTGTTTTCTGAAAAGAATTAAATACTTATAGTCAGTCGAGCTATTTGGGCCCATGAAGAAGCCCTTCATTGGTTACTAGACAGAAGGGTTATGGTACCAATTATATCAATCGTTTTCATATTTCCTCTTTGTCTTTTGAAAAACTTTGATATCTTCAAATACACAAGGTAGATTGACTTTATTCGTATAGTAAGAAATTTATATTTTTATTTAGTTTTCTTGGAGTAATTGCTGCTTTATATATCTCTTTTGGGTTAATTTTCAAAAGTTATTTCACTCTTAAAGGCAGCAAATTTGTTGAAGTAAAGTGAGTGTATATATTTATTTTTGACTATGTGGATAAAGTTTTTCAATGGTATTCAAATACATTATGAGTTAATAGCACTAACCTGTACCCCCTTTGGACAATCTGAGCGGTGTTGCTCCTAGAATTTAATGGGTCACGGTTAAACAGACAATAGATCATTTCTCCATTATGGCATTCATAACATTCCGACTTTCTACCTCACAAACAACTTTAAGATTTCTGTTGAATTATACTCCTCTTTTCAAATTCTTTTACTCCAAGCCATCAATTAAAAAAATTTTACATTAAAAATGAAATGTCAAATTTGAAAACATTGAATCTTAAAAAATGTTAAAAGACAAAGATTTTTAAAAAAAATAAAAGTAGTAACTACAATATATTTCGACAGACTCACTGTCATCCTCAGGTAGATTCGAGCTTGAAACTATATTGAATTAAATTGCTTTTATACAAAAAATTTCTTCAGTAATATTTTATATTTAAAATTATATATTATATCAAAAAATCATAAATTCTACTTTATAAATCTCGATTCTTAAAAATTTATAAAATCAAAATTTTAACAAAACCATAATTATTGAAATTTTTAAATTTTTACACAAAAATATTTTACATTTTTTTTCAAAAAACTTTCAATAATATCAGCATTTGGAACTACTTATCGCTGCGAATCATTGTTTTCCAAATTAAACCTGGTTAAGACAAAGTGCGCAGCAGGTTGCTCGATGAAAATATGACCAATCAACTAAAATGCGCGTCAACTTAATTATCCGTTAACATTAAAAAAACTCAAAAACAAGTGTCACATTAATTGTAAAATAATAAAATATTTTTGAATAATTTGTTTTTTTATTTTTATATGTGCGGCCTCAGTTCCGTAATTTTTTTTGGCCCACCAACCGATTTGAGCTGGGGTTCCCCTGGTTTAGAATCTAAACTTTATATGAATTATAATACAAAATGACAGAAGTGAAAGTATGAGTAGTCAAATAAGGGCGGATAGGGAAAACATTTTTAGTACTATATTAATTATTTCTGCAAAGTTAAAAACAGTTCAAAACTTTGTTAAAATCTATAAAAATTATTAATATTTTTATAAATAATTTTTTCACTTAGTACTTTAAATATACTAAAAAACATGTATAAAAATAAATATAAAAATAAATTAGCATTTCATTGCAATCATTTTGTATTATAATTCTTCCAAATTTACAATAATGCATAATTTGTGAGTGAAATAAAATGAAAAAAATCTCTATTGGTTGAAAAATGATAAGGTCATACTAATAAATAAGAAATCTTAAATGTAATAATTTTATGTTATATTTTTAATATTTATATTATTATTAAGAGAATCTAATCTATCAAACTTGGTAAAAATAATACCATTGATATGTTTTACGTATGAAGTAAGTCGTCGTGTCAAAATAATGGGCTATGTTAAAAAATATGTAGTGTCACATTGAAATTCCGCCAATGATTGCTTGTTTGAAGAAACAAAATATTTGCTATTATGAGAAAATGATTTTTGGTTACGTGATTCTGTCAAGTATCGTCTATTCCTTTGCCGGAGTATTTGGATATTTGACATTTGGAGCAGCAACACCGGATGACATTCTGACGGCATATGATCCAAAAGATCCCTATGTAATTGTGGCCATGGTATTAATTACCTTGAAAATAGTGACAACATATCCAATTGTATTCTACTGTTTGAGGTAAGAGTTTTTTAGACTTTAAATAAGTACAACTTTTTTTTTTACCTTTAAACTGTCAGTATAAATCTAAAAAATTTCCATTTATATTTATACATTTTTTTGACTTGGATTACTCGGAGAATTATAGCAATAGAATTTTACAATACATAAAGTATTATATCAAAAACTCGAAATACTTTTTCTATTCCATACGGTAAAACCTCGTTTAGCGTTCATGTTGCGTTCCTGAAAATTGAACGACAATAGAAACGACATTTAAAGAAACATTATTTACACTAAAATTAAGGGTTGTGTTCTTTATTTACAATATTATTTCAAATATTTCAAATTAAATTTTGAAAATAAAAATCATCTTTTGCTTAAAATTCAATTTTTACAATACATGTTAAAAACGTTTTTAAAGTTTATTATTTTACCTCGATGCGTCTTTTATAATTGTGGTCTCCAATTTTTATCATCGGCTGCATCTGCTCTGCTAGAGAGAGCAGATATCGATCAAGAATGAATTTTTGACATTTTATTATACTTGTTATCATTGAAACATTAAAACTGGTATACAGAGTTCCCTCGTTGTGCGCGGTATTTACGTTCCAAAAATGAAGCGCGCACACAGAAACCGCGTATTGCAAACCCACTTTGGCATTGAATTTGGGGAATACGTTCCAAATCCTAAATATCTCAAAAAAATAAAATTAATTTTAAGTAAATACATGCAAATAAATACAAATAAATAAAGGCTTTTATTTCTGACTGTTTAACATAAATAAAAAATTTTAAAAAATGTTTGTGATTTAATAAAACTAAAAATAATAGTCAACTTAAATGAAAACTGATACGATCAAACAAAATTGGGAAAGTATGTTTAACACCCACTTGAATATAAATATACCCTAAAATGATAAAAAAAACTGTTATTACCTTAAATATTAACTAATTTTATTTAAATTTTATTTAGATTTAAACTGTTTCAATTGTTACATACTTTACACGAAGACTTTCGAAAACAAACCGCGAATAATGTGTACATATTATACAGAAGTCATATACAACATATTAAAGGGATTCCCTAAATTCTATGTGTATCTCCAGGGAAAAAAAGAATAATATTTTCCGCAAAAAATAACATCAAAAAGAAACAGTGGAAATATTTCCGCGCAGTGCGAAATTTTTGGTGCCGAGGGATTACTGTACAGTGTTGTTAGAATTACTATAAAGTATTCGTTGTTTATTAACTTAATTGCGCCAACAAGGCAAATAAGCAAACTATTAATATTTTCGTTGCGTAAAAAGTACTCGGGCGTTTTATAACCGATTTTTGCGTTTTTATTATTTATTTTAAAGTTTGTAAAATCTATGATTTTTAATTATAACTTCATTTAATAATATAATTAAAATTATCATTCATTAAATATTTTAAAAAATAGACTAAAACTAAAACATTAATAAACATTAATTGAATAAATATCTTTTTATGCTATTTTAGTTTGGTTTAGTAAGATGTCTTAATTTTTAAAATTAATTTTTTCTCTTAACAACTAATAAAATTTTTAAATATCAATAAAACATCGATATCATTACTGATTCATAGTTAAATATTAAAAAACGCTTTTGTCTTGAAATATGAAAAGAAATGAGAGGTGGAAACCAAAAGAAGTTTATTTGACTAATAAATATATATTTATAAATTATTACGTTTACCGTGTTTTGTTAAATTAGGCCTTTAATTTTTCAATGCTTTTTGGATAGTCTTCTCCAATCTTTTCTGAAAGGATCTTTTGTTGTAATATCATCCTAGCCTGGTTTAGACATCTTAGTTTTTCCTGTGTTTTATGTTAAGCTTTCAATAACATTCACTTTTTGAAAGCCCGTTTTAATTAGATTTTAATAATTATTTTTTTGTAAAAAGAGAATGGACTCAATAGCTAAACAGAGTTATACAAAATAAACTTTAAAAGCTATGCTGGGATTCTAGTGATGTTGAAAGTGTATTCTAGTGTTAGAATGTTCTAATGTTTTCAAAGGTATCCTGGTGCCTGAAATTGTCGTATTTTGGACTCGTATATTTATATATTTAATTGACATAAAAATTGAAAATGAAAAGTGTGATTAATTTAACAATTAAATAAAATAAGTGTATTATTTTTAGACAGAGCTTGGAGACAACTCAATTTTTTGTGTTTAGATTGATAGCGGAATAATGATATGAGTTTGTATTGTTATGCAAATTATAATAAACAAAAGTAAATTTTAAAATATATATATATATATATATATATATATATATATATATATATATATATATAAATTATTATTTAAATATGTTAAATATTTTCTAATTTTGTTGTTCGAAAATATGTTTTTAAAAATCTAGTCAAAAAGAAATATATCCATATAACTTCATATGTCCAAAACCATTTTATCCATCGGTGCCAGCAAAATGAAGATGTTTGTAAATATTATAAATAAATAATTTTTTGTTTAAATTTCTAAAAGAAAATCAAAAAAATCAAAAGCTTCCTTTTTTTGTCTTTTTTTATATTCATTTTTGTAAATATCATTTTTTTTAAATTGAAAATGTTTTGTTTTACATAAAAATTTTTAAAAAACTTTTTTAAGGCGCCACTGCATAGTTTAACTGTTAGGATTGTGATAGCAATAAGCTCATTTTGAGAATTAATTATAAAAATATGATTGTTAATAATTAATTTTTTAAAGGTTTTAGAGTAAAATCTCAAATTAATACTTCTTTTTTGAAACTGGAAGACAAGATTGAGTTCATTTTCTTTTTACTAAAAATAATTATGACAAAACAGTGAATTGACAACCAAGGATTTCGGGGAGGCTTTAAATATTTTCAATGCAGCTAGCATAATGTCATGGGTTGAACATAATTAAATTTAACTTTAGATACCGATTGTAAACAGTCTTCCCTTTTCCTTGACCGAAGACACTAACACAACCATTAAATTTGATGAAGTCTTTCCAGAAAAAGATAAAACGAAATAGAGTCATTTTTTAATTTAAAAGTTTATACTAAAAACAAACTAAAGTTCATTAAACATTTTATACTGCAACTCACGGCCATGGTCAAAGTACTAGAAAGGTTTGAATTGACTAAGAGTTTCCAAAAAGTTCTTTACTTAAATATTTTTTTACTGGTTGATAACGATTATTATCTGATGCAAGTTCTTACAGTTATTAGAAAACTTAAATCTCTCTCTAACTATTTATCCTTGACTTTTTGAATTCTTTTATTTTGAAAACTTTCAATTAATAGTATGTAAAAGTATTAGACTCAACTTTTAAACAATCTTCATCGGGCCTAGTTTATGAATATAAAAGTCGGATAATCAAATTTTTATTTTTAACTTTTTCAACAATTTAATAATGCAGTAAGACCACGCTTAGCGCTGTTTTGGTTTAATGCGGTTATTTGGCATAGTGGAAGTTCTGAAAATGCCACGCAACGCTGGGAATTCCCGAAATACAAAGTAATTTATCTGCATTGCTTCTGACCTGTGGTGTTACACAAGCGTATTTTTAATGTTTCAAACATTTGTTACCGTTATTGTAAGTAAAAGAGTAAGACATCACTTAACGCTGTTTCGCATAACTCTATACTTTAATAACAATTGTTATAATAAAGAAAGTATAAAACGGTGATTTCTTGGTAGTATTAGAAATTAAAATATCAGATAAGTAAATGATAAAATAATTCCTAACTGTGTAGTGTTTTTTCATCAATCTAATTTGCAGCGAGAGCTTATTTTATTATGTGCTTTTCTGATATTATAATAATGATGACAATAAAATAACAATAGATATTATAATTTTTTAAATGCTGTGTGATATCTCTAGGTTAATTGATAATAAATTAAATTATTTTCATTATTTAGAATTGTTGTTGAGGACTATGTGAAAGTCTTTATCTCTAAATTTCAACAGAGAAGTCGTTGCGATTCTTTAATAAAATATTCACTTACGATCGTTTTATTCTCCAGCACAGTTTTGATAGCGATATTTGTGCAAAACATTTCAACGGTAATTAACCTCATCGGTGGAATCTCGGCGGTGTTTATATTTATATTTCCAGGTAATTCGTGTTGAGTTTTGAAATATTTCATGACAATTTTCACTGATAAATATATATATATATATATATATATATATATATATATATATAAATTAAAACAAAATATAGATTTCATATTAATAGTGTAACCGGATTTTATATTCCAGTGATCAGAAATGTTTTGAAGAATATTTGTTCAATATATTACACAATAAATTAATTTATTTTTTAAAATTAATTTAAAATGCTATAGAAATTAAATTTAAAATTTTTAAAAGTAATTATTTTTTTTATATTTATTAAGCATTTATTATTATTTTTCGAGTATTATACAAAAGGATTCTAAAACTGTTAAGCAAATTTCATCAAAGCTCTTGTATTTGTTGTCATAATTTCTCATAGGAGTGTCTGTTAGTTGGATATCAAAGCCATTTCTCTATAGAAAATAAAGAATTAATGAAAAATCTTCTGCTCATCGAGATTATAAAAATATTGGAATGGTTGTACTTTTAAGCAGTTCTAGATCATTATTTACGGCATTCGTCACTAGTTGATTACTATGTGATTTACTTCAAAAGAACCATTGTAACGGGTCTCTCTATATTTTTTATGTCTAAGTGGAGTATACAATTGTTTGACACATTGCAAGAACAATAATCCAGGAAAAGCATTAGTTTCCAATTATGCAGAACTTAAAACACATTTCTCGAAAGAAACCGAACTGTCTGCTCTTTAACATGTAAAGATTTGTATGTATATATAAATGGGGCCGGCGCTAGAGTATTTGGCGCCCTATGCGAACTAGAAATATGGCGCCTTTAGTTAAGAAACAAACTCAATAATGCCTCAATAAATAAAACAAGTAAATGAAAATAAAAAAACAGGATTTCATTTATTCTTTCAACAAAAATATATAAAAATAAAGAAATATTTAAAATTTGGAGGGAAGAACTCATAAATAATATACCACTTAAATTATTTTTACATTTGCAATTGTGGTAATATAATTCACGAAGTATTTTAATCCATTCAAATCCTTTTAAAATCCTTTTTGGTCGCTTTTCATTGGATTCCTCCAAGAACTATTTGCCGCCCAATGTAAATTGGCGCCCTAGACAGCTGTCGACGTCGCCTATGCCTAAAACCGGGCCTGGTAGCTATTGAGGCCAGGAGCACGGAGACCTATTTTCAGATTCAAATGGGTGCAGCTCACTTACAAGGTTAAGAACCACTGCTTTATACTTTAAAATTTATACTATATTTTTACATTCTGGAAAATATAAAAATTAATAATACTTTAATCATATTTTTATATGGATTAAATGAATTAAGTAATTTCAAAAGATTTATTTCGGAACATGTTTATCGAATATGAAAATAAAATGAAACTTTATTTAAACAGCAAAAATATTTTACAAAAAGTGCCCAAAAATCTAATATTCACACACAATGATAATAATAATCTAAATAAAATTATGGAAACGTTTTGCAGAAAATTTAATAATAGAAACAATAAATTTAATTAAAATTTAAATGTCACTGTGATAAAACAAAAATCAAATACAAATCTTACTCTCAAACGAAAACAAGCTTATTTAGCTATGAAATTACTATGAAATTATTTTAAATATAAAATCATCATTAAAATATAAATATTTGGAAATGTTTAAACAAATATTCAAACAAAAATTTGACGGCGGAAAATAAATTATTATTTTAGATCAATGCTTCTTAAATTTTTGATGATTCAGTTTATAATTAACAATGTTTAGAAATCTTGAAAATTCTAATATATATCAATAATAAAACTATTGTAGAATGCACGGTAAAAATTTAATTAAGAATAAATTCATACATTTCATTCTGGATAGCTTTATTCATTGGCAGAAACCTTTGTTCCAAAACTTTCGTTTTATGCTTTGTTTTTATTTGGTTTAGGAAACTTGAGAAATATCCATTGACGTTTTAATAATTCATATCATAAGGTCAATTTTCTAACGCTATAAGGTTGTAAAACTTCTTTAGAACTCTCAACAAAAAGCATAACTTTATCGTAAATTTAAATTTTTTTAATAAATTTCAAACAATAGAGATGAAAAAGATAGCGAAACATAAATTGAAATTTAATATTTTACTTATGATTTGTCAGTAAAATATATCTTGAATGAAAATAATATGAAGAAAGAAATGCGTAGATTATATAATTAGTAATTGATGAAATCATTAATGACGATTTACAATGAAAGTATTTAGATTTTTAATTTATTCCGTGTTTTTTGTACTTTGTTCGTAAATAATTTTGTATTAAACTGTATTTTAAATCGTAAAATAATTAATCAATATAACTAATCTAAAATATAATTTAAAATATAAATTCCAATCGTATTTAAAATAAATAAAAAATGATTTAATAATACTAAATAAAATTTCCTTATCACCTTTAAAAATAATTTAAAATGAGAAAGTTATAGGAAAAACGATCTTATAAAAAATGTGAAAATTCTAAGATTTATTGTTATAAAAACATTTATTTATTTTCTTTAAAGTTAATTTATTATATTATAGGGATGTGTTTTTTGAAGCTGTATTCGTCGAGTCCTCGAAAATGGAAATGGTCATTGATAATTCTAGGATCTCTATATATTGCTCTAGGAGTATTTATTTCAGCTGTCTCTACCGCCCATTCAATTGAAGAATATATTCTTCGTTAAATTTTATGCAAAGATGATCAATTTTAGATCTTTAAAATGTTCATTTATCTAAAGAATCTGAGATTTTCCAATGATGTCATATAATTAAATATTATCTATCCCTTTTGTTTATATTGAGTCCGAAATATTAACAATTAGTGGATATTATGGGATCCATGTAGACAGGCTTCAATTTTGAGTTTGGTATCATGATAGAAACGGCTGAGCTGTAATAAAATATTGCCTTTATATGAATAATAGTTTCTGAAAAAACCTTTTTGTAAAACTTGATTTGAAATTTATTTATAAAATTTCAGTGTACTCAAATCTCAATAAGATGCAAAAGGGACATACGATTAACATTTTATTAATAAACTACTAAATTGCAATGCTAATTATTTGTCTGGTATCTTTTTCATATATTTTCTTTGCAATATATTTCGACAGCTTGGCTGTTGTCATTACAAATTTGTTGTGTATAAGTTAAAAATCAAATTGTTAATAATCAGTGATTTCCCCTTTGTATCAGAACAATGCAAACGAAAACTCGTAACAATATATAAGTTTATTATCTATATTACAATTCATAAGATCTGATTATATAGAATTACAGATGCAATACAAATTTTTAAACAACAAGTAATATGCAAGTTTGTTAAATTTAAAAATCCGAGAGGAAATAACCAATTAAATACAAATATTTTTCTAAAATGTTTTATTTGATTAAATTATTTTTGAATATTCTGATTTCAGATTTTTGACCTTCATCAACGTATTTTAAACAAATTTAGCAAACAAATAATAATGATAATATAAACTCAAAGATTTCTGACACTAATTATGCGAATAATAATATTTTTTATTCAAATATAATTAAATAAAAGTTATCACACGTTTATCTTCATTATAAATTGCATAATTATAAATGTTTAATTCAAAAAAATGTATTTATTTATCTTAATAAAATTAGTTAAACAATATCAAAATATATATGGACACTGTATTTTGTATTTTTACTTTTGAGCTAAATGATTTTATCACCAAAGCTTTACAAGTATTACTTCTTGAAATTCTTAGAAAACACTTTAAAATTTTGAATGTCAATTTAAAAACTTCATTGATAGAGTTAACTTACTAATATAAGCCTGATTTTATATTTCCGAAAAACAATAATATCGAAATTGCCCAAGTTTGTACTAATAAATTTTAAAATATTAAAAGAACTCTCAAATTATTAAATATTAATCATCACTATGTGCACTGGGGTCAAAAGAACCCTTGACCATTGAAAATGCGATTTACTTTTATCTATTAAATCCGAATTATGCCAGTAAACTCTGTGCATCCCAATTTCTTTAAGTGAATACGAACAAGAAGTTTCACAGATGAATCTGTTCATCACTCCAACAAGAGCTTCATTGATAACCAAAACAGTTTCATCGTTGTTATTCATTAGATTGGTGGTACCACCACTCACACGCTTCGATCCTTTAAAGTATGTTGATTTGAGATTACTTCCTGGAAGAGATTCAGCTGTAGACACTAATGGCAAGAAAAGGAGATGATTTGTATGTCGAAAATTGGAAAAACTCTAGGATTTGTTATAAAAGTGAGTTTATAGTTTTATAGTTTGTGTCCTATAACATTTATTTTATAATTTGGTAGATAATTTCTGCGTCATTTCTTGATATATAAAGACAAATACAGATGAGTTCCGGCACTTTTTTATCTATAAAAAAACATTGTTTAGTAAAAATTAGTAAAAATTTAAATAAAAACTTAGATTTTGTTGGTTTTCCTTACAAAATGTGTAAGGAGTCCGATTAACCCATATGCACAGAGTGAAGGTTAAATGAGCAATTGAATTGACTTCATAACTGAATCACACCAAAGTCAACTAGCAAAAATATATTGAATAAAGGAAGCTTTAAAACAAAATGAAATTTTAAAATTTAATATACTCTCCAATCTATTCGTTGAAATCATTTTTCTGGAAAGGAATAAGGACGACAAGAGCTATTAATATAGCTGTCACATAAAGACAAAAGAACATTCTATCCAAGATTAATGCCAAAGATCTCCATTCTTGGGAAACTATACTTTTCATAGTGTGTTGTTTCTGGCGGTTTACAAACTCCTGGATGAATGATTTAATATCACTGAGATCTTTCTCCAGAATATTGAAACTATGATTAGAAATGCCATCTTTTTTATTTAATTCTGGTTTTTCATCGCCGTCTATTTCGTATTCATTTTCACCCCTGTTTCCAGTGTTTAATTGTTTTCGCATTTTTGATCGAAAAGCAGCATGGTTGATTTGAAAATTCTTTTCAGTTGATTTGATTTTGGATTTCCCTTTACCAATATTCATTGTGAAAAGGATTCCTTGGTGAATTGTTGAAACTTCTTGTTGACCAGCCATTATTAATTTTCCAAGTCCATCAATAAATAACTATAGTAAATTAAATAATGACATTAAATGATATAGTTAATAAATAAAAATTTTAAGACGATTCCGGGACTCTGAAGATGTAATTGTACAAGTACAAATTAATTAAAATATTTTTATGGAGGCATTGATCATTTCTATTGGAAAACAAAATCACCAAGTTTGACAGGCATGATATTGGCGTGCAAAGTTGTAAAGCTAGCGTGACCAGACGATTTTCAAAATTATACGGGACAAAATTAATAAATGCACATCAACTTTATTTGACGTATTTTTTCCAAGAATTCAACATTTCCTTTTATCGCTAAAAAGAATTGAGTACAATTTACCTATGAGTTATGTTGGATAGTGAGTAAAGCGCTTAAAGTTTCAACATCAAATCTTTTTCTCATCCTCCCATGTTCGATTAATGAAAGAAAAAATTCTCTCTACGTCACACGAGGTTCCTGGCAACGAAAATACAAACTGTACGCTCTTTTCCATGTTAACCAAACGAGTTGATTGTTCGCAAAGGTGAGTAAAAATATTAATCCATATTTTCTCAACAGTAAATTCTTCAACTGCATACGATAACAACTTATAAAAATGACTTCCTGAGAACATAATTCGTCAAAAAGAATGTCTCTATCGATCCACTAATTTCCAGATAATTGTAAAATTTAATTTGACAAAGTAACGAATTATTGAGGATATCAAAATGTTGTATAAGGGGCAGGAAATTAGGATTCGAGGGAGGGAAACAGATGAATTTTTTGAATATAATATAACGACTTTACTGAGTAAAATTTTCATTTTTGTTTCTATTTGATAATTTTTTTTAAAAATTTTATTAGAAATTTTTAAGATACGGGACTGTCCTGGGTAAATATGAGCAAATGGTCACGCTATGTAAAGCCCTGTTTGTTTATTTAGAAATATTATCGAAAATAAGAAATAATCTGGCTCACAGAATTGGTTAATAATGCAATGATTAGGGCATTTAATCCCGGGTGGTCCCGGGAATACCGGCAGATTTTGGGTACCAGAATCCCGGTGCCAAGATCTTCTGATTCCCGGTTCTTCAGTACCGAAAAATTTTTATGTAAATTTTTATTTTAGACTTAATTATTTACGCTTAAAATTTAAAAGAATTACAGTTTTTTTGTTAACAACAAATTACAATCTTTTTAAGAGTTAAATGTCATCTATATATGTATTTCTTATAATATAAATCTATGATTTTTCTTATTAAAATTTTTTTGGTTATATAACTTTGTTGGTGTGATTTATTTGTAAATTTTTCCATACCAAACGCGTATAGATTAGAATACTTTTAAATTTTGGTGAATTCCCGAAAGTTTCTTGTCCAACAAGATAAAGTACTTGTTTTAAAGTACTTGTTTTCTATTATTAAAAACCAATAAAGGGATAAAAAATTTTTAATGCTCTATTATTTATACATGACACAAGGAAATGGATAGTAAAAGGTGATTCATTTACACTTTTGTATCAGCATTAGGCTTTGGAGGGATTTAAGAGAGAAACTACCGCTGCGTTTATGTATCATTAATGTTAAAAGACATGTTTAAGAATACATGGTTAATAGAATTTTTGGAGCAAAAAATACTATTTCCCGATTTGATATGAAAATAAATACATTAAATAATGGACAAAAAAAAATATGCACATAAATTTTATTTTTGAAACTTAGAGTTAGAAATTGCTTTTATATTGGCACACTATGTTATTACAGGACACACAAATTAAGTTTTATTTTCGAAATTTTTTTAAAATCCAACCGAAAATATTATACTAAGTCAATCATGGATTTGACAACGTTGGAACGCTGTTAAAGCGCAAAATCTTGCAAAGAACCCTCGAAACAATTAATATTAATAACTTTCTAAAATTGTGTGGCTTGTAGTAAAATTGTCTGTCAATATAAAGGCATTTTATAAATTTAAGTGGACAAAATAAAATTTGTGTGTGATTAAGTGATTTTATGTATATAAAATAAAAGTTATGTTAGAAAAATACGCAACCATTAAATAATTAAAAATATTCATTTGCCCCGCCAAAAAAACTTAACTGCATTGATATATCAGTTTTTCTTAAATTTTTTCAGACTTTCCTTTCCCGGTGCCAGTACCGGTGCCAGAATCCGGGATTGAATAAATCTAATACCGAATTCCCGGTATTGAAGAAATGGTCCAGTATTGGATGCCCTAGCCATGATAAATTTAGTAAAATTTTTCGGTTTTGGTCAACAGAGTAATTTTTGTTAATACGTAATTGTCGAAATTTTGAATAAATGTTTAAAAAGTATCCAAAGCATCATTTTTTTTAAAAGTTAACTTACTTTTGGTAGACTTATCTTAAGGTACTGTTGATTGAAATTTATATTGAAATCGGTTTTCAAATATATTCGAAACTTTGTTCGTGGATTGTGCAAGAAATTTAACCCACAACAGAATAAATTAAACAAATAAAGTTGATTTTTGCTTTTGATTTTGCCAGTCTCAAATCATTCGTCAAAATGGAAATTTTTAAAAGTTTTCAAAAAAAAGTTGACTTTTTATAGTTAAAATTATTGTTTAATTTACTTGTATTTTGCTTTGTGAATTATTAAGGGTTTCAAAACTCGAAAGATTTTTAATGGTCAGTAGGGAATTATTTCTGGATTTTTGGATTCTTTAATTATTATTTTAGTGGTTATTAATAATAATTATAATATTTATAATGTTGTCATTTTATTGAATAAAATGAAATAAATCTACTCTTCTAATAATTCCAGGAACTCGACCTTTGGAATCTCCACGAAAATAAAGATTCAGAACCAGGGCCGCTAAAAAGGTTGACAATGTAATTAAAATCATATTCAGACAAAAGTATGCTCCTAAATAATTCAATATTTCATATTAAAGAATAAAAATCATTTACCAATTAATGGGAAATTTTTTACAGAACTTGGAGTAGACTCGGCTAGTAAGAGAAGTAAAATGAAGAATGCTACGAATATATTCATTCCTAAATTGTAAAAAAATAACAACATAATATTTCAGAATTTTTAAAAAATTATGAAAAATATAATAAAAGCTTTCTTACTTTAACAAAGAAAAAGCCTTCTTATAACCTTCTATAAACAACTCAATACATAAATATAATTGTACTCTGAATTTGTTCTGAATGATTTTTAGAATTTATTTTTCCTTTGCCTTTTTTATATTTTTTACTTATTTAAAGTTTTATCTAATTGTAATTTTCGTTTTATGAATTTTTAAAAAAAGTTGTTTAATCTTTATATCAAAGTATCAAAGTAAAGAACAGATCAAAATGACGATTTTACTTTAGTGTTTATTGTTGGATGTTTTTTCTAATATAAGAATTTCCTCTTTGAATATGAAATTTTTTGGATGTTGTCACTGGCTAAGATTTTGATTGAAAGACTTTTTCTTATATTTTCCTTCCTTGGTTGGCATTGTTGGAGTCTATATACCGAAAATCACAATTATAAAAACAGCTAATCTCCAAGAAATTGAAAAGGATTATTTTATTATTTACTTGTCTGAAATTTTAATTTATGCTGCTACCAAGAAATCAGTTTAATTATTATTATTATTATTATTATTATTATTATTATTATTATTATTATTATTATTATTATTATTAATATTATTATTATAAGAACTTCTTTTGATTTTTACCTCTGATTTCTTTTCATTTTTAAATGACATTAAAAAAAATTTTTTGAAATTTTTTTTCTCCTTTCCCTGAATGGTTTCAGACGGGCCGGAAAAATCCACCGTTATTCTCGCAAATACCTGTAAAGGCTCCTGAAACCTGAATGATGGCAACGATGCCATAATCTACTCCATTTCCTTTGCCTTTCGCCTTCTGCACTCAAAACACCCCTTGATACATTTCTTAATCAACTTTCTCGCACAAACCACCCAGTATTCCCGGTTCAATTCCCTGCATAATGCTTGTTCTTTACGTGTAGTTCTCTTATTATAAGCCTCGCTATCCAACTCTCATCGCTCAAAATAATGGGGTATCTTATATTATGTTCCAAAAATTCAGCGTTTACTATCCTGTTGTCACTTCTAACGATTCCATAATGATCTAGAACCGGATTCAATTCAATCAACTTACTTTTCTCGTCGACTCTCTTTCCTTTGATTAACTTTTTTACTTCCGTTGCCAAATATCTCTCTTGATCAATTTTAACGATTCGTCTTTCAGTCTCTTCAATATCATTTTATTTCAAGTCTCCAGGTCTATTTTCTTTTGATTTCCTTTTACATTTATTAATAAACCGGAGCATCCATGCATAGTCTCTTCTCAATCGAGTCCAATCAGAATAAGTTTTGGGAGAAAAACAATCCACATGTTTATGACCTAATTCTTCTGGTCCCAACGTCATCACGACCTTCTTCTCTTCTCTCTGGTCTACTTTAATACCCTTCAGTTCAGTCTTTGGCCATTCGTCTTCGCTTGAACTCAAAAAATTTGGTCCTCCTAGACACTCTTCTCTAACTTGTAACTCTTTTATCGTCACCCCTCTCTATATCATTTCAGCGGCATTCATCTTTGTTGGCACATACCTCCATTGATCCGCCGTGGTTTCTTCTTGAATGGTGCCGACCCTGTTTGCGACAAACTGCTTGAATATCCTAGATCGTTGCTTTATTCAATACCAAACATTGTGACTATCAGTCCAAAAACACACCTCATTGATATTATATTCGATAGGATTTACTATTTTCTTGGCCAATTTCAAACCAAGACAAGCTCCCAATAATTCCAATCTCGGTATATTCACCGTTTTCACGGGGCTACCTTTGACTTTGCCGCTATGAATTTGCATAGTCTTTTTTTGTCTTTTCAAATAAGCCACCGAGCCATAAGCCTTTTCAGAAGCATCTGAAAACACATGGATCGTCCAATCATCTGACTCACTTTCAAGCAAATTCCTTGCGATCCTCATTGACACAATCTCCCTTGCTTTTTTGACCCACAATCTAGCTTCTTGATCGATATTCAGCGGTAAACACTGGTCCCAATCAGCTCCTGTGATCCAAATTGACTGCATTATCATTTTCTCCCTTACCATAAATGCGCTAAGGAATCCTAATGGATCGAAAATCCTTGCTATCTAGCTTAATAACAACCTTTTCGTCAACATCTCGGATTCAAACGCCTTTACACCAAATTCAAAAATGTCTAAATTATCGACCCATCTTAGGCCTAGAGCTTTCATTGTCATACTTCCTTCTTCTTCGATATCTAATTTAATAGCTCTGTTCTCTATGGGAACATTCTCCAAAACTTTCGTTGAATTAGACATCCATTTCTGCGTCCTCATTCCCGCCTTCTTCCAAATTTCTTCTAATTGTGCTTTCAGCAACGAGGCTTCCTTCTCTGTCTCGACTGAATACAAACTGTCATCCATGTAAGTCGACTCAATGATAGCCTCCACCGTTCTTGGATATTTCTCTTTAAACTTTCTTGCATTTTCTTGTGCGACGAGGTGACCAAGATAAGGAGCCGCGTTCAGTCCAAACACCAACCGATTGAATTCATAAAACTTTAATTGATTGTCTCTCTTCCATAAAAACCGTAGATATTTTCTGTCTTTCTTATTTATTCCTATCACACACAATGGTGACTTTGTTCTTTATGAAGCGGATTAGAACATCAAACAAATCATTACACAACTTGGGCCCCGTCTCGATATCATCATTCAAGCACCTCCCTCCCACCTTCGCTTCCGTGTCAAAGACAATCCTTATTTTAGTGGTTTCCCTATCCTTTTTTATAACAGGGAAGTGAGGTAATAACCATACTTCATTTGCCATCTGTTTTTCATCAATTTCTTCGATATAATCTTTTCTCTCGTGATTGTCAATTAGTTTGGTATATTCGCTTTCCAATTCCTTATCTCTTTCAACTCTACCAAATAAATGCATTAACCGCTTTTCTGCCATTCGCCTACTCGATTTTAAATGAGATTTCTCAAATTTCCATGGCAATTCTACCTCATATCTATCATTCTTGAATTGCATTGCCTCTAATGAATGTTGTAGAATCTCTCGATCTTTCATTGAATGAGACGATCCAAAACCTTCCTGAGAATGTCCTTGAAGAACGAGATCGTTAGTTTAAATTTCAAGTAATTTATTATCGATTGCTACAAAGCTCATGAGAATGCAAAAATATCGTAGTTGTGGAAGAACTTTGATTGATAGATTTAACAATTGTAATTTTTTATTCAATTGATTCAAATGAGTTGATACTATTTGATTGAGAACGTGAATGCTTGCGTCAGATTTTTTATATTGTTGATGGAGCAGTTCGGAAAATTTCGTCAACTCTACAAATGGCGACTCCATAGCCATATTTGTGTAGGATAGTGAAGTGTCCAACATCTCTTCTGTTTGCTCATTTACCAATGAATTTAGTTGAATATCCTTTTCATCTATAACCGGTGATTTATTAACAAAGTTTAATTTGTTAAAAGCTGTTTCAAATTCATCATCGAAATTAATTAATGATCCAGTTAATCCAAGAAGGTCATCTGAAGATTTTTCAACATGATAATCGGTTTTAAAATCTTTGTTAGCTGTGTTTCCATCGGAAAATGAATTTTCAAGTTCGAAAGATATAAAGCAAGCGTTATCAATATCCACTTCATCATACTCCCATGGAATTTCGGAATTAAATGTTAACTCATTTAATTTATCTGCTTCTTCCTCTAATTTATCCAATTTGTTTGTATACTCTAAATCTCTATAATTATGTAGTTGTTCAGTCATAAAAATTATAAACAGTATAAAAGGCTAAAGGTCATTTATTTCAAATTAAATTTACAAATTCGGAGACATTTCAATTAATTTAAAAATTTACATAAAGCGCACTTTTTTTCGATCAAAAAAATCATTAAAACAAAAAGTGTTTTTGCATTGTTCATTTTTGATTAATAGTTTTTTAAAAATTAATTTTTCATTTTCTTTTATTAAATTATTGTTGTTACTGGGAGAAAAGACTCAAAATTTGAGTCAATTCTCCAAGTTAGCAAACTACATTGGGGCTAAGGGAACAAACTAACCAAATTCTCAACAATTATTATTATTATTATTATTATTATTATTATTATTATTATTATTATTAGAACTTCTTTTGATTTTAACCTCTGATTTCTTTTCATTTTTAAATGACATTAAAAAAATTTTTTTACGATGGATCAGTAAAGATAAGCGTTGTTTTGTTCAAGTGAAAAAGACTGCTTAACATTTGTAAATATCAAAAAAATCGAATATCTTTAGTGATTCATAGTCAAAAAAAACTTCTAATGTTAATTATTATTATTATTATTAATCATTAAATTTTGATAAGAAAATTTTATTAAAATTTACCTAACATCATTTTTGCAGGAGATTCTGGTGGAAGCCAAAATAAAACCAAAGTTAAGCATGACAAAAGAAGACATGGAATAACAAGAATGAAAACATAAAAACTTGAATTGCGTTTCATTCTGATTCCATATTCTAGGATATGGTAACGCCTTGTTATGTTCTGACCCAAATGGTTTCTCTCCGTTATCATTCTTATTTTTTTTTCTGATTTTATCTGTAATCTGTAAAACTATTTCTAAATTAATGATAAACATGATTATCACTTTCTGTCATATGATTTGATCTTTTTCTCCACTTGCCCATCAGTTATCCATTCATTGGAATCAACATAGTCTGTGTAGTCAACATATGGAATCGGGTAATAGGTTTTCGTCTCATCATTATATCCATGCCACCAATCTAGATTTAATTGAGTAGTGTCGTATGTCCATGATCCGAATTCAAGTTTGCACACCTGGATTATAAATATATTTTCATTGAACATTCATTTTATGCGCTCACGGAATCACCTTAATTATAACCTATACCAGGGTCCCAAACAGATACATAAAAACGAAATAGAAATTTCGTTATTATAATGTTTACATAAGTCAAATTTCGAATTTGTATAAAGTTTCTAGTTTGGAAGAAGTTATCAGAGAAAATTATAGGAAAATCGAAAGAATTTTATGATGCTGGAAGAATTTTTGATTTTTGTTTTGGCTCGCGGAAGACCTCTGATTTTTATCAGAAAGCCAATTAAAGGGATTTTTATGAAAAAGCCAATTAGAAATATTGTATGAGCGATTTTTATCAACAATTTTCATGAAATTATAGGAAATGGTGAAATTTCGAGAAATTTTGCAAATTAATAAATGTCAGATTGTGATTATCATATTTTGAACTTTTTAATTAAGGATTTGTGGCTTAAAAACTTCTTTTTTTAAGTTAATTAAAAATGTTATAAAAATTATTCATCTCAAATTCATTCTTTCTCTTCTTCAATATTTTCATCATATGAGATGTCAAACTTAATCACCAGATTTAAGAAAACAATCTAGAACTACTTTCAAAATAATATTTTTTTTCCTAAATTTTTCAACATGGAATTTCATCAACATTAATTGAATCTTTAATATTATTATTTTTATTATAATTATTATTATTATTATTATTATTATTATTATTATTATTATTATTATTATTATTATTATAAGGACTTTTTTTGTTTTTCACATCTGATTTCTTTATAAGTGACATAATATTTTATACACAATTTGACTATGAATAACTTAAATAAATCTGATTCATAGTCAAATTTTGTGAAAAAATTATTATTATTATTAATAAAATACAAAGTCTTTTAAAAATAAATCAGAGGTGAACAACAAAAAAAAGTAGTTATAATATTGTTATTATTTTTATTATTATTATTATTATTATTATTATTATTATTATTATTATTAAACGATAACGCCAATAAAAAACCTTTCGTACGATATATTTCGATAGCACAGCTATCATCTTCAGGTACTCAAAACCAACTAAAAATATTATGAATTAACATTTAATTTAAACAAATTATTTTTTATTAATTTAATTTTTTAATAAATAAATATTTTTAAAAATATATTTTAAATTAATTTTAAATTTTAAATTTTTTACTTATATTCTAATTTTTAAAAATTAATGTAATTTAAAATTTTCAATTATTTTAATAATATTAAAAAAACAAACATGATTTAACATACGTAAACTATTTAAAAACATTCAAAACATTCGTAGTCACAGCAATCTGCACATTAATCTTTGGATCCAATGACCTTATCAGCAATGCTTCACATATCACTCGTTCCCAATAACTATTAAAACTACTCAACAAAATTCTAAAATCAGACATTCCGATATCACTTTTACAGCCTCTATTGTGTTCACTAATATTGGTCAAACCCTTCAATCGACAATGCTCTAGAACTCGAGTACAGAGATGACGGGAAGTCTCTCCAATGTATGTGGCATTACACCCATTACATGTAAATTGATAAACGAGATCAGAACACAATCCAACCGGAGTTTTTGATTTATTAATAAACATATTGCGTACCTTACACGAATTAGAGACGATCTTATACTCTAAATTTCCTATCAGTTTACCCAACTTCCTCTTATAATTTGTAAAGCCTTCAGAGTACGGCAATACTAACACATATTTAGGCTCAATTTTTTTATATCCATTTTTACAATCACCCAGATCAACACTCAATTCACACCCATCCGACAAATTACATTCAGACTTTCCACAACATGGATCCTTAGGATTTTTAATCAATTTATCAACAGTTTCTTTTATCATCAACAATAAAAATGATTTAGAATATCCATTCTTTATCAACAACTCAACCAATTTATCAACACTTTTTACCGAATTAGCAAAAGTAGAAGATAAAGCCCATGAACGATAAATCAATCCTTTCACCATATTTCTCTTATACTTAAATTCACAAAAGCTTTCTGGAGAAGTATAAAGACCAGTATCAGTTGGTTTTCTATAAATCTCTGTCTCATACTGTTTATCTTTGCGTTGAATTAACAAATCCAAAAACGCAATTGATGACTTTCTCTCCGTTTCACATGTGAATACAATGTTTTTATGTAAACTGTTCATAAACTGCAAAAACGGTTCTACATGTTTCTGGTTTTCAAATATAAAAAAAATATCATCCACATACCTTTTATAAACAAAAGGTTTTTCAAATTGGAAAGAAACATAAGAGGAAGTTGGGTAAACTGATAGGAAATTTAGAGTATAAGATCGTCTCTAATTCGTGTAAGGTACGCAATATGTTTATTAATAAATCAAAAACTCCGGTTGGATTGTGTTCTGATCTCGTTTATCAATTTACATGTAATGGGTGTAATGCCACATACATTGGAGAGACTTCCCGTCATCTCTGTACTCGAGTTCTAGAGCATTGTCGATTGAAGGGTTTGACCAATATTAGTGAACACAATAGAGGCTGTAAAAGTGATATCGGAATGTCTGATTTTAGAATTTTGTTGAGTAGTTTTAATAGTTATTGGGAACGAGTGATATGTGAAGCATTGCTGATAAGGTCATTGGATCCAAAGATTAATGTGCAGAGTGCTGTGACTACGAATGTTTTGAATGTTTTTAAATAGTTTACGTATGTTAAATCATGTTTGTTTTTTTAATATTATTAAAATAATTGAAAATTTTAAATTACATTAATTTTTAAAAATTAGAATATAAGTAAAAAATTTAAAATTTAAAATTAATTTAAAATATATTTTTAAAAATATTTATTTATTAAAAAATTAAATTAATAAAAAATAATTTGTTTAAATTAAATGTTAATTCATAATATTTTTAGTTGGTTTTGAGTACCTGAAGATGATAGCTGTGCTATCGAAATATATCGTACGAAAGGTTTTTTATTGGCGTTATCGTTTAATTAAATCGTTTCCAAATTTATTTAATTATTTATTATTATTATTATTATTATTATTATTATTATTATTATTATTATTATTATAAGGACTTTTTTTGTTTTTCACATCTGATTTCTTTATAAGTGACATAATATTTTATACACAATTTGATTATGAATAACTTAAATAAATCTGATTCATAGTCAAATTTTGTGAAAAACTTATTATTATTATTAATAAAATACAATGTCTTTTAAAAATAAATCAGAGGTGAAAAACAAAAAAAAGTAGTTATAATATTATTATTATTTTTATTATTATTATTATTATTATTATTATTATTATTATTATTATTATTATTATTATTATTATTATTATTATTATTATTATTATTATTATTATTATTATTATTATTATTATTATTACTGTAGCCGTTCAATTTTTTATCTAATTGTGTGTTTGGCTTACGTTTTATTCATCTACCTGTGCTTGTGTTTTATTTATTTATATGTATATTTATATTTATAATCAAATTTTTTAAAAATCAATTATCAAAGAAAAGATTACAAATTCAAGAAAATTGATTATAAAATAAATATGAAAATTAAAACAAGAAATCTGTGGAAATTACTTAAACAGAGTATATTTAAAAACAAATAGATTTAAAAAGAATATTTTTGAAAGTTTAAGTCATCCTGCAACTTACTGCCACACATCATAACATGACATTCACTTCGATTGTCACGTTTTTTTAAAGGAGTCTTGGATTCTTCAAATTTCCAAAAATTATTATCTACAAGAGATCTAGGTTTAGCACTCCTTACATGAGCTGTTACATAAAAATTAACGAATCATTATCAGAGTCGACAAAAACATCAATTCAGTTGGCAATTCGAAGTGAAATTAAATTTCGAAAAACGATGAATGTCGTCGACCTCTATTGGAAGAAATCTTTTGTTTTTACCTCTCACAAACTTCTAGTCTGAGAGAGCATTCTCATCTGTTGGTTTATTTTCTGCAAAAGTATGATTGTCATTTTAATATGTTTAAAAAATGAATTTGATAAATAAATTATGATTTTGTTTGAATTTTATTAAATTAAAATTTTTTCTTTTCTTAAATTAAATTCCAAGTATTAAAATCATAAAATCCGGATCTAAATTTTGAAGTGAAATATGGATGAACTAGTTACGGTTGAAATTGAATTCACAGAAATTCCAAATATTTTTTTTTGAACTTATTCTTGTGAAATGGTCAAAGTAAACATCTACAAAACATACAGTCAATATTATTTACTTGAGTATCAAATGGAAAATAAGTTATGGTCACCGGACAGGTACTTTTAAACAGAGCTTGTGGTATCCATAAAACATTTCCGTCATTACTTATAACAACTCTGGCCTCCCGAAATTCAGATAACCTCTCATCGGCACTAAAAATAAAATTTATAATACATTAATTAAAAAAAAAAATTTCAAAAAAAACTAAAGGAATAAATTGATCATCTTTTCTGAAAGATTTCTGACCAAATTTCTCCTAATCAAGTCAGCAGTAAAAATGTTATTAATCTTAAATATCAAGACGTCCTTTTAATTTTAATATAAAAAAATTTATAAATTATTATTAAAATTCTTATTAAAGTTTATTTCAGATAAAAGACATATCAAATTTAGGATAGAAAGTATAAAATAAATTAACACAATTTTTCAAATTAAATTGAATGAGTCCTGATATGGACATTTCCAGGTATAAAAGATGGAATCTTAAATACTGTGCTCAGTTCTAATTATATTAATATATTAATTAATTATGAAATGGAGTGAAACATAGCTGGCAGAGACAATTGTCCGGCAAAATAAATGAATTTTGTTCTTTTCTAACACTTTTTGAGGTCGACTTTTTGATACGCTAGAGTGAGATGAAAGATACAGAGTGACCGATGGGAATATTTATGCCACTGTAAAGCAAATCCGAAATGTTAGTGTATTTAAATCCGCTCGTTGGTCGCAATGTTTTAATGTGATTAAAATGATTTAAGTAGAACGATTTGTTTTTTGGCTTCTGGAAATAGTAAATTAAATTTAAGGATTAAAAACGTATAACATCAAAACCGAATATATTTCAATTCGTTCGGATGTTTCTTTTGATATTTCAATTTGTCGCAATAAGTAATTATACTTTTTGTATAAGATTATGGTTTTATTCCTCAAAGATGGATATTGTTAGAAAACTTTGGAGACAAAATTTATTGTATCAAAAACAACTGACTAACAGGAGGAAGATAATTATCTTGTAAGTATCTTGAGCAAGACACATACATGCACACATAATTCCATATCGCAACTTTGATATTCAGACAAACATTACGTAATCTTCAGTCATAAAACTTCAACATACATGCATATATATTATATAATTACGACTAAGTATTATGTTTGATCCATTTAACATTTCTAATTTTTCATTTTCTATTGTGAAATTTTATCCTGAAATTTCTGTTATGCAGCTTCTTTATTATTTTTCCTGTATCCTCAAATCTATCTTTCAACGAATAGTGTGATCCTTGCTAAGTTGGCAGTTCCATAAATAAGTTATACTAGTTGTAACCCCTGAAATGTTCACAAAAGTAAAACGAATTCCACATTATTGAAATACCGTGAAATATTTAAATTTAATAATAAATATATAAACTGATGTGTTTCATTTAATTTTCGGATTGATTTAAAATAATTAAAGGTTATTTGATGACAAACGTATAATAATATTATAGAGCCCAAATTACATTTTATATATATATATTTAAGCTGTTTTATTTGTAGGTGTCATTATTCATTATTTTTGTATTATTTTCTTTATTTAGAGAAATAATAAAGTATTTAGGAAATGCTCCTATAATCGTTTAAGATGTTGATGAGATAATAATGAGAAATGTTTTAAACCTTTAATCATTTTTACAAAGAATTCAATTATAGGTTAAAGTTATCCTTTGCTTACTGGGCATGGTGATCCTGATGTTATATACATTAATTTTGTCATGAAAATTATTTTAATTCACATTTTGTCGGAAATTGTCGTTAGGAAATGGATTTCTTCAAATACCCTGTCATGTATAATGTGTCTAAATTTATAAAACTTCCTACCAACTCTTATTTAGCATGTTCAAATAAATACAAAATAATAGCAAGTCATTATTTTGATTATTTTAAAAGAAATTTATTCACCTCTTTGTGAAACTTATCAAGAATTTGTTGTAAAAGATAAATTTTGATGAATATAATTGAAATGTTTTACAATAAGAAAATTGACTAATTATTATTATAAATAAATGTATATAATAATTAACATTGTATGAAATAATGCTTACAAATTATGAAGTTTTATATCTGGAGTCCAAATTTCTTGTGGAAATATTCTAATTTGCTTGATCCCGCTGTAATTAGCTGGATCCCATTGAAGAAGAATATCTTTCCAAACCTATATATTTATTATAATGAATTTTTGTCAGTTTTATTTTTTTAAAACATTATGTATCTTTTATACCAGCTGCTTACATAGTTCTCACATCCATGGGGGGTTAATAAAAAAAAGCAGTATACCAATATTTTTATTTTAGTAGGAAACTTACTTTCATTTTAAAAAAATGTGACTCTTCACAAATTGCATATAACATAACAAAAATAACATAACATTTATAATATTTATATTATATATACTTACATATATAAATAAACATAAAATTACTTTGATATGAAATCTAGTGTCCTATTACCATTATTTACAAACAAATTTATAACATCATCAATTTTTACATCAATATCTCTGAATATTTAATAACGCTAAACCTAATAATCTATCTTGGCCTATTCTATTTTTATTGTACATCTTCAATCTCTTTAAACACGAGAGACTTATCTCTGCCGAATCCACGAAGTAACGAAAAATTAAACAATAATAATGAAAATATTGTTGGATAAATATCCTCGTCAAGATATAAAAGTGTAGCTTCTAAAGTAGAGGATAGTTGCGATGTTTCAGAATGGATGGACTGCTTCTATAACATCGATAATTGAAATTTAATTTATCAATATCCAAAACATTGCCGAAATTATTACATATATCATCAATTTTTATTTTCATTTTTTTATGATCTATTGCTATCAAGTTACTTGGTATTAAAACGTTAAAATCTATTATATTAATCAATTTATTTGAGAACCGGTGAATTAAAATATCCTCGTCAAGATATAAAAGTGTACCTTTTTATAACACTTTTTTATTTGTAAATAAGAATGTATTATTTCAATTGAAGTTCAATTGATATAATTATCGGATCCTAGCGAAATACCATCTGTGTACCTATATTTTTACACTCTGGGCTTTCCATTCCAGATGGTTATATATCGTTTCACAAAAGAGAAAATAAATTCGAAAATGTGAGAATTCGGAAATACTTCTATGGGGGGGGGGGGTAATTACCCCATTACCTCCCCTTTGGATCCGTCCCTGTATACACCCCTAAATTCACGTGACTTCAAATTTTAAATAAATTAATTTTAAAATCCTACTTACATAACGTGACCAACAATTCGTTCGCAGTATTTGTTTGTTTTCTTCTAAACCCAAAATTTGAATCAAAGCTAGACCATATTTTACTACAATGAGGTTGTCACTTTGGTTAACAGGCCGTCCAATTACTCCAAATCTTTTATATCGAGTGAGCAAATTACGAATGAGAGTTTTTTCGACTGATTTGTACTTTTTGTTTATGTGTACTATAAGGTATAAAATTAGGAATAAAATTTCAAAATGAATATTTTTTTGATAAAGTATGATGGATTCAACTAAAATGAAGCTTATTTAATTGAAACAACTTTTAGTTCGGGTCAAAATTAATAGAAGAAACTTAAATATTATGGTGCAGTTCTCTAATTTGGCACAATTCAGTAAGCTCATAAGTCTCATTTAAAAAGAATCCACTGAATGAATTACCAAATATATGAAAATTTATTTTTTGTACTCAAAAGGTGGCCAACCAGCGACTACCCGGTCATATGTAACCCGCCGTGTATAATTTTGCGGTCGCGAAACTCAACGCGATTTCACAAAACTATATTTTAATATTTTTATGACTTTATGCAGTGTAATCATGAAGAAAACCTGCAAAATTAACTACAAGTATTGAGATTGACTTGAAAAAGCAAAATATTTAATGGTGTTGAGATAGGACATGAGAGCAAATGTTGGTAAAGCAAGTTTGCACAATAACAGGTTTTAATGTATATTAGAAAATTGAAGAATACATATTCAACTCAATTTTATTCTATGAAAATAGGATAAACATTTAAAATCATGTGGCACAATTGGAATTTGTTGGTGCTAGGCACTCTGCAATTGTTGCCAATTGTAGCGTGGAGTCTTAATAAAAACAGGTAACATTTAACCCGCTGTTGGTCGCGCGAGTATTGTTAACGTCGTTGGTAGCGCCTGAGCGGATAGCCGCCTTACAGATTTTTACGATTTTAACTTGGAATATCGAAGATTTCTTATTTATAATTCTTGGAAAGTAGACAGGCCCATAAATTAATATGTTTAAAGGAATAAACGGAATAATAAACTGTTGGGTTGAGCGCGGCGGGTTAATAAAACCTTTGGGTTGCTAGTAATTGATTTGTCAGTTTTCGTGGAAGTCAGAGATAAAAATTAAATTAACTTTTATTTTATTTCATTTGCAACGAACAATCATTAAAATTGAGCTTATCAAAGTTCCTAGAACTTAATGACCAGATGCTTCAAAAATCCCCTTCAAAATAGACAAACTAATAATGATAAAGTTGATTATAGCCATGATGATAAAGCTGAAAGTTTTACATTTTTTTCCTTAAAATATCGTCAAGATTCAGAAAACTTTTCTAAATAATATAATAAATATTTAAGCCTTGACAATCAGAAATTCGTAATTTTAAGATATTTATAATTATTGATCAAATGATCTATAAATGTGCTCAAATATACAAAAGTGCCGATATGTTAAATAATATAAATGACGATTTTTAATAGAAATAGAAAAATTAGAATTCAATCTTAGACTCGATTGGCAATGATGAAAGTTTACAAGAGCACTCATTTGCGTCATCATAAAAAGAGAAAATGCTTTTTATGATAATCTTAGTGATGACAAAAATTTAGTGCTATTGCCTCATTGTTTTGAGGGGCGGATTACATGTTGATATAAAACCGTAAATAAATTGAAAAAAATATAAAATTAATTAATCATGAAATTTTTTAATTGTTAATGTTGGTCAAAAACTAATTAGGTGTAACTTTTGTTTGTTAAAAAACTATAATAAAAAAGTTATCGATAAAAACAAAAAAAACGTAAGATTTGACTCATATAAAAAGTGAGAATATCTAGAAAAAATATACAAAAATAAATTGTAAAATGTAGCATCAAAAAATCAAAAGTATCAGAAAATCATCAAATGTAGAAATATATATATATATATATATTAGTTGAAATTCATGCTAAAATAAGAAAAACAATTAAAAGTGATTAGATGATTTTGTTTTAATCCATCAAAAATTATGCGAGAAAAGTCATGCTATAAAACAGGGGTTCTTAACCTTTTTAGCTAACGGTACTCCTAAAGTGTTCATACAAAATTCTCGCACCCCTTACCAAAACTAAGGAATTATATAAATTGAAAAAAAAACAATGCACAATATATTTTTTATTATTGTTGTGTGCATAACAATTTTTTAAAAATCTTAACTATTACCTAATTTTTAGACTCTAAAATAATCAATTAAATAAAATAAAACAGGGTTTGGTGTAGGGTTATGTCAGTTCTGAACCAAAAAAAAATCCAGTTAGGATTAGTATTTTGCATTTTTTGAATTCGAACCCGGGAGGTCCTAAAGTGCATAAGTACTTACAAGTTACAAGTGAATTTGTAAAATTGTAAGCTCGCACAGCCAGAGGTGCGAGCACCCCTGGTTAAGAACCACCGGTATAAAAGCTCATGTTGATTAGATAAAATTCAGAATTTTAATTTCTAAAAAATTACTTTTTGCAACTTTTATAGCTAAACTTTTATATGTATTCTTTGGAATTTTATCACTTATTGAAATCTACAATTGAATCAGTAATTTTTGGATTTAATATATTATCATGTTTTAATTATTTTGTGGTATTACAAATATTATCTTGAGAAAAATAAAGGTTTCGTTAAAAGCCGGGGATTACATTGATGTGGCTTTATTGAAAGAAGATAAACTGATATTAAGTTTTACTTGTTTATCTTTAATGTTTATATATAAAAATGGCATAATTTTTTTTAAATTTGTTTGAAAAATATTTTTAATACAAAGCCTTTATAAAAATTTATTTATTTATCCTTTTAAAAAAATGTGTCAAATATTTTTCCAAATTAAAAAAAAATTAATCAGAAAATAAAAAATCCGTCCCTTACAGAATCGCACTTAAAATGAATTTGTAGTTTCCTTGAGAGTCATTAAGAAATTAAGTTCTGAAAAATTAATACAAAATATTAAAAATCCTAGGTCGAAAAACATTTTTGCCGTAGCCTAAATAATTTCATCACCCAATAACAAAATTTAATCCATAAATAAACAATTTTAAAATATAATAATTTTTTTTCTGTTTTTCAAAAAATTTTTGCTACATAGGAAATAAATTTTTTATTTATGGTCGTGATAAAAATTAAGAAAATAGAATAGAGGTGAAAAAAGAAATGGATTTTACTGATAATTAATTTATAACCTTGAATATTTATTATTTCAAAAAGGAACCACCCGTTGAAATAACTATTAAATTGTCAAAAGGTTATACTATCTTTGAAAGTTAAAAAATAATTTTTCCCTTGAAGACCGATATATTGCTTAAAATTATAAATTTATTCCAAATCTCCGGTAAAAACGACTGATAAAATCAGAAGTAAAAAAGAAACGATTATCAAACAATTATAAATCAAAAATATTTACGAATATTCCTTTAATAATATAAAACTAATAACAAATTAATACAATAAATTTAAATGATTGAATAAAAAAAAATTTTCAAAATAATAATACAAAACTGTAGACTTACCTGTTACAATTAAACGAAACAACAATGTTGACCAAGCGGCGACATAAATCCATTTCATGTTTCAATTTAATTAAAAAGTTTTCATCAAAATCATCCCAACGTTGATAATTAATAATTGACAATTGATTTTATTCGATAATGTAGAGAAACAACAATTACTGATCTCCTCGATTCTCATTGGTCGGTGATATTATTAATTATGGCTAGCAGTATGTTTGAGCAAATACCAGAATGCACACATGCAATAAATAAAAGGGAAATTGTAGCAATGATGAAATCTCTGATTATTTTTGAGTTGTTTTTTCTAATAATTTATGTCTGTAATTGAAGTTGTTGTATGTCAAAATTTGGACTTGCTAGTGCAGCAATTTGAAGTATATTTTCATCTTGACCACTAGGAAATTAATCCTATTGTATATTAATATTGTACTTTCGTTATTTATAGGTTTAGTGAAAATATTTCCAATTCACTCATAATTTGGTGAGAAATATTCAAATCTTCCACATATTCCTAAAAATAAATCCAATTAAATGACTTTAATTTATTGATTTCTTATTGAAAATTAATTAAACAACATCCAATAATATATTAAGAATTATTGATATCAATTTTGATTTTTTTGTCTTATACCTCAAATTTTAAATTAATGATTGAATTCGTTTTTTTATGGAATTTTAATAATTTTTACAAAGCTCATATAACATAAAGCAACAATAAGTGGTCAACAAGATTTTTCATTGGCTTTTTTATTCACGCAGCAATATGAATCCAATAATGGACAAAGAGTACCTAAACTCATTAATTATCAGTGCTTAAAATACCACAACGTAATATATTTTCAAATACAAATATAATTACGTTAATTATATTTGTAAACATATTACGTTGTGGTATTTTAAGCACTGATAATTAATGAACTAAAATAAATAATTCAGTGATAAATGAATTTAAATTTTTTAAAAAATTAATGTTTATTGTTTGAATCTTAAATATACTAAACCATAAAACATTATTTTTCAATAATTTTTCAGTTGGGGTTAATCAGGTTTCGTTTATTGAAAGTAAAATAAAAAGTACTGAAGAAACTGAGTTTTAGGATAACGCGTAATAATATATTAAAGTACAATAAATAATTATTGATGATGTAAGTATATGTATTATCGATATATTAGTCGTGTTGTTTTATTAAATCAGAAAACTTAAGATTTTGTTTTTAATTAAGTTTGATCATATTCTTAACAGTGGAAGAGAAATCGTTCCTGTACCAGTTCGAATAAGGTTCATAATGCTCATTATTTTTATTTATGTGTTAGAATTTCAATTCTGGCCCTGTGTGGTTTTCCATGTTGGTGTGTGTTGTGTTTGATATATTTAATTATTTTATTCAAATCTCTGTAGTGAACATCCGACTATAACTTAAAATGTACACATTGTTAAATACGCATTTTATGCAGAATCATAAATAAGCTGTTTTATCTATCAGAGAAGACCATACGCGAATATAGATGTAAACTTAAATTGGATTTTTTAAAATACCTTTTCCCGTATTTCTTGCATACATTTACACAATTTATAACTAAAAATAAAAGATTGCGAGTTGTAGGGTTAATATTATATTATGGTAATTAAAATTTGTACATTCTTTTCATATAGAAACAACCCAGCTGTCCCGGTACATGTTTTGTGGGAGGCTTGCTTGGGCTCAACAATTACTCAATCGTATCAAATGTACGACAATACAGCATATGTAAGTGTTGAGCGAAGTGTAACATATTTTTTATTAACCCAAAAACTATTAACACCAGTCTTTAAAGAACAGATTGATTTTATTTTAAGAAACTTTTCAAGTGTTTAAATTATAATTGAATCAAGTTACTTTTTAATTATTAGACAATATTTTCTTTTCTTTTATATGCTTTTTAACATTCACAAAATGGTAAGGATTCCCAGATGGTAATTTATTCATACCATCTTTTAAGACATCCTTATTAAATTTCATTTACAGTAACCTCACCCAACGTTTAAGTCATCATTCCAACTAGAAAAGGTAATATGGTAACTCGAAACGCATCATTAATAGTAGGGAAAGATTTTTTTCTTATTTCAAATGAAAAGGTTACACTCCTATGACCTCATATGCCTCGTAATTACATCACTGGTCGTTTATGTCGAATTCATCACTTTATATCAGTGTTTCTCAACCTTTTTTAAATCATCGCCCCTTAAGACACAATTTGATTTGCCACCGTCCCCTAAAGATTATTTAATTGTATAATATACCAATTGCTACCAGATTGCTCCAATAGCGTTATTTAACAGAAACTTGATTGCGTACGGCATGCGGGCTATACTACTAAATCTATTTTAAGGTTTTATACCATCATACAGGGTAGCAATATATACTAATTATTCGTTATTGTGTAGTAGGTAGGTTTTAATTTTAGTGAAATTTAAAATATAAGTAAATGAAATTAAAAATCTACCACCGCCCTCTTAACATTAATAGTAGGGAAAGACTGCGTTATAACAGCGGTTCCAAAACTTTCTGGTGTCGCGACTCATTAATAACATTCGACAAGTGCGGCGAATTTTTGCACTAGTCAGAGTAGAAGTAAAGTTTCAACAAAAATCGTAGTAAGAAACGATTAAATCGTTTTATAATTTTTAAATTAATTACAAGGTCTCAGCCGATTCCTGCTGAAGTCACAACTCACAGGTACTGCTTTATAAAGAAAATCACGCCTGACAATTCATGACTTGCAAGTGTTTTACAAAATCACAAAACAAACATTTACTTAAAAAAATCACAAACAAAATTAAAAAATATCTATTTAGCATTTTTTTTAGATTTATTAAGATTCTTTGATTTTTTCTTGAGATCTAATTTTCTCTTCTTGTTCTTGGAAACATAGGAAACCGAACCATCTGGATTTCGAATTTTAGCTCTATAAAGTTTATTCAAAATTAAAACAGTTAAGCTTTATTAATTACTTAGTTTTAAGATTCACAGGTCTATTTGAAATTCTATCCTACAAATGAGTTAAAATACCAAATAATATTAGATTTACTAACAATTTTTTGAAATAACTCAGCATGACTTCTGGCAATATTTTCAGCTTCTTTCAATTCATTTCTTTCAGCACGATTTAAATTTTTCTTTGATCTTGGTTTAGCTCCAAGTGTTAACAATAATTTTTCTCTATTTTCCTGACGTTCTTTGCCGCTTGTATTCGACACTTTATGTTTTAAAATTTCTATTTTAGTTTCAATAATAGAATTAAATTTTTTCGATTTCAGTATATTCGAGGTCATGTTGACGCAAAAATCTAATATTATTTAAACAATTTAAGTTTTATTTAAATTTCAACTGCTATTATTTATTTTCATATATTAATTTGTTTTCTAGGATATTTACAATAATTAGAATGTTTTTAATTTATTTAATAAAGTCAGTAATTTAATTTTAATTTTTGTAGAAATTTTCAGATTAAGCATTTTTAATTTAACACTATTTACTCTTAAAAGATTTTATGATAATTTTTTAATTGATGTTAATTAATTTTTATCAAAAATTTCTGTTTGTTACATATTTTAAAAATTAACTTATTCTTTAATAAAAGTTATTTGAGTTTATAAAAAATACATATTTAGAAGATTTCATAAATTTAACAATTAAGGACCAATTTAATCTTTTCCTTGGTTGTTTTGATTTTTAGTAAACTTGATGACAGTCAGTATTTAGTTTTCATGTTGAAGAGCTACTATTAGAAGCTCAGCGGTTAAATATAATAATAAAAATCATAGCCTAGATAATTTTTGTTTTAAAAACAGAATTTGAAAATTAAATAAAAGTTAAGTTTCTTTTATCAATACAAAATTAACTAATTTAAACATTTTAGCTGTTTAAGAGTAGATAAAAATAACATTTGCAACTTTTTAAAGTTTTATAAAATCACAGTTAAAGAGTTGGTAAAGTAACGCGAACAGTATACTAATATTTTCAAATGTTGTCTGAATAAATAAAAAATAAATACAGAGTAAATGCAATATTAATTGTTCAGCTCTAACAAATACAAAATTTTTGTAAATTGAAAATTTTTCCCATTCATAATAAGAAGAACTTCCCTTGAGATTTCTTGAGATTTTTTAATTCATAATTCAATGTTCGTCATTCTTCCAAATAAATTTCAAACAAAATCTATTGAGAAATCACTTTCTTTTTTTAAATATCTACAGAAAATTCAAATAAAAAGTGAGAAATATTAGAAGAATTATGATACACGAGCTGATTTATTCGATGAATTAAACTACCTCTCTAACTTATATTTACAAATACAAGAGCGCAAATTATGAAAAATTATTTCCTCGAGAAATATAAAATAAAAAAGGGAGTAAAAAGAGTAAATGGGCTAAAGTGGTCATATAAATTGTACGGTTTTGTTAATTATGAAAAATCTTTAGTTACTAAGGCGTGAGGGAAGGCATTATTGAGGGTGAAGAAAAAGAAATAGAAATTCAGATTAGCAAATATGTAAAGAAAGAATAGTCGTAATTTGCGTGGGTATACAAAATTGGAAAGAAACCTTAACAATGAATAATAAAAAATAGTTTTAATGCCGACAAGAATGGTTTTTTTAAACGAATGTCCAAGAAAAATCCTGGTGTCTCAAGATGGAAAATATATTCATAATTAAAACAGTAAAAATTGGTAACAAATACAAAAAACTTGCATAAATTTTTATTGGAAAATCATAGCTTTTGAGATATTTAAAAAATTTAAATATTTTTTTCTATCGTCTAAAATTATGAGAAAAACTTTGAAGCCATCTAGGATCTTTTAAATGTGGTTCAAAATATTCGATGATGAATTTTTATTAATAAAAAGAAAAAATTATTTATGGACAACTGTGAAATACATACAATAAATAGCTTGACGTCTGTTTCTGTTTTATAGCCCACAATACATTTATTTTTGCAATTTTAATATTTTCGCTTAGGTTATCCAATAGGTTAGGTCATTTTATATTACTTTATTATTTGTTCAATCTATATCTTATTTTTTTATTCATTTATTATATTTTTTATTTTATTTTAACTGATGTATATTTATTTTCCAGTTTTTTTTATCAGAAGCTATTAGGTATTTATTTATATTATTTTAATACAAGCTGTAACCCGTCAAAAATGACGATCTTTCTTTGTTTGAAGTTTAGATTTACATTAATTAGTTATTTTTATTATCTAAGTCTAAAAATCCGAACAAACTTTTTTTTATAAAGTTATTTTTATTTATTTATGGCTTTAAATTTTACAAAAAACTTTGTCTAGAATATAAATAAATTATTATTATTGCTACTGACAATTATCAGTAGATAATTAATTTATATAATTTTGGCTGTAATAAGCGTTACATTCATACATCATTATAACCAAAATTAATATTCTCAAACCTTCAATAATTTCCCATCTTTATTTTTATTAAATTTTTACGCTTCATAAAATTTGATACCAGTTTTTGATATTTGGTTATTCTTAAGAATCTTATTGATCTATTTCAATCTAATAACAAACAAACTTCCTTCCGATCAATGGCGAACATAAAAGTAAAATTTTCTAAAATATATTTTAAAAAATTGTTTCAAATTGAAATAATTCTTAGGAAAGATTTTTTATAACGATTATGCAGAATCTCTATTATTATAATTAATTGTTGTTCGAATTTTCTCAGTCGTACAGACATTTTTAATGTGTGATTTCAACTTTTGAACACACTCGTTGCAAACCTCCCCATTTTCTTTGAGAGTCAACGGAGCCGGATGATCGGCACAAAAATTCACTGGAACTCGAGTTTCTTTTTTTTCAACTTTACTGCAAGGATTCGATAAGCTCAATTCAATGTTTTTCAAAATATCTTCAAGATTTCTAACCCGGTGCCTGTATAATGAACATGTATAATGAAATATTTAGGAAGTATTTTACCTTAACAGATCAGTTTCGAATTCCTTCAAGGCCTCGTTGTCTTTGATTGCCGTCAAATATCTACTATTCGTCCCTCGCGCCATAATATCTAAGCAGGTCTGCTTAATTTTCGGTAAATTAAAATTTCGAACCATTTGAAGGTAATCAATGCATTTGTCCGACCGTGTGGATAACATTTCACAGAAATAATTCTCCAGTTCTTTCACTAAATGACCTACTTGATAAAAATTGGCTAATGGAAGGATGAGTTTTGCATCAGCTTCTGAAAATAATTATAATGAGCTTTTTCTGAACTTTTTTCTTACCATTGACACATTTGAACGATGGATTATAAATAGCCTCAAGAAAAGCTTCCATATTGTCTGGATCAAAATCTTTTACTTCAATCTCATTCTTTGACTTTTCCTTATTAATATCGAAATAAATGATAATAAACTTATTGCAATAAACTTACTGCAAAATCGCCCAACAACATCGCTTGAAAGACAGGTGAACAATTACTCAACATTATTTTATGACAATGAAATTCTTTATTCTTCACAATTAATTTTATATCACTGAAAGGATCTTTCACCAGAAATTTGCCATCTCTCGCGGTGGGCACAGCCTCTTCCTCTGGAATTTCTTCAACCCTGTAAAATTAATTTCTATTTTTACTCAACACTTTTATAATAATAATAATAATAATAATAATAATAATAATAATAATAATAATAATAATAATAATTATAATAATAATAATAATAATAATAATAATTATAATTATAATTATAATTAAAAATATAAAATGAATAATCAAAGTACCCGAATTGAATACAGACATCTTTCTTAACTGCTTTCATCTTGATGTGATATTTTTAAAATAAAAAAGTAAAACGATTTCTCAGTTATTGTTATAATCATTGTTAAAAAGTGTGTTCACTATGTGCATCTTACCGTTTCATTGTTAAATGTTTATTGTTGTCTATGTGCAAAGAATGTGTGCTAATCAATACAATAGTACAAATTGTGCTGTACTAACATTTACAGTGAATTATGGCACAAATATAATTGTATGCAACTAATAAAAAATAATTATGATGTATTTTAAATGATTGGAAAAAATATGTATTTTTAATTTAACTTTTTCATTAATATTAATTTAAAAAACTATAAACTGCAGCTGTGTGACTGATTTAAACAAATTTGAGACCCGGAGTATTTTAATTAAAACAACAAAAAGTTATTTGGTGTATAAAAACAGGTTATGAAAGATGACTTAATAGACACTTTCCAGGAAAAAAAGTTTCAGTTCCCTATTCAAAGGATTGGTGAAAATGCAAAATGCATTTAATATAATACAATAAATTTATTTAATTTTATTAAATATATGCAAGTATTACGAATGTTATGCATGCGAAGTAATTACGAATTCAGGTAATAGAATAATGATTAATTTGATTAATTTTTTTTTTACAAAGTCTAGTTAATTTAATATTTTTTTTATGTTTCTGATTTAAATTTTAAAATTTGTAAAATGTCTAAAAAATCGAATTATATAGTAAACTCTGTAAGGTAAAATCATAAGTAAAAGTTAGTTTAAAAAAATTCATCGCATTGGCTAACATTTGCAAAAGCCGTGCTGAAAATTAGTGTTAAATAAATGAAAATATCGATTTATAGCCTAAAATTAGGATAAGTAAAATTGAAAATGAAAATCGACTATTTGTGAATAGTGAAAAGCTTATATCATCGCATTATTTAAAATTTAAGTATTTTAAAAAAGACATTGTATTTTCTACAAAATTTGACTATGAATACCATAAATAACTTATGGTTGTTCAATATTGTCAAGAGAATATATTTAATATTGAAATCTGGAAAAGTATATTATTAGGATATTTTTCATAAAATAACAACTATTAGTCTGTACATTAATATTTGTGAAATTATTTTCTACTTATTGAATCACATTGCCTGTCTCTAGAGTTGTCAACTTTGAAAAAAAGTAAGGTTGGAGGAAACTTGAGAAAATAAATACTCATATGACCTGCAAATTGTAACAGGAAAACTTCATCTTTTACACGATTCAACTAAAAGGAAAGATAAAATATAGCATTACATAGGTTAGATAAATCAAAGATAATATACATGAGTTCTATAATGCAAAATGTAATCATTAACACACTTGGTTTCTTACTTCTTTTGGACATGTAAGAAAGGTATTTTATATTTAATTTTGTACTCCCTCAAAGAAAACATTTAAAACGAACCAAACCAAAGTAGGAATGCAAGATAATAACCATTTCATTCTGTGTGAATTGACACTTTGAATGAATTACTCAACAGTTCGAATTCGACAAGACGACAAAATTGGTGGGTTCATGTTGACAAGGATGCGGTAAGACAATATGTTAACAACGTGAACAGCCAAAAAGTCAAATGATGCATGATTAAAAGTTATAATAGATAATCATATTTTCTTCGTGATCTTCTACTAAGATCGGGATTTTTGATAACTTAGTTAGCATTTGAAGAAAAAAGTATTTTTTAACACGTTGACTGCCATATGCCCCGCCCGCAGTACACAGTACATTTTTATACATATGCCACGTGTAGCCCCGTCGGTAAGATAACAAATAACCTGTGTACAGCCAGCGCACATGCGGCACATAATGAAAACGGTATTTACTAGGTGCCGCGTGTACCGCCGGCTGCCACAGTCTATAATGTACTACGGCACCGTAGGAATGTAGTATTTATATATATGGTGGCAGTCAACGTGTTAAGACATCTATTACTAATTTGTTACCTATTGTTAGAGACTATAGTTTTATTTTTATTTGTCCGTGATTCCCCCCTTTACGTCATATCCTTTGAAACAAACTCGATTTTTTATCTACAGAACAAAAAAAACAAAACCAAATGGCGTCAAACAATAACAAAAGAAATCTAAACAACATCAACTCTATCATCAATCCAAAGACAAACATCCCAAATTTTTTACCGATGAAAATGGCACATCACAAAAATGGTTGGAATTAGCGAAACTCACTATGACACTATCGGGCATAAAGTCATCAAAAACACTATGCTCACACATAATATCATCCTTATCCAGTAACATTTTAAATGAAATAGCTGACAGGATAGACGAAATATCAAAAGCCGATGACCCTTTCGAAATGTTATATACAACCTTAATAAATAAAAATAAGGTAAGCAGAAGATAAATACTCGAATCCTGCCTAAAAGACATACAACTCGGGAATGGTAAACCAAGGGAATCTCTAAGGAATTTGAAAACCAAGCTTGAATATTTACAACCGAAAATAACAAGCACGAGTTCAAATGAATTCGTAAAAGATCTATTTATGAGGGCAATACCAACAGAAATAAGACGCATTTTAGCTGCAAACAACTGGACAGATCTAGACACGATAGCGGATATCGCCGACAAAATAAACGACGAAATATTCCAAACAATATGTAAGACTTACAAAAATCAAACTCTTGCGAAAATAAAGGTGAAAATAGCCACGAATTGGAAAGCCCCAACATCGAAACCAACAAACTACTAAACACATAATTAAAGAAATTTGACGAAGTCCTAATAGAGAACAAGAATTTCACAAATGACATACAGACCTTACAAATGAGGGAAACAATGAGAAGTCAATATACTCAAGACAATCGGAACAGATGCACCAGACAAAGGTCAAATTCTGGAAACCGATACAAACCACAAAACAACAATTACAATAACCAAAACCAAAATCAAAACCAAAACTGCTGTTACTTCCACAATAAATTTAGAGACAAATGCAACGAACCTTGCTCTTACAACAAAAACAATCAAAAAAACGATTAAAGCCGCCAGTGACAGCCCCAATGACAGTGAAACCTTTACGGTGCAAAGCAAAAACAGAACATATCTCGTAGATACTGGTTCTATAGTTAGTCTATTACCAAGTTATCTCTTCAAAAAGTTAAATGAGGAGAATTTCAAACTTTTCGCAGCAAATGGCAGCAGCATCAAAACACATGGCAAACAGCCACTCATAATTAACATTAACAATATTTATTACAGTTGGGATTTCATAATCGCCGGCATAAAACAAGCGATTCTAAGCGCAGATTTCCTGTCAAACTATAGCCTCTTGGTCGACTGTAGAAACAAAAGAATACTTCAAATACTAAAAATGCTAAAAATCATAATATAAAAGCATAATATAAAATTCAAAACCACAAAGAAACTGTGACATCGGAGTAATGACCGTTCACAACATTGAAAAACAATACAAAAACACTGAAGACAATAACGCGAAATCAATAACCACAATACCCAGAGAAATCAAAGAATTGTTAGAAACTTACCCAACAATCACAAACAAACTGTCTGTGGAAAAGACAACCAAATGCAAAACTGAACATGCAATCATAACAAATGGAAACCCAGTTCATGCAAAGGTCAGGCAACTGGACAACAAAAAACTAAAAATAACAAAAGAAATATTCGATGACTTGTTAGAAAACAAAATAATACAACACTCCATTTCAAACTGGTCATCCGCACTAATGTTAAAAGAAAAAGCAAATGCAAATGGAAAGCATGCGGGGATTATAGAACACTGAACAGCATTACAATACCTGACAAATATCCCATACCAATAATAAACGACGTAATCAAAAGAATTCATAACCCAAAATTCTTCATCAAAATCGACCTACAAAAAGCATATCATCAAATCCAGAACGAGAAGAAGACATTAAAAAGACAGCGATAATAACACCAATTGGTCTATTCGAATACAACAGAATGTCGTTTGGACTGAAAAATGCAGCAGCTGCATTCCAAAGGTTTATGTACCAAATATTACGAAACCGCAAAAATACAATAGTTTACTTGGACGACATCTTAATCGCATCATCAGACAGACCTGAACATTTACAACAACCACAACTTAAAAATAAACCTAAAAAAATGGCAATTCCCAAAACATGAAGTCAAGTTCCTAGGACATGTTTCAAACGAAAACGGAACAAGACCATTAGAGGACAAAATAAAAGCAATCAAAGGACTCCCTTTACCCAAAACATCAAGAAAACTAAGACGCTTACTGGGGATGATAAACTTTTACCACAAAACACATCCCAAAATTCAGCGAAAAGCTAGCGCCATTAAATGAACTGAAGAAAATCAAACGAAACGTGAAAATAAATTGGAACAAAAATTTAGAAATAGCCTTCTAGGAAGCTTAAATAAATTTATCAAACATAGGTTTGTTAAATTATCCGGACCCAAATCGTAATCATATATTAAACACAGACTGTTCAGGAATAGCAATGGGAGGAACACTTTACCAAAAGAATAATTCCGGAAAAAGACCCATAGCATTTTTTACAAAGAAACTGAAAATACATGAAAACCAGATATTCAACATTCGATAGAGAACTACTGGCAGTACATGATACCATAAAACATTTTCAATACCTGCTAGAAGGGAAAGAATTAAAGACATACACAGAGTACAAACCACTAGTAAATGCAATAAATATGAAATTACCATCACCAAGGCAAATACGACAACTAAATTACATTTCTAAATTCAATTGTGAAATAAAATACATAGCAGGTTCAGAAAACATTTGTACAGACACCTTATCGAGAATCGAAACAGAAATAAATACCATAAACATGACCCCGATCGTGGATCAAGAAATATTAAAAAACAAACAAGAAATTTCGATAAAAAAGTTCCCCAAACTCCACTCACTAACCATTAAAGAGATAGACGGGATCCTATACGACGCTTCAAATGAAAATAACAACAGAATAATAGTCCCAGAAGAATACCGAGAAGGTTTAATAAAACAATTCCACGACATATATCACCCCGGAACAAAAGCCACTTATAAACTCATTCATACGAAAGTGATATGGTCAAACATGAGAAAAGACGTCAAATCCTTTGTCAACTTACGCATAAACTGCCAGACAAGGTAGACGATTCGAATCAGATTTGTTCAACAAACTGTGTACAAAATACAAAATTAGAAAAATCCGAACTACGGTATACAACCCACAATCAAACGGAAAAGTAGAAAGACTACATGGATCACTTAAACAATCAATACAAACAAGAGCAAGCGACGGAAACTGGCTCGAAAAATTACCAGAAATCCTAATCGGGTTAAGGAACAACCCATCAAGCGCAACCAAAAAGAGTCCGAGCCAACTAGTGTTCGGACAAAACACAAACCTACCAAATCTAATAGAAAATACCCTCAATACAAGTAAAAAACAAACAAATAATTCAAATCCAATACAAACCGAAGTAAAAGAAATTCCAAAAAACAAAACTATATTAACAACGGACCAAGCATTTATCAAGAGACCATTTACAAAAGCTTTTGAACCAAAATATGATGGTCCATACAAACTATTGAAAATAAACAAAAACGTCGGGACATTATTGATAAATAACAAAAAAATCAGAATTAATATCTGCAGATTAAAACTTTACCAAACGAACAATAAACCCATAACCACCAACCAAACACAAAAACAAAATCACATTTTACCAACCGACAAAATACAACCAAAACCTACAAAAAAACAACAACAACAAGCCCCACCACACAAAACAAACTGTATAGTGACTGTTTTAAATTACAAAACATAACAAAACAACTAAAACACCATACACGAACAAACTGAAGTTGTACATATTTTTATATCGTTTTTTTTATTTGATGTCGTTGTAAAACACAATAACAAATAACAAATCAGTAAAATATAACACAAAGGTACATTTGAGATGTAAATATGTTTCATTTTTCTGATTTTTATCCCATATTTGGACAACAAATAAAGAACCTTGATAATAAGAAAATTCTTCATTTTAAATATGAAAAAGAAATTACTGGTGTTTTCAAAGAAATTTTCGATGTTTTCACTTCAACCAGGCTTGCCAGACTTCCCGATTTCGTCGGGAGTCTCCCGATATATGAACCGTAACTCCCGATATTGAACAGTTTTAGATTTTGAATAGATTTTACTCATCTTGAAAGGATTTTTTTTTAAAAAAACCATAAAATTAAACGAAACTAAGAAAAATAGAGAAATTATATTTCTATCTTACCTATTACTCGCTATTTTTTTACCATAGGGATTTGTGATTTCACCTTTCAAAATGACGTGCAATGAGTTTCAGGCATTCTTAAAAACAGAAAATGCACAAAGAATACTAAAAAAAGCAGCAAATGCTGATAAATATTTTTAAATAAAATTAATTGTTTTTTTTACGTTTACAAAACTGAAGACATATTTTTTTGATATTTTTTATAATATATTTTCTTTATAAATGCATATAATATTTATGAATGAATTTATATTTTTTCACAAAATATAATTGATTTTTTTTTGTTTTTTATTCCCGATATGATTTTTCGAAAATATGGCATCAACAATTAGAAATTCTTATAAATACTTTTAAAAATTCTTATCTTTAAAATTAGTATTGAAATTTATTATTACATACAATTAAATTAGAAGTAAAATAAACAAATACTCTCCATTAGTGCAAGGCTCGTAGAAGTTTATGCGTAAGCAGAAATATAAAGTAAGTCACTGAAAACAAACAAGTTCCACATGTCACCTCACCTCTCTGTAAACTTATATCGTAATGACTTTTTTTCTAATTTGATTTTATTTAAATTATTTGAAAATAAAATGCGGTGAAATTAATTTATGTTGATCCAAATAAAATTATCTATAGTTAGACAATAAAGTTAGTTAGAAAAGATTAGAATAGAGATTCAAAAATTTTATTTAACAAATTATTCTACAATTTATTTTTAATTAAATTAATTGTTATTTGTATAAAATTATTTCTTGGCACATTTCAATTTTATTGTTAGAATAAACCATTTTCTGAATTTTCCAACTATATTTTGTATTAAAAAGAGTATTTTTTTGTATGAAATAAATTGAAACGAATTTTTATTAGTTGACTGGTTTAATATTAAAATATTATTTATAAATTAAAAAAAACATTTGAAATACAATAATTTATTCAGTTTGACAACAACATTTAACATTTTTTTCTTTAGTTAATTTAATTTTGTCTTCTTCTATATCTCCACTTAGACTTTGTGGACTTTGTAGGATTTTTAACAATTTATCCTGATATTTTTTGTCATAAGCAGCAACAAGATCTGTAGCCAATTGATAAAATGCAGAATCTACATTAATTGAACTCAAAGCTGAAACTTCAACATGTTTTAAGTTGTACTTTCGTGCGAATTCTTTGCTCATATATTCCGAAATTTGTCTTTGAGATTGTTTATCTGTTTTGTTACCTATTTATAAACAATTATAATGTAGTTTCAAAGTAAATACATTTTTTGTTTAGATGTTTAGTAACTTGGCGATGACAGTAAACTGTTGAAATATATTGATAAAAAATACATTTTTTAGCGATAATTTTAGCTATTTAAATTGTTGCCATATATTTATTTAACCTTTGAGCGGGTGCACAGCCTTAAAATTTACGGCGAACTTATTAATTTTCTAATGAAATGACTGTATACGTGTAATTCAAATACATTTTTTAATTATTAATAATTACCAAACTCTATGTTATCAAAAAATAGTGAATATTTGTTGCTAACTGTGTGACGTAAAGTTTACGGTGCGCGCTCGCTCGTGTTAAAATGAAATGCGCGCCCGCTCAAAGGTTAATTATATATTTATATTAAAAATGTTATTCATAATTTAATTTTAATGTGCGTTATAATGTTAGTATAAAGTGGCCAGAAGTTCCGGATTAGAGTTATTTGTCCCCAAAAATCCCGGAAACGTAACGCTTTTAACATTTTTGAAATTAAATTTTAATAAATATTTTAACATTTTCACAAGTTTTCTGTTTCCCCTACTTCATATTAGATAGCGCTTTCCTACTAAGCAGCAATAAATGTAGTATCAATTTATAGTACAAAAATATTTTTTAAAATTATTTATAGTAAATTAATTTAAAAAAATATATTTTGTACTATAAATTGATACTACATTTATTGCTGCTTAATAGGATAGCGCTATTTAATATGAAGTAGGGGAAACAGAAAATTTGTTTGCTCTCACTTTTAACTAACACTTTGTACTACCAAATCATATATTTTTCAGGTAAATCAGGATAAGTTTTGACGACAATGGTCTTTTCCCTATAGAGCATCAAAGTGGTCTTGTCTAAAATTACGCTTCATTTCTTTGAACACGAGATTTCCCGTCATCAAATCCGTTGAATATATTTCAACGACACGATTTATTTTCAAAAAGTCAATTCAAAAGCAACTTTATTGTTGGTTTTATTTGCAAGATCTTAATACTGTTTGTTATGATTTTTTTAAACTTCAATCTAGATCTTCTAAAATATTTCTATAGTGTCTTATCTGAGAACACTATTTGGTGTAATGTTTTAGCTTTAAGTTAATCAATGCTTTGTCTTTTTCTCATTGACATTATGGATTTTTTATTATTTGACTATGAACCAATGATGTTATCGATGGTTTATTGATATAATTACTAATTCCTAGTCAAATAATAAAAATATTCTTAATTTCATTGCAAAATGAAAAGCAATCAGAGGTGAAAACTAAAAAGGTCTTTTATCATTTTCTGTCTAAATATTCAAGATTTCTCTTAAAATTAAACTCAAAAATTGACAACCAAGAAGATAAATGATATCATGATGTAAAAAATGAATATTAAAATTTAAAAAATTACAAGATTTGGTCAATTCAATTCTATGTAAGATAGTTATCCTTGGAACAACTTATCTTAATCTTGCTTAAAATTATGAAATAGTAATTTGTGACTATAACAAGAAGTGTGTTTTTGCATTGTTTAATAAAATATAAGGATGCGCGGCGTCAGAATGAGTGTTTATATCTACGGAAAACTATTATAAAACTAAAAATATTAAAGTTAAGCGCATTAGACACAGGTTTTGAAGTTTTCAGTAAAATTTTATATAATTCACCCATATGTATATAAAATACACCTTTTAGCTTAATGATTTGAATTTTATTGCTATTGTTAACTGTATTACTGTATTCCTATCTTACATGTGTTGATGTTGTTGTTCCTTGAAGCATAAACGACTCAATGATAAAAGCTTAAAACCTGTCAATATAGCGTTTAATATCGGTACCCCATACGGCCAGAGCTAGCAAAACAGTTTCTTAAATTTCAAAATCAAATTTATTTCAGTCTTAATCTTAAATTGGTAAATCTATATTTTTTAGTTTTTTCTGGGTACTATCATCTGAAAACCGTAGTTCTAGAGTTATTTGTTTATAAAACTAAGATTAGCCGGATGATACAGTCTTACCCACTTAAACCTACAATGGGAATTTTTAACACGTTTACAGCTTTTATTACCTTCGGAAATCATTCATGATGGTACAAAACTACGAAAACCTTAAAAAAATACAAAAATGATGTTGTAATCGACGAAGTGTTAATTTCTGAAACATGAGCGTTTTGTCTTAAATTTTTGACTTCAAATACCAAATTTAAACAAAATTTTATCTAAATAAAACGTAGTGCAAGTAAGTATAAATTTACATCAATCAGTAAAGTGTATAAGAAAGCATAAATACATGAAAATACAATATATATACAGTGGTGTTGTCGAGCCGGAACGCTCCGGAACGTCGTTCCGGTACTTCCTTTTTGGACAGAAACGCGTTCCGGAACTAAAGATGATTTCTGATAACGAGAATTGGCTGACGTATTGATTTCATGTATTGTTAAAAATATTTATGCAATATTGTATCTAATATGCGTATTTTATAATTTGATAACTAATTTTTATTAAACGTTCCTATTATTGTAATAAACATATATATATATATATACATATACACAAAATGGGTTTCGTAATGATTTTCGTTTCCTTTCCTTTTTATGCTATTGTTGGGCCAGCACACAAATAGCCTTGAGAATTGTTTAAATGCATCAGTAATACAGCACGAAAACCCAGCACCAAGATAACTTAAAATACAATATACAACACCAACTAAACACTTTAAAATCTGAGAGAATATAAATAAATATAAAATCAAAAACATAAAAGTAAAATAAAATAAATACAAAATGCATCAAAAACCGCACGAAATTTACATAAAAAATAACATAATAACAAGAAAATTCGACCGTAAAATGACCATTTATATAAAAGTAAAAATTAATGAATTAAATGAATAAAAATAAAATATTTTTTGGTTGAATAAATTTATTTAAAAAATGTTAAAAATAAATTACTAATTTAAATTAAGAAATAAATAAAAATTTAATTTAGATAACACAAATAATTTCAAAGTCGAATTTTGTTTAATCGCAATAAAACTAACACGCAAGGTTAAGGCCAAATTATAGGTATAAATACTGATGTGTTTTCCCAAATTTTCAACTACTACTTTGTAGTATTAATTTTAACCAAATTTAAGATGCACATTTTTTATAAATCTTACTTTGTTGTGTGATTTTTTTTCAGATATTTTCAGATCATTAATCTACAGTTATCAATATTTTCAGGTTATTAATCTACAGTTATGTTTTGTAGCAATATTTTCAGGTTATTAATCTACAGTTATGTTTTGTAGCAATATTTTCAGATTGTTAATCTACAGTTATGTTATTTTGGTTTATGTACATCGATGCCCGATTTAAAATTTGTTTATATGAATGCTAAATATACAGTTTATGCGTCGAGATTTTTGCCTAATTCATTTGGTAATTTATTTTTTCTATTATTTTATTTTTGGTGGCCCACAGCCAAAGACACATCACAAGTTAAAAAAAATCATATACAGTATTCAGATTCGTGTAAGTGCGTGGAATACCGCCGATGATCTGTGCCCATGAAGACCCGGCGTACGGAACGCAGGGATCGGAACGTCAATATTATCCGTACATAGTGGAAATTGGAGGGTAAATGAGTAGTTTATTGGCTGCTCCTTCATCATCCGTTTCCTGTAAAATTGACATAAATTTTTTACAACAATCGGCTCAAAATATCTAACACCGAGTAGTCCAGTGGGCACTCATTAAATATAATATGAACATACATAGATCTTAAGGACAAAAAGAGGGAATGGGTAGTGGGGAAAATTGCGAAATCGTTGCAACAGTTAAAATGAATAGCCATAGGAAAAAGATTAATCCGAACGACCAAAATCATGAAAAATAATGTTTTTAAATAAGAATTAAATAAATTAATTTGAGTTAAGGCGGAAAATATGGGCGGGACGCTGCTCAAATTTTCCGAATTAATTCAAATACTTAACAAAAATAGTAACGTAAAAATGGAACGTGTAAAATAAGGGTGGAACGCTGCTCAAATTTTCCGAGTCAATGAAAATACTTTGTCGAAAACTGTAGAATAGGGATGAACCGTAAAATAAGGGCGGAACGCTGCTAAAATTTTCGAATTTACAAAAATACTTTATCAAAAACCGAAAAATACAGATGGATTACGGCTAATGTTGTATACCAATAAAAAATTTTAACGCTGAAGAATAAGGACGGATCCCTACAAAATCTTAATAATAATAACGATAATGATAATGGTAACGGTAATTATAATAATAACAATAATAATAATAATAATAATGGTAATAATAATAATAATCATGGTATTTGTAGTAATGATGATAATAATTATGATAATAATAATAGTAGTAATAATCATAGTAGTAATAACAATAAATATAATGGTAGTTATAGTAATAAAAATAATAATAAAGGTAATAGTAGTAACAATTAAGAAAGGTAATATATATAATAGTAGCAATGATGATGCTAGTAATGATAATAGGGAACATTGTAGTTATAATAGGGATAAGGGTAAGAGATGTACTGTGTTTACTTAACATAACCAAGGGTGTACCGACCAAAGAATAATCTTCGACATGGACAACGATAAGAAGGACTTTGGGAATGGACATAACAATGAATGATATGAGAGTATAGGTTAACATTTGAAAGAGATAGGAGAATAATGGGACCTAAGAATCAAAAGCGAGCACAGGTCTTCTATCGACAGCTCGTTGGACCCAGAGATCGTTCGGTCAATTATAGCATTAGCAATAACGCTCACTTTTTGCGGACGATCTACCCACTCGAACACAGTTCCAACGTTGCTCAGCAACGGGTGCCAAGTGGTAAGCAAAGGAAATATTTGTATGGGGTTGTCTGGGTAACAACCATATAGTTTCAAAATATCAAAACCCAGAAACCCACCACTATATACAGGGCCGATCCTGGCGACGGGCGAAAATTGGTGGAAATCTCCCCCCGTCGTTAAATTTGGGACATGAGACCGCACAGAGCGGCCGCCTACCCAGGATCGGCCCTGTCTATATAATTATATATACGCGTTCCGGTAAAAAAAATTAGCACAACACCACTGTATACATATATATGTGTGTGTGCGCGCGCTATTCTTGGGTTCATATTATTTTGAGTTCTAATAACTTTTTTATAGTAAGAATTGGTCACATTTGAAACACCTCAATAGTTCCATATAATTATTTTAAAAAATATTCTAAAGCACTTTTAAGAAATATTAATTACGCAATTCTGTAATTAAAAAAAAATCCAAAATTCCAAAAAACTTTGAAAAAATTTATATATATTCTCGATCGGCAATTTAATATTAAACTTATTCCGTCATCAGTTACTTTTCTGTAAAATTAAACTTGGAAAATAAAACAAATGTATAATTTAATTACATATGTATTGCGATGAAACTTAATACATACATTTTTAATACGTAACATTTTGGTGATCTCATCGATGTACATTTAACGGGAAATTGTATACACATTTGTAATTTTGGTTAACTTGGATTGAATTGAAAGTATTTCGCAGTGACCTGAGGGTTCTGACTGCATACCATTATTAAGTTTGTCTGTATGCATTGAGCAGTGTAAATATTTTCTGCTTATATCAGATTGATTTTGGAAGTAATCTTTATATAATTTTTTTAAAAATGCTCCACCATTTTTTAGGATCATTTTGAAAAGAAAAATATCCAAAAACATTATTTTGTTATAATGAAATAGATACATTCAAAGAGCTTGTATTGCTTTAGACTTTAAAAATTGCATAAGCTAATACAAGTTCGAATACGAGTTGACTCGCTACCAGTCAACAATGTGTTTCCTGTGATGCTCAGATGCATTTAATTATAAGTAACGATATAATTTATTAAAAATTATAATATAAACTATTACCGATGAGATATTTACAAAGGCATTTTTCGGCAAAGTCGTCAATGTCAGTGATCCATTTATCCAAACAATCAAAAGAGAATTTATCCGTTATATCATAGACTAATATTAGCGCAGCTGCGGAACGATAATAAGTCTTAGTTACAGACCGGAACCTTTCTTGACCAGCCGTATCCCATATTTGTAACTAATTAATTAGTATATTTTAAAAGTAAAAAATTCTCATCCTTACCGTGACTTTGATACCGTTTCTTAATAAAACATTCTTCACCATGTAGTCCACTCCAATAGTCGGGCCTAAATTCGGACTGAACATACCCTGATCTAAAAATGTTAATAATTCATTTTAATTCCAAAATAACCTTTATAAATCTGAGCATCAAGCTCGATTTGCCAACCCCTGCGTTCCCAACAATTACTACTTTAAATTTATAAGAGGATTTATTGTAAACTGCATTCATTTATGATAATGCCTGCTTATGGATTCTTTTAATATCCCATCGGGAAAAGTATTTTAATTAATTAATTATAAATCTATAAATTATTTAATTTTTAATTATAACTATTTTATTATCTTTCCTATATTTTAATAACGCTTGAAAAGCCTATGCCAACAATTCAAGAAACCGAATTTGAAATTTTTAATAAAAATTATAATAATAATTGAAATAGTAGAATTAATTTATATATAAGTATGCACACCTACTTGAAATAACAACAAAAATTAGGGGTATATATCACAAAGATTATGATATATTAATTTATTATGAGCATTTTTAATTATACTCAAACCTGTTTTTGTGCAGGGGACAGAGACCGCATAAAAAATTGCTCAAAACAAGACCGAATAAAAAATTGCTCAAAACAAGACCGCACAAAAACAGGTTTGAGTGTATAAAAATATGCAATTTGAAGATATTTCAAGCGCTTTATTACATGATGTAACTTACATCCCACTCATCCACGCGTAGGCAAGAAATTATAATTTGATAAAAGTTGTGCTTATTTTGTTGTCTTTCGGAATATCCTTCCATCAGTATTGTAAGCATTACAAGAAAATTTGATCTGATGCATAAAATCTGATTTTATGTTCGAATTCAGCTCATCAAAATTATACAAAATCATATACGATATCTCAAAATTCATAAAACCGTTTTTTGTGGCACTGTGATATCGGAAATTATGAAAAATGTAAAAAAGCGTTGAAAATTGTTATTTATAATTGAAATTACAAATTTAAAGTTAAATACCCTTAGGTATTCAGAATTTGAATGTTAACAAAAATGTTAATAAGATAACAATTTAAAAATATTTTACCTGTTTAAAAAATTTATTAATTTCAAAACCAAGAAATTTTTACAGACACAAATAAATATAAAAACTAAATAGATAAATAAAAAAACTCCGGTTGGATTGTGTTCTGATCTCGTTTATCAATTTACATGTAATGGGTGTAATGCCACATACATTGGAGAGACTTCCCGTCATCTCTGTACTCGAGTTCTAGATCAATGTCGATTGAAGGGCTTGACCACTATTAATGAGCTGAATAGAGTCTGTAAAAGTAAAATAGGCAGGTCTGATTTAAAAATTTTGTTGAAAAGTTTTAATAATTATTGGGAACGCGTGATATGTGAAACATTGCTGATAAGGTCTTGGACCAAAAAATTAATGTGCAAAGTGCTGTGACTACGAATGTTTTGAATATTTTTAAATAGTTTGAGTATGTTAAATTGTGATAAATTGATGTTTTTTTGTTTTTTTTTTAGTTTTTTTAAATTTTAATATTATTTGAAATATGTCGAATTAAAATTTATAAAATATAATGTTCTATTATTTTAATATTGCATTATAAAAAATTTTAAAATTTAGTGTAAAAATATTAAAATATTTATTTATTAAAATATTTAAATAGAATATTTAATTTTATTATTTATTAAAATATTTAATTGAAAAAATAATTTGTTTAAATTATATAAATAATAAATATTATTTGAGTTGGATTTTGTGCGTGAAAGATGACAGTTAAACTGTCGAAATAAATATTTGAAGAGTTTTATTTGTATTTTCTTTTAATAAAATCGTCGCCAAACTTATTTAATTATTTATTTTTAAAATCCAATAATTAATTAATTTGTATTCCAAATTATTTGATGCATATTTTTTTAATTACTATCTGTTTCAACGTTTCATTAGATACACATATACTTTTACTCTCACAATTTATTTGATTAATTTATAATTATTTGCACATAAATACGACAAGCACTAAATCAATAATTTAATTAAAATAATTTACTAAAAGTTTAAAAAAAATTTCGAGCAAAATTTAAAATTAAAAATATTTGGAAAATTTGAAATATTTCTCTAGAAAAATTAGGAATATTTATAAATTTAGACAAATTTGATTGGTTAAAATTTTACTAATGTTAAAATACCGATTTGATTTTTTTTATTTTTATGACTTTTGAAATAATTTTTTAAATGAATTATTATGTCTAGTGCAGTGCATTTTAATCTTTATTCTTTGCAGGACAAAAATAGCTGTAATTTATTTAATGAAATCGAACGAAGACAAATACAATTGAATTCCAAACACAAGGGTCAACTTAAACGAACCTTTTCTTTGGTTCCCGAAAGGTTTGATTCCGATCAAAATAGTAATTTTTCCAACAAACAAGGAATTATAATATGTGAAACATTACTAAAAAGTGCAGTTTTATTATTGCTTATTCTGACTTTCCCATTGTCATTGTTTTTATCCTTGCGAGTTATTGCTCAGTATCAACGAGCTGTGGTCTTTAGATTAGGTAGATTAGTATCAAGAGAGGCGTTGGGTCCAGGATTAATTATTGTTATTCCATGTTTGGACAGTATGAAAAGAATTGATCTTCGAACCCTTACGTTTGATGTTCCAACTCAAGAAGTTCTAACAAAAGACTCAGTTACTGTAGCTGTAGAAGCAGTAGTTTATTATAGAATTTTCAATCCAGTTATGTCTGTCGTCAATGTGGAAGATGCAAACAGATCTACTCGTCTTTTAGCACAAACCACTTTGAGAAATGTCCTGGGAACTGTAGATTTATGCTCATTGCTCAAAGATAGAGAAGAAATCGCAGCCAGTATGCAAGAAGCTCTTGATATAGCTACTGATGCATGGGGAATGAAAGTTGAAAGAGTGGAAATTAAAGATGTCCGATTACCAACTCAACTTCAACGAGCAATGGCTGCGGAAGCTGAAGCTACCAGAGAAGCAAAAGCCAAAGTTATTGCATCAGAAGGTGAGAAAAAATCAGCCAAAGCCTTAAGAGAAGCCGCTGAAGAGATATCAAAATGCCCAATAGCTATCCAGTTGAGATATTTACAAACATTAAGTAGCATTTCGATGGAAAAGAATTCAACAATCATTTTTCCATTACCAATGAACTTAATGAATATGTTCAACTCTTCTTGTGACTCAAAACATGTTAATTCTTTGAAAACTAGTTCAATGTTTGTTCCTAGTACCCATCAAAAGCCAGATGAAATTGAAAATTCTGAATGTGATTTTACAGTATAATTTTTATTACGTTTATTGCATCGCAAAACATTACTTTCAACATTATCCTTTCATTTTTATTCAACTTTTCAAACATGTAATCATTTTAGTAAAAAATCACAAGTATAAAATTCTAACTGAGGTTTTATATATATTCTTTTTAAATACCGCTGTCATAATTAACAACTAAAGTTAATAAATTAACATGACATAAAATAATTAATTAGTAAATTTATTATAATTATTTTAATTTATTATACTTAAAATCGTTTTTTTGTTTTAATAATGTGTACTTTAATTTTATAATTAATTTTTGGACTTTTATATTTAGATACACGGTTAATACAATAACTATTATTTGTCAGCATATTTATTTTAAATTTTATTTAGAAAAATTCAGTAATTCTTTTTAATTTTTTTATTTTCCTTTTAGAAGCTATAGATTTTTTATTTAATGTTTTTCTTATGTCTTTTTATTTAATACTTAATTTTCTGCACTACATTCATCAAGTGTTGTTGGTATGCTTGTGTATTCTGTATCAATAATTAGAAAACCAATAACTCTCTTGTAGATATTACGAAACGAAAAGCTGTGGGAGTGTTTTGAAAATTTTGTCGTCAGAATAAATATTCTGCACTTATGTCTCCTTTTAAAATGTTCCTTTACATATTATAACATCCATACACTCTAAATTGCAAGCCAGAAATTTTAAAGGAGACTTTACTGGGCTCTAAAAAATATTATAATTAAACCTCATTGAAATTGATAAAATCTGTCTATATAATAAAAATAATAATCAATAAATAATTTTATAATAAATTTACAAACTTTCCTGTGTGTGAAATTCATTAGCGGTTAATCTGCCTATTTATTACAGGTTTCATAATAAGGTAGAAAAATTAATGAAACATACAAGCACGACGTACGCTATTTCTATTATAAAAAAACATGCATCCAAGAGAAGAGCATACACTCATTTTTAAGAAATTTTTTAAAGTGAACTTTGAAAATATTTTTGGAGTTCATACACGAAGCACACCTTAATTTTAGGAAACCGATGAAAGAAACTCGTGAGTTCTAATTATTTATTATTAATAATTACTGTAAAAAAATAAAATAAATTTTTTTTTATTAAACCTTTGATATAAGAGAAATTACGGACGATTGACTTATTAAATTTTTAAATGATAAAATTTATTCAATTATTTAATTAATTTAGCAATAAAAAATAACTTACAGTATAAATTTTTATATTAAACTCACTATTAATTAAATATGTTTGGAAATATTAACTTTCCCACATTTTTGGCTAAACACGAAAAATATGCGGTCCAAGTTATTCCATACAAATTTGGTACAAATATAAAAAAATCCCTAAAAAATTTTTCAAGAGTTATTACTTTACAATAATTTAGATATATTTTAATATTAGTTAAATACAAATAATTGATTTAAACTCATTTCTTATTCATTATAAGTAATTTTATTCATCCTGTTTATGACTATACATAATGTATTTAGTCTCTTGTTGACCAATGGCGATGTTGAGATATACTTCACCTTGTCCATATTAGAAGCACTTGTCTGTTAAATCCAAACCTGTGACTTTGAGCAAAAATTTGAAACTATAAAATAACACATTTGATCTAGAAATATCAGCTATTTTGAAGGAGCTCGTGTGACAGACATTTTCTGTTTTAGAATATTTAATAATGCAGGAATGTTCATATTTTTTTGCTTTAACATAAATTATCTCCAACAAAATATAAATTTTCTGTCTATTTTTGATATTTTTGTATTTTTACTTCACCTGTAGCAAATTGGATTTATATTATTTCTATAAAAAGAATGTTTGCTTAAAATATAAGTAAAGATTGGTCGAGTCGGGTAACTTACAATTATTTCCCGATACGGGTGGGGCGTTGATATGCATAATTGTATACCTATTTCATATCAATATTTGGCACTTTTTAAAGAACATTCATACTTTTTATAAAATTTTGTAGATATTTTTCACTTATGTTAATGTAGGTTTGGTAAATGTAGCAAACAAATCAAGACAGATGTAAGCAAATTAAGTAAGTGTAAAATCTGTAGAAATTTTTTTCCATTGAAAATTTTTGAAAAATTTGAACTTTCATGTGATTTTTTCCTAGATTTTTCAGATTTTTCCCTTTCAGTTTGCACGCTACTGTTGTTATGATTAAATTCAATTTTTCAAATCTGTTTCTTAATGAAAATAAAAAATAATAAAAACTGAAAATTATTTTGTGATAGAATCAAAATTTTCTACAACTGAGAAAATTTTTGTTGCTGTTTGTCAAGTAATTTAATTTCGGAAAAAATAATATTAAAAGTATAATTTTTTTTAAAAAAAAACTTTCTTTTCCAACATTCTTGAAAGAGACAGATGGAGGAAATCTAATTTCATTGATGACGAAATTGAGTTGAGAACCTGTGGAGTAGTTGCGGTAAATAAGCTGAGTGAACCAATTAGTATTAGTAAGTGCAATGTGCTCAGTGAATTTATTTTTTTTATCAACTTGATAATAGAGCCAAATATTATTTATTTATATTTTTTAGTTAATTGAACTTTTTGTAGCTTTCTTAATCTCCTTTAAACTTTTTGATGAAATTAGTTGAAACTCGAAGTTATAATGATAAACCAGACCCTCTTTTAAACGGCAACGACATGTAAAAGTACAATATGTGGTCCGTGATAATCTCTTTATTAAAATTTTCTTAATTGCCAGAAATATAATTTTATGCAATTACAGTGAAACCCCGTTATAATACGAATCATTTTGAATAATAAAGGTATTAAAAATAATCTACAATTACAATCATTTTTATTTCAAAAAAAAATATATTAAATTTATTTGCTTTTAACTACAAGTTTGATCACGGCATACATTTCGACAATTTTATCACGCTATATTTATTAAGTTTTGTTATTTTTTTCAAGAACAGTTTTTTATGGTAAAAATGAATTTAATTTCATGCTTTGGTTTTTTTAATTTTATCAAATTTTTTTCTAAATGTAAATGAATATAAAAATTTTGGATGCCATGCTACAACCGCGTTAAATCCGAATTCGCGTTATGGCGGGGCTCCACTGTATTTCTTCGTGTAGTTTTCGTTCTCAAAAAAAATGGATTTATTTCATTATATAATTTACTGACAAATTATAAGTAAATTATTTAATTAAATTTTTATGATTTGCAATATTTTTCAGCTGTATCATTTGACATTTAGTGTAAACGAATTCATTTTACTTTGTAAATGATATATCCTCAGAAATATTTTTTCTATATCTCATTTTTATATTTTTTATGATAAATAAAATCATTAAAATATATAATGTATTTTATATAAATATTATTAATGTTTTTACAAAATTACAATACAAATGAAAAATACATTTATTAGTATTTATAATGCATGTGATTTGTTTATTAAGTATTATTTAACTTTTATATTTTTTTAGCCAGCAGCGCAATACCTGTGAACATAAATGGTAACTGCTCGAGGGTTCGCCAATAAGGGCCCCAAAATATTATTTACAAACTAATTACTGTATCATTGATGTATATAATTCATGAATTTTCCTGTGAACTACTTTTATCTATTTTTTTATGTACTATATCTAATTTTGTATAGACTACATAATCCAAGAGGACTATATAATCCAAGTCTGAATCTAAACAAATACATTTACCCCAAAAATCAAATTTGCATGGAGCCCTATAAATTAAAATTTTTTAATTTTGAATTTAAATTTGAATTTAAATTTGAGTAGAACTCAAAATTCGATAAAAGTCTAATAAAATTTTCTCTTTATGTGATTAGCACAAAATATCATGATTTTTAAGCGAGATTTGGGATGAGAAATGTCCAGTCTCAATTTTCTTGATAGAAACTCACTGCTACTTTGACTAAGTAGAATCGCCATATCCACAAAAAAGATCATATTGATACTGTAAAACATAAAATACATTTATCTGTTTGTTAGCCTGTCACATAATTTCCTCCAAAACAATGAACAGTAGCATATGTCACATTTGCATATGTCATTCGGATAGTCATTTTTAGGTCATTTATGTTATCACTCAAAATCACAGGCTTAGATTTAGCACACAAGTGCTTCTCACATAGAAAGCTGTACATGAAAATACCAAAGACAAAGTAGCTCCCAACGTCACCCTTTATCAACAAAACACTATAAATATTGCGTATAGCCAAGTATTGAAATAAATTATTAATAACAGGATGAAAATTAATTATAATTAATTATAATGGTAACAAAGCTAGAAATAACTAAAACTTACATTTCTCATGAGTTTCTAGTGAGTTTGACATTAAAATAAACTCAAAGTTCTTATTAATTTGTGAACATTCTGACACGTTGGATCCCTTTACGAAGGATCATGATGATTGACAAATAAACTCTTTCTAGCTCTATAAACGAAATGGCAATTTTAAATTTATTATTATTTCCCGAAAAATCTTTCAAAAAGAGATTTTTTCACAAATATTATCTCAAGCAAAACATTTTTCACTCTCCTTACGTTTATTGTCTTAAAAATTTATTTTATTAAATAGGAAATATTTGTAAATTATTCAGCGTTTTATTAAATCAAAAAAAAGATTAATATTTTAGAGGCGAAAAAATCAAATTTGAATATGCATATTTGGCATTGTTTAATAAGGCTGCTAGCCGTTAATGCAGAAAAAGAAAAATTTAACAATTGTCGTTAAAAAAACTTACGAATTTAATTTGTGAGATTTTTTTGGAGAAATTTGATTTTTTTATCTCAAAATCGGGAGAAAAAAATCATAGAATTAAAAATGAATATATAGCATTTCAGGAGAATTTATAAAAATTCTTCATAATTTTAAACAATTTTTTGTTTTTATTTCCTAACTTTGATTGTTGTTTAAACATTCGATAAAAATGATTTTGTAAGTTTTAGGTTATTTTATATTAAAAAAAAATTCGTTGTAATATTCAATACAATTTCAATTATACCAGAATAGTTTTAAGTTTATTTGGTTTTCATCAGAACTATTCAAGAACCTCAATCTCACTAACAATCGAGTGCCATAATTTTGTATTGTGGTTCAGGCACCTTATCACTGCACCACTTGACCATATGAGTTATATCATTCCAATACAATGATTGTTTAGTCACTATTAATTAATTTATTGATACACTATATTTTCATTAGAAACTATAAAGCAGGTAATTAAAAATAATTGAGTCTTTCGCAAAAGTTTTATTCCTTATATGCGTATATGCCTATGAGTTGACTTGTTAAAATATTACACTAACATTAGATTAATTTTGTGTCACCAAATTTTTACATTGTTAAAAGGGTTCCGCAAGGTTCGTGTAGGGCGCTCGATGAGACGTATCCTTTGCTTACCAGAGGATTAGGGATTATTCTATAGATCATAAAATAGTACCATCAAGGATAGCTATTTAAAAGGTTTTAAGGTGACATCTATTTCGGTACCAAAATAACCCTGGTAAGCTCATTTATTTTAACTTGATGAAGAAGACTCATTATGTAAATTTATTCATCAAGTTTAATTAAAGTTGTTTTGTTTGAATCTAACGGTAAAAATCTGACCTCAATCGTGTTTTTATTTTCTCTAAATTTATTTATCTCTACTAATATTTGTCTAAATTATAAAATCGGAACCCTTTCAATATTAAAAATAAAATAACTAATAAATTAATAATTCACATAAACATATTTTTTCGTGTTTAAATTAACGTGAAAATTTTAAAAAATCGTATTTTTGAGAATATCTAATAATTTGAAAAATTTTTAACTAATTTTTATGTGATTGACACTAAAATTAAATTAAATGTCTTCAAATGACTGTTTTATTATAAATAGTTGCATTTTCTAGATTTTCCTAAAATTTTTCCCAGGTAAAACGTTTTACATTATAGCTTTAGTCGTTCTAAGGATATATAAACAAAACATCTTTTTCGGTAAATAAAACTAATAAATTATCTACTTATTTTTAACATAAACTTAAAATGTACAGAAATGTCTTCAAACGGAAACTGTCATTTTTATTAGATAGTTAATGTCAAGTGTTAATTGCAGTTTCATAATTGACAGACATAATTTTTGTTATACATTAAAATATCATTAAGAATTCGACAAGGAAAAGTAAAATTGGCCATTTTTTCAATTGTTGAATTTTTATTATTTATAAAAAATTAAACAAACAAGGCAATGATTTAAATTAAAAGAAAACGCAATATTAATTAATTTTGTGAAAAATTAACCTAATAGAAAATGATTTAAAACACTTAATAATAATTCAACTCATTTTTCCTGTGAGAGTTATTTACCAATTGTTAGTAATTTATTAGAAGAGTTTGAAAAACGCTTCGCAGATTTCCGCAAAGATCGAACCAATTGTGAAATTTATTATGTATTCTTTCGTAAGTATTAATATCGAAACTCTCTCTGAAGTTATTAGTAACCAATTTGGATACGATAAAGCACAGCTAGAAATGGAATTAATTTCAATACAAAATGATATAGAGTTGAGTTGCGAATTTTCTAAAAATCAATTGGAATTTTGGAGCCATGTAACACCGAATCAGAATCCGTTTTTAAGAGATGTTGCATTAAAAATATCTTGCCTCTTTGTATCAACGTACTTATGTGAATCCGTATTTTCAAATATGAAATTCATAAAGAATAAATATCGAAGAAAACTTACCAACGAAAATTTGGGTAATGGTTTAAAATTAGCTATTACAGACTATTCTCCCGATATGAAGAAACTATTGGATGAAAAACAATTCTATTCATCACATTAATTGTTTTAATAAATATTATATTTCTGTATTTTTTTAATGTATTTTTTTTTTAAATAAGAGGTAAATCTTAAAGCCGCTTGATTTTAAAAAGTAGCTCTGTCCATGGAAAAGTTTGCCGACCCCTGATTTACATCATCAGGTAAAATAAAAACAAAAATAATATGAGTTTTAACTTTATATTCAAACAATTTATTAACTATTTATATTTTAATTTTTTTTTTAAATTAAAAATTATTTTTTATTTGTTAAAATAAGTTTGATATTTAAAAAAACAACATTTTAACTTATCCTAAGTTTATCAATCAAACTATTTAAAAACATTCAAGACATTTTGACTCGATATTTTGCACGTTAACTTTTGGGTTCAATTACCTCATTAACATCGCTTCACATATAACACGTCTTCAATAATTATCAAAACTTTTTAATAAAATTTAAAATCAGACATGCCTAGGTGTGCAAATGTTTTGAATATTTTAAATAAAATTTCGGAGTTGAAAAATTAAATTTGTTTTGTTATTCAATAAAGAAGTTACATTTTGTTATGGTTTTATTGATTTTCTACTGAAAACGAAGAGCAACCTTGAGATTTTATTATTATCTTAACATTTTTTTATTAATTCGTTTTATTAATATACTATTTCCAAATAGAATCAGCTATAAAAAGAAAAATGTATACGCTACTTGATGTATACACATGTATATACACCAAGCCACGTTGAGACAAATCACCTATAATATAAAACAAAAATCAATAAATTTATAGCATATAAACACACCAACTCACCTTGAGGTTGCTTGTAAAATAGTCACTGAGACAAACCCTACACTAAAGAAACACAAAAAGTGATAGAGAAATAAAATAATGCACATTAACACAACACATAATCAAACATGCATGTAAACTTTTAGCATGTAGCCATCAGAAGTTGAAAAACCCCAAAATTTCGGGTAAATGAAGATGTATCTTCATAAGATTTACCCTTAAAACTAAAATTAATCTAATATTTCAGAAATTTCTGTCGAAAAAAAACGAAACCTGAAATCCGAAAAAAGCATAAATTCTAAATTATATTAATAAGTTTTAAAAAATAATCATAAACCCAATTATTATTTTGTGAACATATTCGAAGATTTTTTTCAAAAGATGTATAAAATATATAATTATTTAATGCAATTAATAATTTTTATAACTTCAAAAATAATTTATCTCACTTTTTTTGAATAATTTCCGAAAAATAAGTTATCATAAAATAAATAATTTTCTGAATATTCATAATCATTATTAATAATAATATACATGAGGTTGTAGATCAAAAGTTATAATTATAAGTTTGAATAATGATTTAATTTTATTGTAAAATCATAATTCAACTCTTAAAACTTTATAACTTTAGGCTTATAACTTTAAAAAATAACTTTCTTTGCAGCCATTTCAGAAATGGCTGAAATCCATTAAATTTTCTCAAAAAATAAATTCCAATAAGTTTATTTATGTTTCAACCTGCATTACAGCGGAATTTATCTGAATTTCGCTTGGTGTATTATAATTTATTTATAAGGAATATTTTTTAGATTTTAGTGGTACGCGTACAGACATCATTGAATACCGCATTAAATTGAGTCCACTGTGGAATGATTTTAAACTATTAAGTCTTTCAACAAACATGTGGAGTGATGTTCAAAATGAGCACAACGATTGGTTTCTCAAAATAGCGGAATTTATCTGAACTTCGTTTGGTGTATTAAAAGCATGTAGTCAGAATCAGGGGATTAATGCAAAATTTTTAGAATTTCCTTCAAAGAATCCTAAAATATTTCAATGAAATCTCGGGTTTTTATGGAACTCGTTTTCTTTTGGGCTGTGTTTTCAAAGATATATTTAGTAACTTGAAATTATTAAGGCTTTTTATTAATTTTATTATCACACCTCTTAAAATACCAAATAAAAATTTGTAAATTAATTACTATTTTTAAAATATTTATTTTTTTCAATTTTCTTTAGATTTTTGAATAAAGTCTCAAAAAGCGAAATCTAAATTTATCTAAAAATTTGTCATGGAATTATTGATTATTTTTTATTGTTCAATTTCTGTTAAAGACAAAACAAATTTGTTATCAATTTTTTTCAAATCAATAATTTTCCTAAAATTTCAGATGATTAAAGTTGCAATTAATATTTTAGTATAAAATTATCAGTAAAATTTTTTAAATTTTTTTGGTCAGCTTTCATCTGTTTTCTTTTTAAATATTCTATTTATTTTCTGTGCAACATAATTTTTTGGCTTTGCCTTTTTATTATGGTTTTTATCTTGTCATAATGAAGTGTAGAATAAATGTAGTGGTACAATTTATTTGCTCTGCCCACTTACTACTCGCTGCTAGACAACGTTGGTATTGTAACAAGGAGTTGTGAGTCCTCCAAAAGTGAGCTTCGTTACGGAGACCCACTCTGGGTTCGGCGAGCCTACTTGCACGAGGTGTGTATTTGCAATAACAAAATCGGTGAGCCGATTGTTAAATTATTGTATTTCCAAACAAAAGTTAAGCAAATGACAGTTTATTTTAAATAACGGAATCGGTCGCAAGAAGTTGATGGATTTCAATATATAGAAGACACACAAAACTCAAATATTTCAAATTCATGATTGAAAATTCTGATTTTGATATTACAAAAAATTTATTATACCATTTTGCTATAACGATTTTTTTCTTCTTGTTTTACTGCGGAAGACGGGTAGTTATATATAAATTTGATATATATCTTTTAATATTATGCTGTCATGGGTTGAATGAACTAGAGTTTTAGAAGTGCATGTTTATACACCAAGCCACATTGAGACAAATCACCTATAATATAAAACAAAAATCAATAAATTTATAGCATATAAACACACCAACTCACCTTGAGGTTGCTTGTAAAATAGTCACTGAGACAAACCCTACACTAAAGAAACACAAAAAGTGATAGAGAAATAAAATAATGCACATTAACACAACCCATAATAAAACATGCATGTAAACTTTTAACATGTAGTCATCCGAAGTTGAAAAAACCTCTTTAATAAATTAATTTATAGATATTTTTAGAAAGAAAAATAGCGGAAAAATTTTTTAATTTAAATTTTGATATTTTTGCTAGGAAATTTCGGGTAAATGAAGATGTATCTTCATAAGATTTACCCTTAAAACTAAAATTAATCTAATATTTCAGAAATTTCTGTCGAAAAAAAACGAAACCTGAAATCCGAAAAAAGCATAATTTCTAAATAATATTAGTAAGTTTTAAAAAGTAATCATAAACCCAATTATTATTTTGTGAACATATTCGAAGATTTTTTTCAAAAGATGTATAAAATATATAATTATTTAATGCAATTAATAATTTTTATAACTTCAAAAATAATTTATCTCACTTTTTTTGAATAATTTCCGAAAAATAAGTTATCATAAAATAAATAATTTCCTGAATATTCATAATCATTATTAATAATAATATACATGAGTTTGTAGATCAAAAGTTATAATTATAAGTTTGAATAATATTTTAATTTCATTGTAAAATCATAATTCAACTCTTAAAACTTTATAACTTTAGGCTTATAACTTTAAAAAATAACTTTCTTTGCAGCCATATCAGAAATGGCTGAAATCCATTAAATTTTCTCAAAAAATAAATTCCAATAAGTTTATTTATGTTTCAACCTGCATTACAGCGGAATTTATCTGAATTTCGCTTGGTGTAGACTAATCTTAAGCATGACAGTAATTACTGATTTACCAACATAAAAATGTCAATCATATATGAATATATAAAATAAACATAATTTATATTAATATATTATTAATTACATTGTTCCTCTTGTTTTGTTATTGAATATAACTTGAGCTTGCGACAGAGCGTGAGTAGGTTTATAAAAATTATGTTCTTCAAAAATACATAAATCTTTGGGTGCTTAAAACCGAACGCACCTTTATTTATATTAGATATAACTTCAAAATTTGTTAATCTTTTATGATAATAAAATTAATAATAACAAAAGAAGAGGAGCAAGATTAATTTATAACCCTACTATACATATAGTGTAATATCTAGATATTTGTGATAAATATAAAATCATCAAAATGTATGATGTACCAAATTTGACACAGATTTCATTTATTCTAGATTCTAAACTATCTGTGAAAGTCTATTTATATAGGCAACCCTCGAATAATGCGGCACTTGAATTACATTTTTATAAAAAAATTTTGCTTTCCTTATAACAATTGTGAAAGTTCAATCTTTTAAATTTAAAACATCTTTTAATTTAAAATTTCCAACCATTTTGAATAAAAAAACTTTTAAAAAAAATTAACTGTTATTTTAGGGAAACCTGTTTTTTTCAAGCAAAATATTTCTTTTATAAATATATTATTTACATCAAATATATATATATATATATATATATATGTATATATATATATATATATATATATGTGCGTGTGTGTGTAAGCCACATACATCATTTGGATAAATAATACATAGTGATAAAATTTGAGGATCCAAATAATCAAGATAGTCAATCAAACATATGAGTTAGGGTTTATATAGCATAATTTATGAGTCTGTGAAATCAAATATTCCAATACAGTTACATCACGTGATACATTTAAAGGTGCTAGAATGTGAGTGGAATCGATTTTTACAAAAGGTCAACCTAGTTTTGAATATAGTTTGGATTTGTTTTAATGGATATTAAAAATTAGCAATTTCAATATGAGACATTTATTCATTAATTTATATATTAGATAAAAATAGAAGTTGTTAATTTTAGAAATTTTTTTTCAATTAGAAATTTCATATTTATTATTTAAATCACTAAATATCAATTAAACCAAAAAAAATTCAACTTTTTTTAAAGTTTGATCAATTTAATTTCAATAATTCGCTTGAGCAAGATTTTCGTGAAAGACGTGATGCTTGACTACTTTTAATGGTCAATGAATTAGAAAAAATGAACTTTTCTACACCCGGTAAATTAGTCAAAGCTGATAAATCTGACAGAATTTATTTTATACGACTTAAATTACCAAAATTTCTATTCGAAATAAATCAAATGAAATTTTTACCGAAATTTCATTTTATCATATTTTTTCGGAATTTAAAATTCTAAATATACTAAAATTGTAAATGATTTGTTTTAATGAAATGATTTTTTTCTAAAAATAATATTTGCCAAATATAATTATTTTTCATTTTCAATTTGAAACTTCGATGAATTTCATTATAAATATTATTGAGAAATCAAAAATCTCTCAAAATAAAATCTCTATATATAACTGAGTAAGTTAGACTGTGTGTTAGTAACTCGATATTCAACCATAGGAAAATAATGTTATGCAATAATGTTTGCACTTAAACCATTGAAACAATATATATGTGGATCAGAAGTAATAATAAGAACCGATCATAAACCTTAAAAATGGTTATACAAGTGCGTCATGTCTTAGAGATTATAAAATAGTGTGATGTTTAAGTAGGGGCAGGAATTTTTATCATAAATCCTGCCGATTAAACGAATAACTCAGAGGAACGACTAGGGTTAGGAAGTGAAGGGGATAACCCAAGTGAACGTAGAAGCATAAATGCAGACATACTCGAGTTAATAAAATATATATGACTTCAAAACCATTCTTATGCGCGTATCTGATGGGATTCCCTTGAAAACGGCCTCGAAATCTTATTTCTTTCTTGTTCATCAGGAATAATCTTTTTCTATTTATTTTTATTTTCTATTTATTTATTTGCCTTTTTATGAATTTCTAATACGTTTATTTTTAATTATTTTATTTTTAACTTAGTCTGTTTCATTAATTTTAGAGATTTTTACAATTTTATTTTGTTTTATCTGTTTCTAATTTACTGTTTTGCTGTTCTATTTTATTTTTATGCGTTTTTTATGAGTTTTTAAAGTTTATTTCTATTATGCTCCTTCACTATTTCCATAAAATTTTATTTATTTATAATTATTTATCAATTGATTTAAATTTGATTACTACTAAACCTTTAATGTCATTTAAAATTTAATTTATACATATAAAACAGCAATAAATTAAATGTGTATTATTTAAAAAATATATTAACCTAATTATTTTAATATTCTATTATTGTGTTCAAAATATTTTAATTCATAATATTGTTTACAAAATTATATTTTATTTATTAAATTATAATATGATACAGAGGTTGTTGGTTATCCCAATGGTTTAGATCCTAGTGAATATGCGAACTAAAGGGATTCTATTTATAAAAAGTAGAGCAAGATAATGAAAGTGGGTTAAATAATTTTAATTATATACGATTACTTTATCTTTTAGAGTAGGATAGAAGGTATTAGAAGAAAGGTTTACTTGATTTTATTATATACTATATTTGTCAGTACTCAACATCTTAGATGTTATCCCATTCCATACACCATTCGAATGTCTGATAAAAAGAAACCCCTCCCAAAAGTCTTTAACTGGAAGTTATTTAAATCAAAGAATGCTCCAAGTAAGAATTCAGCTATTGATATCAGGCCAAGTGAAACTAATATAAATAAATTAGCCGAAGAAAATATATATGATGAAGTCAAAAAAGAAGTCGAGAACAACATAAAATGCAGAATCTGAAAGATTTTGTTTTCACTTTATTAACTAAAATGAATACATTAAAAACATAAAACAATTTTTAAAAAACTAATAATTTCTATGCATTATTTAAACTTTTTCAGCTGGAAAATTTTATTTTCAGTCTTAAAAACAGTTTTTTCATGAAAAATCAAAATATTTGAACTATGCATGTAAATAAACGCGGTTTATCTTCATTTTTATAGACTATATATCACGAGAGGATAAAAGATGGCAAATGGAGACATTCCTTCCAGTGTTATGAGAAATTTCGAAAACCAATTTTAATACTTATCCTTAGTACAAGAAATATATGTCGTATAAGTCGCATAAAATACTTACAAAAGATTAGTATAAACAAATAAAAAGTTTAAAACTAAAAGTTGAGTAAAACAGTTTTCCCACACCAGGTGAGTGGAATTGCATAACATCTCATTACTATAATAATATTATCAGCACAGTAATAATGAATAATTTAATCGATATATGTGATATTATTCTTGTTTGCTTTCATTTTCAAAAAAGATTTTGTCTACTGGTTCGCTTTCGTTTACAAAGAAAAATCGTAAATCTCGGCTGACCCACAAATTTTGTATGGTGGGTTAATTAGTTTATTTTCTATGGCCTAGATTTAGGTTTTCAGCGCAAGCCAATTACAAAAATAACAGTTATGGAAGTTACCACTTGGTACCCGTCGCTAAGTGGCATTGGAACAGTACCAAAAGAGAGGGCTTCTAGCTAAATGTAAAAGACCTGTGTTTGGTTTCGTGTTTTACTCTCAGATTATAATTATTTATTCTGAGCAAAAGTTTTCAAAACTTATTGATTTAAGGTTATTGTAAAATAGGGGAAGAAACAAGTTTTTTGTTAATACTAAGACATAATATTTCACTTATATTTCTTTTCGATTTCGACACCTGGTATTCTCCATCTACACCTATTACAACCTGAATTAGATTTTATACAATATTTAATTTACTATAATAAATTATTTCAAGTGTCTCACCATAAAATTAACTATAGAGAAACATAAAATAAAACTTTTATGATAAAAAATGCCGAAGATAGATTAGATAATAAATATGATGTCTCCAAAGTCTTCTAACAGTTTCTAAAAAACAATTTCTAGAAGTATTTACTCTGGTGTCTATTTAGCTACATCTATTATTAACATCTGAATTAAATCATAAACAATATTTAATTTACTATAATAGGCCATTTCAAGTGTCATCTTACCATGAAGTTAACTATAATGAGACCAACATAAAATAAAACTTTAATGATAAAAAAGAGATTCGATGAAAATCTTGAAGAACGAACTAATACGAATAAGGCCCTGATGAAACACTCAAAATCAAAACATACTCAAGAAAATTGTCAATTGTCCTGTTTGCAAAAGTACATAGAGGAAAATGATGTATGTACAAAATTAAAATCTTCGGTTGAGTACGAACTTCAGAATTTTATAACAAGAGCTTAAGCGATAAATTGAAGGTCAAGTTATAATCGTCGTGTAGATTGATGATTTTAGTTGTCAAAATCAAATAGGTTTATTCGTTAAAAAATATGACAGCGAGTATGGAAAAATTTTGAGAAAGAAGCTCGATTGTTTACTTTTTCTCATAAGTTTACATTACAAATTAAAATCATTTTCGGTTTCGATTCAATGTCGACAACTGAAGCATTCACATCAAGTCCCAATATATTTCTTTATTTAACACAACTCGAAAACATGAAAATTTTTAAAACTTTTTGCTTGGGATTATCACTCACTTTTCAAGACAAAATTCTTTTAACGCCTCTCAATGTAACTGTTTGCCCAGTCATGCTACTTGGTATTTTCGAAGTAAAAAGCACCTTCTGATACATTAGTCAGCATTGCACAAATCCTTCCAAATGCATAAAGTCATCTCAGAACGGGCCTGTCTGAATAATTAGTTGACCAACATCTTAAGTTGTTTATCTCATCTGCTGTGTAAATGTAATAATATGTATATAATTCAGAATTTAAATTTATAATGTTTAATAAATTATTAATTAGTAATCACATGCCACAAATTACCTAAAAATCCTTTATATCCCTCTTAGAAAGTTTCAGCGCCCAACGGGGAACGTTATCGCTCACTTTGGGATCCACTAATTTTTTGATCATGTAAAAGTACAAATTCAGCACTTGTAAATTTTTTAAAGAAAAAAGTCATTCAAATAAATCACTAAGACAAAAATCACAACAGCCAAATTTCCTATTAAAACAATAATAACGATTAAATTTGGCATTAACTTTAATATTAAAAAAAAGACATTTTTTAAAATCCAATTAGGAAATTTTTTTTAACATTTATTTGATTACTGAAAAGCACAATAAAAATAATTTATAAACAAAACAATTCAGTAACTACTAAAAACTAAACTACAGAATTTCAAAAAACCAACATTTTTATATTTTAAATTTATTTGGAGTAAATACAAATGGAAAACTAAAAATATAAAATTATTGGGAATTTCCTTTACAGTCAACTGAAGAATTTTCATTCGATTCTTCATTTTCGCCTTCCTTTTTATCTTTCTTTTGATTTCCAACAATTACAACTTCTTCGTCACTGTGACGTCGTTTACGTCCATTTGAGTTTTTATCCTCAGCAGCAGACGAAAGCGGCTCCATATCAAGAACTTTATGTATTTGACGAAATGCAATAAGTCGCAAGGCATGTTGTGCACTTGCTGTTAGATCTTCACGATCTTGATCTGATAAAATGGAGCTTGCATCTTTTAATTCTTTCTCGCATGGATCTTTTAAACCCGGCCCTCCTGGCAGTAAGATCCCACTAGCCAAGCATTCAAAAAATCGCCGTAAAGAACTTCCCGGTGAAAGTTTTATCGGGTCAGAAGAAATGACTTTTTCGACAATTAATTCCAAAGTCTATATTAAAATGAAGAAAAAACAGTTGAGATTTACACAGCTAAGTTATATATATAAATCTATTTTACCCAATCGGTCAAAGGATTCCACGTTGGAACACGCTGACATAAATCCCGTAAAATCCGAATCAATATTAAGCACGGTTGAAGATTTGTAACTTTAGCCTTAAAGAGAAAATAATGATAAAAGGTATTTTTGGGGAAAATGGAGAAAGAAAATTTAACTGGCAGTTATAAATTTTAGAATTAAAAATTCGCACCTGGAACCATTTTGTATGTCGTAAAGATGCTAATGCGTCCAAACATCTTTTTCTATCCAAACCGTCTTCAGGTTGAACTAAAGAAATTTAAGTGAGGAATGCAAGTAATGAATATGACGTTAAATTAAATTAAATAATAAACAAGATAAATATATCTCTGATTCAAGGCGTTACAAGTAACGATTATATATGTAGACGTCATATTCACTCTATTCCAAACACTGTAGATATATCTATCTATTTGTCTGGTGTGGGTTAGACTTTTTGTTTGTCCAATAAAGTTTCAGCCAACATATTCAATAGTTTGTAATCAGCTGAAACCTTTCTAGGAACTCTCGTATAACATTAATTGAAAAGTTGATGAATCATCTTTCTTTTTTTTGATTTACAACAATTTCAATATAGGAATTTATCTAATTTTTAATTCTAAACATTCAATTGCTCCATTAAATAAGAAATAAATTCATTAAAATCGATATAGCACTGGCAGCAACCAAGTGAAAATGAAATAGCATAAATGAGAAATTAAATATAAAATAAATTATTATTGTCACGATAAATTCATGTTAATAAATCAGTGGGAATCTTTATTTTATCGAATGAAATGACCCAATGCCTCACTGATCATATCAATACAATTAAAAGATCACATCCAAAAGCAGTGCTTCTCATCTGGGCAATTTCAAAATTAATAGATTTTTAAAATTTGATAAATCATAATTTTTCGTGTTTTTAAAAAGAAAAACATTAAAAACTTTTTTTAATGGGCTGAGTTGAGCTATGAAATATCTTTGCTTTTAGCTAAATCCGGTAAATGTCATACAATGGGAGAAACATTAATTAAAACGACAATTACTGCATTTCATAGGATAGTGTTGACGGAAGATATTACAGAAGTAGAACGAATAGTAGCGTTTGTAGAAGGATCAATAAATTTTAAAGTTGTTATCTTTTCATTGCTTTTTTTAATATATATTAAGGTATTAACATATAAGCAAAATCGAAATTTTAATTCAAATTAATTCAAAAAACTGGGACACTTTTAAACACTATTGTTGGGGACATAACGATTCGGTGATAAATGCCTAAAGAAAAATGCACACAGACAGTATTTCCCACACGAAAAAAGCACTACAATAAAATAAATAGAGAAAAAATCAAGAATAATATTCAATTATTTATTATTATAATTATTTTATTATTTGTTTATTTATTATTATTATTTTATTATTATTATTATTATTATTATTATTTGTTTATTATTTATTTATAATTATTATTATAATTAATTATTTATTATTATTATTATTTATTTATTATTATATTTATTATTATTATAATTAATAATATTATTATTATAAATCAAATCTCAGATATATTCACTATTTATCGATCATTTTAATTGAAGTAAAAATCAATAAATTCTAGCGGAAAATTAATAAATAATTTGAATTTTTCTTGTAATAAATTATCAGCAGCGAGCAAATTGACCAATAGGGAGGTTTTATTAAAAAAAATCGAAACCAAAAAAAGAATCGGATGAAAAATACAGAAAATACCCAAATCAAACAATCAGATTAGTTTCAATATTTCTCATTTCTATGCCGCTTTCATTAATTGAAATAAATAGATTATAATTAAAAATGCTAGAGATAAATTTTATACTTTATGAATAGCTTAGAATGAAAATCTTTTTTAAAGTCCAATTTAAATAATCAAATGAAAATCGATATAGTAAAACTTCAATTATGGGGAAATATTGGAATTGAGATACAAAATTGATTATATAATGTGGTGTATAATCAATTTATGCTACACTTTCAAAGCAATTTACAATATTGTTGAATCGATATTTCAAAGAAATGAAACTGTTAGTCAAAATCCTAGATTGAAACCTTCAAAAGATTTTAAAAAATCGATTCTATTGTATCCTGAATGACAACAAAATTGTTGAATCAATATCCTGAATAAACATTTGCGAAAACAGTAGAGACGAATTAACGAAATATTTTGTTTATAATCAATATATAATAAGCTTAGTTCATAAAAGCGCTAAGATGGTTGAGTCTTTGCTTTAAAACATATGTGCGAAAAATGCGTTGCGAACGTCCAAAGGATAACATTTAGATTCAAAAGTGTAAATATTTGGTGTTTAATCAATACAATAACACTGAAACCTTAAAACGCATAGAGGAGACAAAAATCGTTTAATACGGTCATGATAAGCTGGTTTGATCGATATTAGGAGAAACGTAAGTGGAAAAGGAGATGTGAATGGATGTAATGAAATATTTGGTGCTTAATCAATACAATTATATGGAACTTTCCAAACGCTGGGGAAAAGGATCCTAAATGACAACAATATATATATTTGAATTCAAATCATAATAATTATATGTGAAACAGTGTATGTTAGTGAATATTAAGTACATAATCGATACCGCGTACTGAAACCGTGAAGAAAGATTCAATAGCATATTGAATGACGGAGAACCAGTTGAAAATGAGTTTGATCAATCCAAACATAGATAATTTCATACAGAATCAATATACCAGCGGTATCGATGGGCAGCCTAAATGTGTCAACAAATTTGTGTTTACCCGGTACCAGAGTTCTCTTTGCACATTTAATATACGATTATTTCAGATAATTGGAGTTTTACACAGTTGCTAAAATAACCGATGGAACCATTTAATTATTAATAAATCCATTTGAAATTAATATCGGCGTAGACCACTAATAATTAGTTGGAACCATCCACCGCCACCGCCGCCGTGATAATATTGCTGATTAATATTGGATAGCAGAAATACTATGCCGCCACCTGCCGGCCAATGGAACGAATCCATGCACCAACAGCAACAACATAGCATTTGAGCAAATAATATATCCAAATTCTAACATGAAATTCGCATTGAAATATAATTTACCAGTAGCAACTCCTTCAGTCGACTCTTCACGCACCACAGATGACGTCAGCCGTATGTAGCATTCCATTAGTGGCTCTTGTTTTCGAGTTACAAGAATGCATTTTTCCTCATCGTTTAAACTGATGTCGAATTTATCATTCGGTAGAAACTCCTATTAAACCAATTAGCTTTTATTTGAATTCATTTGTTGTTGTTGTTACCTTTAATTTATCGGGGAGTTTATCAATAACCTTCCGCATCAGGGTAAATGTCGGCCATTTAGAACATAAAAGAACCAAAGAAACAACCAAATCGCCATGTAACAATAGACAATTGGCCAAAGCTCCGACACGCATTACACCACTGAGAGAACGTTCTGGAACTTCTTTTTTATTGCTTTCTGATTTTTCCTCCTCCTCCTCTTTAACGGGCATATCTTCGAATATAATTTCACTGATTTGTCGCAGAGCTTTCTCACACACCACCACAACTGAATGCACTGTCTAAATGTAATCAATAAAAATGTGTTAAATTGATTATAACTACTTTTAATTCTTCTTCGGTAGGATAAATGACGGAATGCTTTGCCAATACATGTTTGTCGTCCAGCGTATCGAAATATCGCATTCCGTGATTTATTGATTGTGATCCACTACGGTAATTATTGTTACTATTACCACTAGCAACATTCGAGTATTCCAATCGTTGCATCTCTCTCATTCGAGCTTGCATGTCACGCCTTCGCCAAAAGTCTTCTCTGTGTTGTTTCTGTCTTATTTTATCCTCCTGCAATCTCCAATTTCTAGGATTTCCGGTTTTTGCATCGACTACTAAACTTGGATCTACTTTTTTCTTATATTGCAATCGATGACGTCTTCCTTTTAAATGCATTTCTTTTGCATGTGGATCATTAAATTTGCAATTACATAATTTGCAAAAGAATTGAATAACTTTTCCACTTTCATTTTTAGTCTAAATGTTTTTTTTCATAATTATTCATAATTAACTTCAAATATAAATACAAATTTTAGTAGTCCTCATAATTTTATGATTCTTATATTTTTGCTAAATACAGTATGACACGGCTAAAGGTCGAATTTTTGATTGGCTGAGACTTTATGGCCAATGATGTGATGAGTATAACTCTTACATGCAACAGTAAAAAAAATTCACTGTTATTTCAGAGTAAAACTAGGATGTTTACTGATTAGAAGAGAATGAAATGTACAGCACGCTATTAAGCGAAAATTTAAAACTGAATATGACAAGAATATGGATGCGCTAGTGACAAAAGAGTTTAATGGAAACTTTTAATATTTTGAATGTAGTAGAAAAATCAGCAGATTACTTTTATGGTAATTCTTGTTCGTCAATACGACTCACCATGAAATCTCTATGAAGGAAATCTCTAGTCTTTCTTATTTTGATGAATACATCACAATTGTCAACTACCTAACAGTGGCAACTTTATGCTTTCCTCATGCTACACGATATATCAGGGGTGGGCAACCTACGGCGACGTTTTATGCGGCCCTTTAGACTTTTCAAATATATTTTTATAAAACTGCGTAAACAAATAAAAAAAAATGCAAAGAAATATTATTTTCCTACATTTCATTCAGAAATAACCTTTCCTCTGTTTTTGTTCTTGTTGGATGTTTTCTTGTACTAGTTGTGATCCCCAGGGCAAAGGTTTATTTTCGATATCGTTACAAATCTTTGTATTATATTATTATTATTATTATCGCAGCAATCGTTATAACGGTTTTTAAAACAATGTTAAATTAACACTAGTATCTTTTACTGTTTTCGTTGTTGGCAAATGTAACGTGTCTGCTAAAACTTTACAGTTTAGCAGCTATAGTCATATCTAGCTACTAGTAACGAGTTATTCACTAGTAACTATTCAGTATGTTATATCATTATAGTTTTTTAATTTGCTCAAAATGTGTTGATTTTATTGTTTGATCCGGCTTAGAATTCTTGATTATTGAAACAAAATAGCATGCGGCCCTTCAAACTATTTTAATTTTCATACGGCCCCCTGCCCAAAAAAGGTTGCCCACCCTTGCGATATATGAACCACGATATTCATGTCGATTAGTGAGATTTGTCGTTGAGATCCTATCTAAACGACAAATTTTCCCAACGGTATACGTGATTCTCCGAATATCTTGGCATCGCTCTCCGTGTGACTTTTCAAATTTTATGTTGCGAAAATATTCTGCAGCAAAATATCAGAGACACCTTTAAGCTCATTACATCTCAAATTATATAGAAAAAAAGTATATAATAAATTAATCTTTTCTCCGGTATCGGTTAATTATTTTTAAATCTATACCTTTATGTGTGTTATTTATTCTATATTTGATGTCATGCAAAAAATGGATTTGCATAGCTAAAAATTGATTCTTAAAAGTAACTTAATTTTGAGAACTGTACATTTATCTATATATCTACTTTGTCCTTTTCTACACATGTTTCAGATCTGAGCTACATTTGTTGAACTCTGGGACGTTTATGTCTGGAATACATCTGCCTATAACTGTTATTTTTGAATGCAATTATATGATTTATATTGTATACAGTATTTGCAATAAACTTAACTTTTGATGCATTTTGTCATAACGTTTATGAATTTCCTGAATTCAACAAAAATAGTTTGAGTTGGATGTCGATATTGTCTAGCATAGTGCCATTTCTAGAACCCAACATCCGGATTATACGAGGGTTTCAACAAAATTATAAATAGAATGACGTTAGTAAAATCTGGCTAAATAGAAATTTTCCTTTAACATTCATCTTGAAATTATGAAAGTACTTTAACATCTGTCAACTGTCAGCATTGAATTTTTTGGATAGGAAACAGATAGGAAACAAAAAGAAGGATTATATTATCACTTGTCCATTAATCTCTAACTATTGATCAAATCAGAACTTTCTTAATTGTAATATTATATATATATATATATATATATATATATATATATATATATATATATATATATATATATATATATATATATATATATATATATATATATATATATAATCTGTTTAAAATGAGAAATTACTGGATTAAATGAATTGCAAAGTTCAATTAAGAAGGAAGTGAATGATGTAATTTCATTTAATGTGCGCATATAACATTAAAATTATATACATAGATTCGAATGAATATGCGAATAAATATTGATATATTGAAAATATTGCCAACTGGTTAATGACAATCAAATTATAACTACAAAAATCAACATTTATTTCTAAAGTCGATTATTTGAAATATATGAAAAGTAAAGAATGTATTCGAAAATAAAACCAGACAGAATTATAATATCCATTATTCCGCTAGCCAATGAGTATTTCCATTAAATAAATGTATAATATAATGTTTTTTGATAATAAACTCATTTAATCAAAAAAACCTGCAAAGTAATAATTAGAAGTATATTAGGATTTATAATGATAATAGATAAATATGTTAAAGCAATTTTATTGGATAAAGACCTCTTTTTAGATATTAAATTGATTTTGTAGTGCCTTCGCAAAAATAAAAAGCGGCGATATGATAAAGGGGATTGTTTTTTAGCTAGGGGGATTTATAATTTGAGGAATTTTATGTGTCATAGAAATCGTTTGGTAGTGTACTATTGTCATATTGCGCAATTCCGACAACCAGTGACTAAACTATTTATTAAAACGATTTAATTGCACAAATATGTAACATTTCAATGTAATTTGTGATTTTATTGATTAACAAAGAACACAATGTGTCAGATAAACGACCATTTACTAATCAGAACTCAGCAATAACAAATTTTAACTATCTTTTAAATGGATACGATCAACAACGCAATCCAACAATGAACATCATTGATTTTCACATTTGAAAATAAAATTTTAAGCAATTTGACACAATCAATTAACACTTTCAATTAATATAAAATTTATTTCAAATAACTTTGGTAAAATCAACAATAATTTATTAGTTTGAAATTTATCGAATTTTTCCAGCAATTTTTTTAGATTTTGTTGGAAATCAAATTTCCCGAAATAATATCAATATTTTTGGATTATTATCGATTTCAGAAAAATTCTCGACATTTTTAGTGATATATTCAATGATATATAAAGTTTTATGAAATTCCTGATTCTCAGAATTATCAGTTTTTACGTGAGATATTTATAAAGTTATTGCTTTTTAACAAAAAATAATATTTGGGCCCAGTATAAAAATCCCTACACGTGCCTGGTACGCCATAATTGAGTGTCGGTCGTACACTCATTAACTATTCTCGTATATAATTCACATATATTTGGATTATTTGTAACAAATTAAGAAAAATAAAAATCATGTGAATATTTACCGTTTCAATATATTCACTGCCAACTGGAGCTATATTCTTTTCTTGCAAGCTATTTAAATCCACGTGCTCTTCGGCGATCTTTTCAGTTTGTTCTTCAGCTGGGGCAGGAGGCTTTTCATCTATTGGGTTTTCTGTAAGGGCTTTATAAGCAACTTTGTCTAATAAAAATTCAGTTTGGATGAATTTTCGAACGAAAAAACAATTACGAATATAATTTATCTTTGGTGCAGCTGTGATTTTTGATACAGTTGTTCCACCACCAATTTCAACGGTATTTTCTGTGGAGGCTGTTGTTGATTTTATAACTAACGGGTCAGCACAAGGAATTGGTTTGCCTAGGCGCTGATGCAATTTGAATGTTTTTTGGTGTTTCGTTCCGCGGATATGGGCTTGATAGGCATCCGCTCCTGTGCATGTAACATCACATAATTCACAGCGCAGTTGTCGTTGATTGCTTTTTGTTACTGTACTAACAACAACCTGAGTAGCATTCAATATTTAACCCAATAAATTATTGATTACTGATACTTTTGTGCCAGATGCTTTTTTCTTATGCTTTTGACCGTCTAAATGTTCTTTGTATGTTTGAGGACCAGCACAACTAATTTTGCAAACATCACAATAAAACATTTGAGAATCAATACTATTCCGTCCTCCTTTGGTAGTTAAAATTATACTATATGTAAAATTTATTACTTTTCCGTAGAAATTGATTCTGATACCGAATGTCATAAATATTCCCTACATATGATGGTTAAAATGATTTTAAAATATTGTATTAATAGATATTATTGTATTAAAACCGAAATTCATAGGAATAAATGAGCTTAAAATTTACTTAAAAGTGGAAACAAAATGTAATTATGGATAATCGAAGTGTTTAAACACAAAAATAGGAACGTAAAATAAAAATGAAATTTTGCTATCATCTATTATTCACTAATTTATTTACATTTCCAATTTATTACACTATCCGCTTAGAATTTATTCAGTGTCTCCAAGATACACAAGTAGTCGTCATTTCCTTTTCCATTAGCCCTCGTAGAAAAAAATTGACCTATGTATCGTGAGTAAATCACTATCTTTGTTTAATATATGGCCTGAATTTACTTATTTCTCGATCAAAGTAACCCTTATTTAAAACAAGTTTCATATCAAAATTTTAATTTTATCATCTACTTAGTCATCCTGGTTTAAAACGAGTTTAGAAAACTATAAACGTAAACTTGGAAAAATCTCGTTGAAAATCTAGAGTCCCTTGAAAAGTAATCGATTTTCTGCTACCAATATCTAATCTCAACCTCAAAAAGAAATATTTATCTGCTCATATATTTATCTTGTGAGATGAAATTTTATGAAAATTATACAGAGCTAGTGAAATTAAATTTTTTTGTACTCATTTGATAAATTGTGAAATATTTAAAAATGATACTGGAGGAGCAATAGAAGTTATCAAATAATAAAAATAGGTGTTGAGGAATAAAAAAGAAAAAAAGATGTATAAACTTTCTAGTTTTTTTATATGTAAAATAGATTGAATTAAATTTTTTAAATTAGGGAATTAAATGTATTTTTTATTTTTCTTTTTGGTGTTTAAAATTTGTAAGGTAAATTAGACAGGTTTAAAATAATCTTGGAAATTTTTTTTATTGAATAAATATATGATTTTGTGCAAAATTGTTTTTGATTTAAAATTTTAAATAAATATTACTAGGCAAATGCCTGATTATCTTGGTACAGATAAACTTAAAATGAAAGAAAAAGATGATAGACTTATTAAATCTTTGGATGAAGGAGATATTGTCTTATTGAAAACCTATGGCGCAGCATCATATACTCCAGCTTTATGAGATTTAGACGCTGATAAAGTTTGTTTATCAAGGGAACATCTTTTACAAGTGGCAAGATGTACAAGATTTATAAATGATGATGATTTAACTGAAACTGTTACTCCAACTGATATTGAACAAGACATGAGAATCGATCCAAGTGTTACAATGATGCAATTTGGAGAAAAGCTTGATGTAACATATAGTGATGTTGGCGGTTGTAAAGAACAAATTGAAATGTTAAGGAAAGTAAAAGTCGACATAAAGTTCAACAATAGTTTCCAATCTTTTTTAGCAGTAAAATAAATTTTAAATTTAAAAAACTACTATAATTTCCAAAAATTATAGTAGTTTTTTAAATTTAAAATTTATTTTACTGCTAAAAAAGATTGGAAACTAATTGAACAAGGAAATCTAGTTAACAATTTAGATTTCGTTATATCACTAACTAAATGATTAAAAAATTTTGTAAGTAGTACATTATTATTTGAAAATAATAAATGAGTTATCAAAGGAATGGAACATCATTTTCCAATTAATACTCATAGATTATGGTTTTTGAAATTAAATACAAATATGAAATACAATTATGATAAAGGAAATTAAACAGAAATTGTGAATCATAGGAGTATATGATTGAGATTAATCTTCATTATAATTGTTTATCATTTTGTCGATGTCACCCCATAAAATGAATGTCAAGTAATTAATTTTTCAAAATTTGTTTTTGTTTTATTGAAATAGGAGTCTTCAACCTTCATATATAGTACAATTAATATGTTAAATAGAAAATATATGGAACAATAAACACAGTATTTTTCAAAAAATTACTCAGCATTTAAAATAAAATGGAACACCTGAATAATCTAAATTGCAATTTTATCTGAATATTATGTGATAGATGAATTGTATTGTTTAAAAAAATAATAAAAATTTTAGGTTAAAAAGGCATTTAAAAATTTCTTTAAAATTAAATTAATGAAAATTTTATAGCATGAATTAAAAATAATTATTTCTTACGTCTTCCACGGGCTGAATTAGCAGCAGCAACAGCTGCGTGCTGAGCTGCCGCTACTGCTGCTGCTTGAGCTATGTTTTGCTGTTGTATTTGTGCTCCAGTTGGCATTTGTTGAAAATAACTTGTAGTAACTGTATAGGCTCCATTAGTATTAATAGTAGATGTTGGACCGTTTGCAATTACGTAACTAGTACCTCCAGTTGCAACCTTACCCGAAGGAAGCGGTGGAGCTACTATTGTAGCTTGTTGAGATGGTACTACAGCTACTGGTGGTGCAATTACTAAAATAATTTAAATATTTTCTTTTAAAATATGCACAACCTGTAGCATTAGTAGGATAGGTGTAAGAAACTGGTGCTTGAGATCTATGAGCACTCGAAATTTGAGTACCTGAAACTGTATATGCAGTTCCTACAGCAGTTCGGCCAGTTGAAGCGGCTGTATAACCAGTGGTCAAAGGTTGGGCAACTGCACCCGTATATAAGTTGTTAGCTGTCTGTGCAGAATAAGTGGTTGGGGTTCTAATTTATAATAAACCACAAACAAATATGATTAATTAACTAACGTATATTGTGTACCATTATAATAATATTGTTGACTCATATTGAATAAATTAAAATGCCTCTAGTTTAAGGCAATTTAAACAAATTCAAATTAATAGAGATTTAAATTTCAAAATTATAATTGAATTAATACAAATCTATTTATCATTATTAAAATATAGAGTGCAATTTAACTTTAATAAAGATATGTTTCTATATTTCGAAAAATTAAAATATTTAATAAATATTAAAAATTTAAAAATTAAATGTATTATTCATACGGTAAACAAATCTTATTAATAGTAAGAAACCAACTTTCAGATAAAAGAAAATTCTGAAATTTTTTTGATGATTGCTTCATTTTTGTTGGGGTCCATATAAAAATAACATGTGCCAAATTAAGAATAAGGGCGTTTGTCAATTCTAGTGCCACATATATGAAAAATTTAATATGCCCCTCGATACACTTTCCACAATAAAAAATCACTTACTAAAAACTAAAAAGTCAGTACCAAGAATTACAAAATATGGATTAAAAATTGTAGCACTTTTCACAGCAATGACCATTAATAGTTTGATTCTGCTTCGACTTTAACTACCAACAAATTTCTTTATATTCCCTTGAACTATTTGAAAATTATGAGTATCTAAAACTATAATCATCGGAAATCAATTTTTTTATCAACCTAAACAAAACACTCAAAAAGGGCACAAAAACAATATATAAGGTAGTCTCTAATCGACAACTGGGACAAAATTCTTCCAAATAAAACTGAACAAATTGTAGTGTAAAAATATATCGAAAGTTGGGAGAATTGAAAAGAAAGTAGTTAGTGTCGAATCGGACTCGTGTCAATAGAACTGTTGGGCCAGAACACAAACGGCCTTGGAAATTGTTTAAATGCATCAGTAATACAGCACAAAAACCCAGCACCAAGATAACTTAAAATACTATATACAACATCAACTAAACACTTTAAAATATGAGAGAACATAAATAAATATAAAATCAAAAAACATAAAAGTAAAATAAAATAAATACAAAATGCATCAAGAACCGCACGAAATTTACATAAAAAATAACATAATAACAAGAAAATTTGACCATAAAATTACCATTTATATAAAAGTAAAAATTATTGAATTAAATGAATAAAATTAAAATATTTTTGGTTGAATAAATTTAATTAAAAATGTTAAAAATAAATTACCAATTTAAATTAAGAAATTAATAAAATTTAATTTAGATAACACAAATAATTTCAAGGTCAAATTTGTTTAATCGCAATAAAAATAACACGCAAGGTTAAGGTCAAATTATAGGTATATATACTGATATGTTTTGACAGATCTTAATCTTATTTTTTCAGTATTGATTTAAAGCTGGATTTTCAGTTTTATTTTTTGCTGTATAAAGCGAGATGGATGAATGATTAATAAATTGTGTGACCAATTATGAAGCCATACGCATGCCTTTTATGAATCTATTGAGATATGAATGAACGGTTCATGAGTTTATTGATTAAATGTATGGTGATGAAGCGATGCCACGAACTTCTGATGTGATATGTGTCATGCCAAATAAATAATTAAAGCCAATAATCTTTATTGCATCGAAGCTTTTACCCGATCGGAATGGTAACGTTTATTTATTTCCTTTTTCCTGGCCCACAGCCACACAACATGCAAGCTATTAAACTAAAACATAATTACCAAACTGTGTAAGTGCGGTTTCTCCGCCTATACCTTGTGCCCGTGAGGGTTCCGGCGTGCGTAACGCAGGAACTCGAACGTCAAATCATTGAACCGAAATACCGAAAGAGAGTAGCTTGAGAGTGGGTCTTTTGGCTCCACTTTCTTGCACTTGATTTCGATAAAATCGACATAAAATTTTAAACAAAAATCGGCTCAAAATCACTAACACCGAGTAGTCCAGTGGGCACTCATTAACTATAATATGAACATAAATAGATCATAAGGACAAAGAGAGGGAAAGGGTAGCGGGGAAAATAGCGAAATCGTTGCAACAGTTAAAATGAATAGCCATCGGAAAAAGATTAATCCGAACGACCAAAATTACGAAAAATAATGTTTTAAATAATATATAATAATTGAATCAATTATGTTGAATTAAGACGGAAAATATGGGCAGAACGCTGCGCAAATTTTGGAAATAGTTAAAACATTTATCGTAAAACTGTAAAATAAGGGCGGAATGCTGCTCAAATTTTCCGATTTAATTAGAATACTTACCGAAAATAGTAAAGTAAAAGTAGAATGTTGTTTAATTGTTGGTATAATATTAGTATAAAACTGGAAAATAAGGGCGATACGCTACTAAACTTTTCCGAATCAATTAAAATAATTATCAAAAATAGCAAAGTAAAAGTAAAATACTGCTCAATAATTGATAGGATAACTGGATAAAACTGAAAAATAAGGGAGGAACGCTGCTCAATTTTTTCGAATTAATGAAAATACTTTATCGTAAACTGTAGAATAAGGACGGAGTAAGGCTAAATTTTTATATAAGTAAAATATTTTTATAAAGCTGAGGAATAAGGACGAATCCCTACACAAAATCTGATAATAATAATGATAATTGTAAGGATAATGGTAATAATAATAATAATAATAATAATAATAATAATAATAATAATAATAATAATATTAATAATAATAATAATAATAATAATAATAATAATAATAATAATAATAATAATAATAATAATAATAATAATAATAATAATAATAATAATAATAATAATAATAATAATAATAATAATAATAATAATAATAATAATAATAATAATAATATAATAATAATAATAATAATAATAATAATAATAATAATAATAATAATAATAATAATAATAATAATAATAATAATAATAATAATAATAATAATAATAATAATAATAATAATAATAATAATAATAATAATAATAATAATAATAATAATAATAATAATAATAATAATAATAATAATAATAATAATAATAATAATAATAGTAATAATGATAATGATGGTAATAATAATAAATATAATAGGAATGGTAACAATAAGGATAATAATAGCAATAGCAGTAATAATGGATTAGGTAATACATATAATAGTATCAATGATAAGGCTAGCAAGAATAATGGGAACATTGTAGTTATAATAGGAATAAGGGTAAGAGGGATACTGTATGGATATTTAACATAACGAAAGGTTTACAGGCCATAAACAAATCATCAATACGGATAACGATAGGAGAGACTATGGGAATGGACATAATGTTAGATGATATAGCGGTATAGGTTAACAATTGGAGGAGATAGGAAAGTAATGGGACCTAAAAATCAAAAATCGAGCATAGGCCTTCTATCGGCAGCTCGTTGGACCCATGGATCGTTCGGTCAATTATAGCATTAGCAATAGCGCTCACTTTTTGCGGACGATCCACCCACTCGAACACAGTTCCAATGTTGCTTAGCAACGGGTGCCGAGTGGTAAGCGAAGGAATATTTGTATGGGGTTGTCTGGGTAACAACCATATAGTTTCAAAAATCAAAACCCAGAAACCCACCAGAACTTTGAGATCTAGACTATTATAGATTTAAAAGTTGGCTTCCCTTTTGGGTTCCTGCCAATCTTGTAAATTGAAAATTGTGAATCGTTGTTGGTATCAAATAAAAGTTTTCCCGTGTTGAGTTATTTCAGTATTATTTAAAGATCACGTGGAGTCAGAGCAAACAGTATGACTGAATGGAAACTCTAGAAAGTTATTCAGTTTTAAAATACTTCATTTTACCATCTTAATACACCCATAAGTAAATAAGTAAAGAGAAAGTCTAATGTATTTTTTAATTTAGCCCTTTAATTTGCATTTTTATCATTTATCAAATTATTATTTTCTGTTTTACATGTATAACAAATATACTCAATTTTTTATTTTTCAATTGATTGAATATGTAAATTTCTTTAGTAATTAAATCTTTTTATTAGTAATAAAAATTAGCTATAAATTAATTGTTTTAATATTATTCAGTTTAATATGTTTTGAATTTAATTTTTAATAATTTGAAAAATAATTAAGATAATTTGTATTCGAAGTTGTTTACTAAATCCCAATAGTTTCTTTACCTAATCGAAAATTTAATTATTTTTTATTAATGAGTCAGAATGGATTTTCAAGTAATTTGATTTATTATATATTTATTTACATCGTAAATAGGTTTTTTATGGAACATTTTTCTATGGTCTTTTGTGTCAAATATTACTGCACATCTACTTGCAGCCACGGTAGCAATTAAAAATCTGTGGATTCATAAGCATGCTAGAATTTATGCTCCGTTGTTGTATATTTTTATGAGTGTTTTAAGCATTTTCACAGTTAATTTATTCACAAGTGCTTTATTTCTATTTAAAATTTTTATTATTTAGCATTTAGGTCTATCCATTGCCAGCATATATTACACTGCAGAATTTCCTTTTAATAAATGGCATGCATTCATTATTGGTATATCTCAAACAATGATCATGTTTGTAATTGCAGTTACTCGAATTACTGTCACCTTGTGATTTTTAATTGAAGATTTTAATTTATAACCTATTTTGCGTTCTTTGAATTATTTTTTTATGTACAATTATCTATTAATATTGTGTTAAATTTATAAAATGAAATTAAGCATTATAATACAAATATTTAATTAATATAAATATGACGGATTCTCAATGCTGTAAAAAAATCATTGATCTTCACGCTGGATATTATACCTCATCCTCGTCATACACAATCTTGATATTTAACTATTGAAAACATGTTTAAAGCTGATCAGAAATCATCCATTTAGGACGTCCGTAAAAATAAGCAATTTTTGACCCCATTTGTCCCTATGACATACTTCCAGATTTATAGGATAAAATTAACCTAGTGATGTGCAGATTCTTGTTGGCCATTAAAAATTCAAAGATGGAACGTATGTAGCGTAATATAATCGGCTATTGAATGTTAAAAATCTATTATAGTTATAAATAATATTGAGACATTTGTGAAATAATAGTCTGAAATTGTATGCGGATTTTAATGAAAGTGTAAATTGTAACTGAAGCTGCTGAATGCTACTTGCGAAAGCACTTAGACCCTTCCATATTGTCCACTTTTTAGGGACGTCCTTGATGGATGCTCCGTGATATATTCGTTGTATGTTTATAAGTAAGTGTTATTTATCTATAGTCGAAAACTAAATGAATATAAGACAATCAATGTGATGGCTTTTACTGAGTGGTACTTTGACTTAAGTGCTTTCGGTAATGAAAACTCAACAACATAGAATAAAAAGTTGATAAAAAATCTGGTACAACCGACTAGTGAATTCAATCAGTAAGCAATTCACAATTGGTTTGTTTCAAATTTAGCTAAGCCTACCCAAACAATAGAGTACTCCAGAAAGAAGGTTTTGATGTTTAGTAACTTTTGTAAATGTTTCTCGTCGGCAAAGCCTGACTGTTGTAAAATTGTATCGGATGACAGGGGTAAGCCAATCAAAATATTCATCTTTAAAAAAAAATATACCGGGCCAGGCCGTGACAAATAAATATCAAACTGAAAGCCGAATTAATAATGTATTTCCATTTTAATGTCCATGTACTTTATTTCGTTCAAGTCTATTTAAAACTTCATTTTTATATCTGTAAATAATTTTAATATTATTTTATAACCTCTTGAATTTTAAGGCAATTTAAAATTATACATAGAGGTGAATGCTATAAATTATATCTCTCGCTAATGCATGAAATAATATACTATCCATAACTATTATCATAAAATTTTTAGTAATTCTGGTTTTTATTATTATTTACTGTCGAACCCACATATGGCTCTACCCATTTACGGAACCAAATTATAATTATAATTAAAAAGACTGTGACATGAATTCACAAACACGAAGAAGAAAGATGAAAGATTTTTATGAAGAAGGAGTTGGATCTGATAGCTTTAAAATTGAAAAAAGTGGAAATCAATCAATTAAAAAGACTGTTTGTAAAAACAGACTTAAAAAAATAAAACTTTGAATTGAATTCTTTTAATTCAGTAAAAATTGTTTAAAAAACTTATAATTTCTAATTTACTCTGTTTTTATGTATTTTTTTTTATTCTTTAACATTTGATTAAATTACATTTTATGGTTCCGTATATGGTTTCGACATTTATTATTATAATTAACATTAATTATTTGTTACACCAAGCAAGTTAATATGATAGAAGTTATGCGGAAATCAACTTGATAAGTCAGAAATCATTCAGATTTTATTATCTATTTTTTCAGAAAATTAGAATTTTTGTGGATATATTTCGACATCAAGAGATTTAGATCAATGTTAAATGATAACTTATAATGTGTCAAATTAATTACAAATTATTTCTTATTTTGCCCAAAAATTTTCCAAAGAAATCTATTTACTTATTTCCTTCGTTTTTACTGAGATCTTCACTGCCTTGCACATGTCCAAATTTTTTAAATTTATAAATTGTGGATTTTACAACGCCTTATAAACCCCAAACATTATTATAACACCAATGTTTATTCATAAATTACAAAAATTTATTCTAAGAATGAAGAGAAAGCATTTGTGAGTTTTGAAAAAACTCGTTCATTAATTTGTACATATTTATATTGTCCAAATTTTCAATATGTAGATTTAGGATCAAGATAGAATTAAACTGGTGACTTAAGGTATGCCCTGATATTGGGGTTGTAGCTGGGTTCACTAGGTATAACTGATATAATTTCATAACTTGTGGAACCATGACTTTAAGTATTTGATAACTCCAAATAATTGTTATAATGTCTTCATTCAACTTCCGTGTCGGCGCGCGATGAGTGATTTCCAGCACAAGATTTATTTAGAAGAGATTCAAGGATTGACTGGAGAAGAAAATGGTTTTATCAATTTATTTACTGAACGTATTGGACATTCCGTTCTGTGGTTTCGTTGCATTATACACCAGAAAGTTTTTTGTGTAAAGCATGGATTTAAGTCACTGAAAGGTGCTATGATTCATGTAACAAAATTGGTCAACCCAATCGATATGTGCACGTGGATTAAACAAACGAAATCTTTTAGAATTATTAAATGAGGTAAACTCAGCGTATAATAGTTTATTTCTGTACAACAATGTGCGATGGTTAAGTCGTATAAAGTTCTTCAAAGATTCGTGTTAAGATGAAGGTAAGCTTTTTTAAATAAACGAAAATCTCATTGAAAAATATAATGAATTACTAGACATCGAATGACTTTCAAAATTTAAGTTTTTTTACTTATTTGTTTAAATGAATTAAATATTAAACTGCAAAGTATTAACAAAAGAATTATTCTTATGTGTAATTTAATCAAAGAATTTCTAGCTAAATTAAAAATTTTTGATCGTATCTAACACTTCAAATATTTCCCAAATACAAAAAAAATGTTTGCAGAAGAAAAGCTACATCAAATAAAATTAACACAAGAATTTTCTGTCGTTATTCAATTGATAATCAACGAGTTTTCTTCATGATTCAAACTATTCAGATTTGAAAAGACATCCAAATTTATTATCCAAACACACTATCAGCAGATGACCTCAATTTGGAGAGTTTCGAGAGGTTAAATATGGAAGGTGTTGAATTACAATTTATCGAATTCCAATCGAGTTCGATATGGAAACAAAACTTTGATGATTTGAGAAATGATTTGGAAATAAATGAAAGCAATCGGTTAACGAACAAAAATAATAAAACTTGGAACGCCATTCCAGAAATATTTAGCGATTTAAAAAATCTAGCGAGATAAATATTATAAATTTTCTCTTCTACATATGCTTCTGAATCATTATGAATCATTGTGATATTAAGAAGTTGTCATCGAATATACAACTGCAAAAATCTCATTGATAAATAACTAATGTGTATTTTTATTGATTACGACTTTATTTTTAAGAAATTCTATTGTAATTTTTAAGTTTGTAAAAAAAATAAAAAATAAATCATTATTTATTTTTTCTATCTTGGTAATTTTTTTACTGCTTTGGCACGCCAAACAATTTAGGAATAATATTTGATGATTTTTGGCACATCGGCCCAAATAGGTTCGCCTTGCCTAAATTATGTTATGAATAAAATCAAATACATAGATTATTTTTCATACCATATGCTTCTATTAGTAATGATCATTATAAAATTTAAATAATGATAGCTAAGTTATTTTTACTATTATAATTTTGAATAAATTTTTTGATTATACTCACTTTAAAATTTAATAAAGAGAAACAAAATGAAAAAAAATTCTTTAAAGGGGCGCTGACCTGAAAAAGGTTGTGAACCATTGCTTTAGAGAAATAATAATTAATTAATTAAACATATTAAGAAAGTAATTATTCGGAAAATATTTAATGCTACTAGAGTGGTTAAATAAATAAACTTTTGGTAGTGACGTAATTTGTATACATTAAAGTGATATCATTATGCTGATTTTTCAATATAAATTATAGGTTTATATTTATTGTCACTATTACATAGATACCGGGACACTTTTACCATTTTGTTTTTTTATGAATCGTTTAAAATATGACATATTATTATTTTAAATTTTATTATTTTTCAATGCAGCATATTTTTATCCTAACATTTCTCGCTATTTATTATAAATTCATTAATAATTTAATTTACAATATAATGCATTACATATCAATGCAAAACATGTTTTAGTTATTCATATTGTGATTTATAAGATATATACTTTATATTTATTATTTTTTAAATTATAAATATAAATTATATTATTATAAGGACTTTTTTTGTTGTTCACTTCTGATTTCTTTATAAGTGACATAATATTGTTGTATTGCAATCAAAATGGAATAGATAATTTGTTTTATTAATTAATTAGAAAATATATACTTGTGATAAGTTGAAATTAAATATAAAACGATATTGTTGAAAATAAAACAATAATAATTATTCAACTATGGTGAATAGTATAGTGAATAGTATAGTGAGAAGGGCGTAATGCCGTTCCGGTAGCGATTCTCACTTTTTTTTTATTTCATTAATTTAATATAATATTAATTTTATAATTATTATTTATTATCATACTAATTATTATAATAATTATTTAGTTGATGATTGAAAACTTTCATTAGGCAAATAATGAGTTTTAAAAACACAAAATAGCAAAACAAATCAAAATAAACACAACCGACAGAGGCCCCAAATTTCGGATAATAATAACAATTAATTCAAATTCATATTTACTAGAAAACCAAACAGATTTTCTGAATAATATGAAACATATATCAAGGGTTGGTTTAAACAAATATGAATAGTAAATCATTCATTTCAGATAAACAAACATGATAATGAGTGACCAATGAAGATAACAACTGGCAGTTACTTGACAATAAATTTGATAAATAAACGTCAATTATTTAATAATTTCTACTGTAATAAAATCTAAAATTCTAACAAAAATATACACAAATATAAATATATTAAAATATAAAAATTTATATAATTCATATGAGGAAAAAGTAAATTTCAACCTCAATTTAAACGACGTTTTCTCTTTGGTCCACGAATTTTAAAAACAACATTAATACTAATCCACATGATCACCAGAAGTATATAAGACAACACCAAAGACAGAACAATGTGCTGCCACATCTTGAATGGTTCTACGTCAAAAACGACGTATCTATCCTTTTCTTTCATTGCTTCATCATACGTTATTGCATTGATAATAGAAATGAAAAAACCAAAGATTATAACAAACAAAATCATTTTTCTCAATTATAAACACAAATAATAAATCTAACAATTAAAACAAATCACTAAATGGTGTAGGCCAAAAGTTTTTATTTGCTGCTTTTTGAAAGTGAATTTGCACACAATTTATGATGAACAATCATGACATTTTGACCAATTTACTTTTGCTAAAAAAACTATTATATTTGTTATTCAACTCACAATGAAACATAGAACAAAAATTTATTCACTAAAATAATAATATTAATAATAATAATAACATTTCTATGGAACACGAAATATATTTACATTGTTAATTAATCAGTCTAGCTAACGTAGCTTCTTGTTCTCTTCTTCCGTTTTCTTCCGAAAAGTTTGAATACCATATTGACACTGCAAAATATTGATATCAAAATGGCATAGGTCGTTGCTAAAGCACAAAACAGGTGGACCAAACCATTAAATGACGAAGGGTCGTATTTAACAATCGAAGAGTCTTTCTGTCCATCTTGATAAGTGAATGAAGAAATTCCATGGAACACCGTTAAAAGTAAAAATAATTTTAACATTTTAACTTGAAACTTACAAATACGCACATTTCTCCTTTGGTCCGTTTAAATAGAATATTATAAACACTACCCAGTGGATTATAAACACACGTTTGGACTAAGCGAATGGCTTGATTGTGTTTTCATTCTTACCTTTGAACTTTTAAAGTCTAGTTCTTTCATAATCATGATTTTATCTGCAAATATATCATTAAATTAATTTTATCAATAATTTTTCACATAAATCTTTTCCAACTTTTATCTAGCAGATTGAATTTTTTATCTGAAACAAAAAAACATTTTAAATTAAAAATTAATAATTGAAATAATATTAATAATAATAATAATAATAATAATAATAATAATAATAATAATAATAATAATAATAATAATAGTAATAATAATAATAATAATAATAAGTAAGAGTCACAACATTGATATTGAATTAAATAAAAGAAAGCATCAATCCAACATACATATATTATACTACAATATTGTCATTATCAAGTAGATTCGAACTTGAAACTACCGTAAAGTTCTGAATATATTACCTCCCCGAATAAAGTACCCGGAAAAACTAATAGAAACATTTTTCCAATTATAGAACTCGAGGTACAGTAATTGGTTTTTTTATTTTTCGAAAATTAATTTTGAACGATTTATATTTTTCGATATTTGATGTTATCTTATACTAAAACCATTTTCATGTTATCTATTACCTACTAAACGGAATATAGGTGATGTGAAATTTCATCTAATAAAATAGATTTATTATTAAACACTTGTCAACCAAACAAATTGGCATTTGACAACACACAATAAACAAATAAGTATTTATTTGATTTTTAGTATCTAATAAGTTTAGGAAATATAGTAAATAATTTCTATAATATTTATACCAACCTGTGGTACTAACTGTATAATTGAATTTAATTTAGATTTTTGGCTTATCTTCACATTATAGGTAAAGTGTCATTAGTGTTTCGAAATTTTCTTTTTTTATTTAGACTTTTATTTTAGTACAGTCATGTCATCGAAAAGGAAGCATATAGCAATTCATCAGGAATTGCAAATTGTATCGCGAGTAAAAAATGGAGAATCATTGTTTTTTAGAAAAAGACACTGGTTACTAAAGATTGCAGATAAGGAAATGGGTACACTTGGAAAATGATTCTCTTGGAATAATAAATAAAAGAAGGAAAAGTAGAGTTACGGGTTTAGGTTCCAAGCCGAAATTTGTCGAAATTGAAAATGCTCTAGTGGACTGGTTTACAAAATAGCAACATTGATTTGGTTAACGTAAAGCCAGAGCCCGAAGTGAAATCACATTGTCCAGAACGTTAAGTTGATTTAAATATATACTCAATTTTTATTTCTTTTGCTTCACTGCCTTCGACTCGTTTCATTTCAAATAATTTATTCCTTGAACTTCTTTTCGACCTATGGGCAATTCTTCTAGTTTTCAGCTTTCTTTTTAAACCCTTTCCCCGTAAAACATTTTATTTGTTATCAAACCACTATTCCAAAAATTTGAGTCTATTACCTTCAAAAAACAAATTAATTGATCTTCGAATAATAAATTTTCTCAGTCGGCTTTTGGAATAATTTATCCTGAACCAAATTAATTGTTTTATTTACTTCCAGGGTTCTCCGAACAACTCAGCTGACTACACATCTCAGGTTTTCCACTAGGGTATTAATTAATTTGGTTTTTTATTATAACTTTCCCCGGGGACTTCTCGCTAAATTTTTATTATTATATTTCAGTTTTTCTCAAAATTTGGCAATCAACCATTCCCATTTCTCTCGATTAATATTAATTTTGAAGTTTTATAAATTTTGTGTGTTTTAATTATTGTTGATGTTTATTGTTCATTTTAGATTTTCCATGTCCTCATTTTATTTTCTTTATATCAACTCCAACAGACATTTATATATATATATATATATATATATTCAGCTCACAAACGAAATGAATGACTTTAAACGTCATCGTTCCTTGAAAACATATTTTACTTCCAAAAGCGATGATTCCTACCTTTGATTTTATTGAACTAGTATTGAACTATTTAAAATTTAGAAAAATTGAACCCTTTCGTGTATGTGATATAAGTCCGAGTCCAATACCTTCTTTCATAGAAAGATAAAAGAGTCCCAAAAACATATAAGGTAAAATTCAAAAGATTCCTTTTCTTTAAAGCTATAAGGGATTTTACATAATTTTATATTCTAAATTTCAGGAACACTGCGTTTTTGAACTGTATACAAATATAAAGCTCAAATTCTACACATAAATTGTACTTTAAAGTTTTTGCTGTTACTGGTCCTTCAAAACTTACTCCATCTGACGTCGATGGAGCGTAGATAGCACAGCTCTGATCTTGGTTTGAGTAATGTCACATAAACACATCCTCGAATGCAATGGCGTATGATAATTTTGAGAAAGCCAGATAGAAATTTCATCAACCTGTTTCGGAACCTGTAATTGTGAATTTTCCAAAACACCGCTTTATGGCATGATATAATTTTTTGAAATATCTAAATTTAGAAAAACTAAACTTTCTCATTTACAAAATCGTCTTAATTGAATTTTGCAGAAAATTTTCAACAAATAAAGTTGTTAGAAACAGATTTCAAAAAAAAGAATTTTTTAGATGTACATGCTTGAAATTAAAAATGCAATGAATTAAATCAAGTGAATCATTGAATTAATTAATAAATAGTATAAAATTAAAAATTGTGTAAATTTATATTGTTTATTGATAATGTTTGTTTAATTTATTTATACATTCTACTTTGAAAAAATTTCCTATCGAGATTTGTTTAAATACAATAAATGAGAAGAGAATTTTTTGATTTAATAAAATTTATAATCAAGCGATTAGTAAAATATACGCTAAACCTTTACTGCAATTATCAAGTTTATTCAAAGCAAAGCATGAAAATTTTAAACATTGAAATAATGCTTTTCAATCTTAAAATATTTTAATTATAGATACTATAAATACTAAAAGTAGTATTGCTAATAATTCTTATAAATTATTTGTTTTAACTGATTTGTTGCGCTCGAATTGTAAAAGAGTATTTCACTGTAATTTTCCACGTTTATAATTTACAAACTGATTTAACTTTAAGATTTTCATTTGCATAATTTCACATCGAAATACAAAATTTTACCATTATTCATTAATAAAATTATAAATTCAAATTTGGTTCCATTTCGAATTAATTTGGTAAATAGCTTCTGTTATATAATTCAACGTTCAGAGCTCACTTCATCACTAATGCCAATATGTCGTTTCTTTCAATTTTTATATGGACAATTCTTTTTCAAAGTATGGCCGTGGTAAAATGTGTTACTCTTGGTACAGCTTTGAAGGAGCCAGATATTTATATCAAATATGATCAAACCCCTTTTAGGATTTGGTTCCACATCGGTATATCCTTGGCTATATGCTATGCGATTTTAGGGACAATATGGAGTATGGTCAACTTAATATTTAAAATTCGAGAATTGAAAAAAGTTGGAACCGAATTAGATTGATGTTTATATGTGAAAATTGTTTGTTTATAAATATTTAAATGCTTTGCTTAATTTTATGCAAATTTACCTATATTTTATTAGTTTTTATCTCAAATTTTAAAATGTTAGATTTGAATATTTTGATTGATTATCTTTACTATATAGAACTAAAATTGCTTATAAGAAATACAAAAAATTAATGTTTAACTCGTTTTGGTTGTATTTTGAATAGAAATATTTCAGTAAATAATTAAATGTGGAATTTGTTTTAAATTATATATTTACTTAATTACATTCATGTATAAAATTTAAAGTCAAATTAAATAAATTAGTTAAAAATAAGCAATACAACTAGAAAAATAATAAGAAAACAAAATTTTAAAAACTTGAAATAGTTAGAAAGTTAATAAATCCATTACTAGTTTTCTCTTAATTTTTAAATCGATACAATGAATGTTTATTTTATTTTTTATTTATGTACAAGTTATATATAAGTCTATCAAAAACACCTGCTAGTGGATTTACGAAGTTATCAGAATGATTAACGGTTTAATGTTGAAATTTTAACCGGCTAGAAATATGAGAGTAAAGTATCTTGTGATTATTAATTAAAATTAAATATTTACCCATTGTTGGTAAATTCTGTGAATAAATAGTCTAAAAAGATACCTCATTAGATCGATATAGTAGGAAATCCCCTAGTTTAAATCCAGAACCATAACACTATTACAAATTTTAAAAAAAGAAGTGAAGCAAAAATTGCTTAGTTTCCATGGTGTTTGTTGAAAAATACATTTACCGCATTTTAGCTTATTTAATGCACAGTTAGGTATAACCAACACCCTCCTATACACAGTGAATTATGAATAAATCAGTAAAAAATGAATTTTTGTCCTGTTAGATTTGATATAGGATAAGTTAAATTCGGTAGAAAAATTTAAAATGTATTTGGTATATTTATGGTAAACTGGGGAAATATGCCGAATAGCATACGCGCTAAAATATACTATTAAACAATATTAAAACAAAAATATACAAATGCTTGAAAATGACTTAAAATTGCGCCAAAAGAGAATAGTTAATTCATTCCCTTCCTATGACACAGGCTTTTAGGCTAGGCATATATTTACCGGTACTGAATATCAAAAGCGGTTTAAGATGGAAATCACTCAAATTGAATCTATATTTATATTTAATATAGTTAATTTTAGGTAAGGCTTTTTCATATAAATTGGCAGTGCCAAACGTGGAAAGGATTCCCAGAGCAACAGAATGTAAATTATAGAAGTCGGATTGGGGTAGATTTCTATGTAAATCTAAAACTGACATTTTTTGAAAGTCATCTTTTAAAATGTCATTACACAGTAAATGAATTATTTTTCTGGCATGGCGGTTTGTTTTTTGCCACTAAAATAATTTTTAAAAATTCTAATATCATTTCTAATTTTTTCGAGATCATAAAATCTAGATTCGAAATTATTTTTAAGCTCATCAAAAACTTTTGTAGCAAATAATTGGGAAACGAAGACGCTTTAAATTAAGATCATTCATATGTTTTGTCAAATCAATCAAAAATGATAACTTCCACACCCTTTTATTATTTTTCAATTCAGTGAGATGTCTCTTTCTTTCATTTAAAAAAAATTTCAATTTTCACTCTGAGTTAAAAAATATGCGAAAATTTATTTCCAGTGCTTAACAAGCGAATTCAAGTAAGTTATGGTCAGTTGGTAGACCCAAACCCTGAAAAAAATTCACCGAATCGACAGGAGAATAAAATTAATAGTCAATACGACAAACTTCAATGCCACCTTCATCCACATAATGCTTGTTGATGAATGATGCAATGCAAAATGAGTGGTTTTGAGCAGTTCTAGCTTTGTACTGCCTGAATAAAATTACCAACTAGGTCGTCTTTTTTTCAGCACATGTTTTTTTACCGCCATCAGTTCTTAAACTCTTCAATTTTTAACTTTTTATACAGAATTCATTTTTCTACACATCTAATAACATCCTCACCTTTAGTTGTTCCGTGCATGCAATTAAAATTAAGCGATTCCTTGCAAGCTGGATAGTTTTTATCAACTTCTCTGAAAAAAAATAACATTTGAAAAGTATCGTAAGTATCTGTAAATTTGTCTAAAGCCAACTGTTGAACAGCTTCAGTCACCTGAAATGATGTTTTCTCAAAAAAGTTTTATTCTTCGTGACACCAGTGTTCTCAGACAAACTTATTTAACTGAATAAATTATGTATATTTGAGACATTTCTTCGATAATGTATTAATTGACTATTTCTCCATCAGTTAATGGCTTTACAGATTTCGCTATTAAAGACGAATAGCTCTAGTTGCTGCTGCTTCTGTCCAGAAATCTATTTCATAAAAATCAGCGGCTGATAGTTTCAATGACTGAAGTTTTTCTAACCGAGTGTTTCGTGCCGTAATGACCTTTCTTTCACATTATATTCTTTAAAGAGAACTATTGTTTCTTTCAAAATTGAACCGATTTCCTTATTTTCAGCATCAATCATTAAATAATCAAGTTTGCATTGTTTTTTTAAATGCTCTTCATTCACTGTCTAATTTTCTTCTCTTTTCCATCTATTAAAAAGTAATTTAATCTGAAATAATTTTAAAAAGAAATAATATGAAGGAATTTATGTACGTAGATCATGAAAACCAAAAACTTTATAATTTACTTGCAAATTTTTCAAACTAACAACTTACAAATTTGTTGAGGATATCTAAATAATAAAACAAAAGTAATTATTAAATGCATAAAATGATTTGGAGAAATGATGATTAATGAATTGAGTGTTGTTCTGAAACTCAGTGAAATAGAAGTGGTAAAGAGGTATTGAAAAATGAGAAGGGAAGAAAAACAAAGAAGAAAAACAAAAACAAAGCTATCTCGATTAAATTATCTTGTTATCTCGATAGTTTATTCGAGATAAGGAAAAGGTTATAGAGTAACCAATGGTACAGGTTGGAAAATTAATGCATTATCAATAAGTGCCATTAGATGAAAACGTATAAAAGCTGGATACAAGCTAGTGCAGCGCAGAAGTGATTAGAAGGGAAAAGAAAAAGTGTATTTGATTTCTGTAATTATAAATTGGTAGAAATTGATATAATAATCAGAAATAGTTAAAGAACCTAAACAAGCCAAGAAAGCAATCCGATGAATTGTGATAGATAAGCCGTTACCAGCAGTAGTCAAATGGTCTTGTTACCAGAATATTATTATTGCACTATTCCTACCGAAGGGTTGTAATAAGCACTAAATGCATTTAAAGTGTGTTGAAATTAATATCATTGCTGTTATCAATTGTGATAATCAATAAAGCTATACGTCATTGGAAATCTGTAATTGGTAATTTAATAATCACCGACAAATAATATTGATAAACCAACAAATTTAAAACAAATAGTGCTTAATGTTGGGTTTTGCCTACTTAAAACATCAAACATTTGTTAATTCAGCCCACCGATCAAAACTGTTGGAGAGCTCTGCCTTAAAGGAACAAAAATATAACAAAAATATCTTCCTACATAATGAGCCTTTATCTCAAGTTTAAAACATCATTTAAATTATCATCAATTCATTTACACGTAGTTCAGACCTTATTTGAGTTCCACGATTTAGAGCGACCTTCAAATAGTGTTAGGGGACAGGATACTGATTTCAAACGTTTTGTACTGTAGTCTTATTGTTAATTATCTGTACATTTTTATGACCTTTAAATAAATTATTTTTCTTATTCTCCTCTTCACATTTTGATCAACCAATATTTTTGATTATTATTTAAAACATAATTACTCTTTTTTTTATGACATGAAAAATAGAGAAGAATCGTCGATTTTTAGAATACTTGAACAAACAATCGTTAATTTTTGAGTTGAGTTTCAATTTTTCTCATTTGTTGTAAGAGATTCTATTAGTATATTATAATTTGTTTGATTACGAAAAATATTTTTTGAATATTTCGCCTTGTTGTGTCAGTAATAAATAGAACTTAAATTCAATATAGTTTCGGCGTTATTAAAAGTTTAAATTTGTATTTATGGTTTTCACAAATTAATCAATATTAATAATTTATTTTTTTGACTCAAGTAAATAAATCAAGAGCCCGAACTCAATAAAGCACCAAAAAGTTCTTAATTTGAAATGAATCTGTCAGACGTTTGTTTGAAATTGAATTTGATATATCACATTGACATCGAATGAAACAGCAATGAAATAATTTCCAAAGCGACCAATCAAAATGCTCGCACACCGACAAGCCTGATTTCATAGAGTTATTCCAAATCATTCTATAAATTTAAGATCGCTACAAGTTTTAGAAGTGATTATTAATTCAAAAATGCCGACTAGATTAACATTGATTTTTGTTTTCGGTATTTCGTATTTTGTGTCAACAGCAACATCTTTGACACTCGAAGAAGCATATAAATCACCAGAAAGATTTATTAAATACGATCGATCGACATTCAAAATTTGGTTCCATATTCTTTTATCTCTCCTAATATGCTACTCAATTTTAGTAGGAATTTGGGTCAGCGTCAATACAATTTTCAAACTGCGCGGATCGAAGAAAGTGCGGCGATAGTGACCAATAAGCTTTTAGTATTTAATCCTTAACGACTGTGTTAATATTATTATTATTATTATTATTATTGTTAATGTTATTATCATTATTTGAATTGTTTTTAGAGTTATAATTGTCAAAAATTTGTTAATTTAATTAATAGAATTTTTTATTTAAATTCAATGTAAGTTTATTTAATTATTTATTATTTTAATGAAAATTTAATAAAATGCTCACTTTTAAAAATATTGCTACATATAAACATATTTTAACTTCATAACATTTTAGTTATCAAAACTATTGTTAGAAATTTTCTTTCGTAGACATTTTCTCACTGATAACAATTTAGACGATTTTTTTGGAAAATTTTATATCACAAATATTGATGGCACCAAGCTCTTATGTAGCGCTTTGCTCACGGGCGTTGCTATGCGCAAAGGAAAAATCTAAAAATAACAAATCAACAAAACATAATTATGCATTAATTGTTATTATCACAAATTATATTATGTAAATAAGTAATACAAACGATACATGAACATTTTGGATTAGCTAAATGTCTAATTTTTTCGGATTTTTTGTAATATTTATGTCACCATTTATACCAAGGCTTTTATTCCGAATGTCTTTACTGGTAAAGTTATTAAGGAAAAAATAAATTGAAACCTCTTTTAAGTTTTTAGAAGTCCATTTCTTGTTAGTTTCAGAAGTTTTTTTGCAGTGCTTGACCTATTTTTAATAAATAATATCTTAGGGGTTTTGATGAGATAATTATGTTCTTCCATAGCATATATGAGACTAGTTTAAATGTAAAATGACTTTACTTACTTATGTGGTGAAATCTATTCTATTTGCAGTAAAATTTTGGTATTAAATTTAATTGAATGAGAACTACAAATTACTTGCAATGATATGCACTTCTTACACATCACCTTTTACTGATTTATTTTTCATCTAGGGCGTCCGATACTCTTGCACTGGCTCAGTCTTGGACTGACAATTTCTTTGAGGTAGACAGAAAAGCTTTGTTGAAAATTAAAGAATAGCAATACATAATTGCAGTGGAGTATTATATCGTAGGCGAATTCAGCAAATGCCTATGGCACCAAATCCTCCGGCACCATAAATATTTATTTCCCTTAAAATTTCAAAACCGTTAATATTTTCGATTCGCATTAATCGTGTTATTTGGCATGTTTGATGAAATAATTTATTGATTCCATTTGTTTTTGTTTTTTGTTATTTGTTCTGACTTCTCGTTCTCGATAAATTAAGACACAATAATCCCAGCGTATATTTGAATATATACCAAATTATGCACCTAAATTATTACAACGAGCCAAAATATGCGTTATGATCAATTGATGTGTCCCACTGTGAGCGTTTCGCTTCGTGTCCTTTTTCACAACAATCACCTTTAATAGTTTGATCCTGCTCTTTTCTCTTTTCTTTATTTCACCATGATGGATTTCAAATTTAAGATGATGATAATTATGCACTATATTGCCTTTATTTATTTTATTTTAAATAAAAGTTTTGTATTTTCCTTTCGTTTTTTATTTCATTTAAATATGTTTTATTTATTTTTCTAATGTTTTGTATTGTGTTATTTTATTTTAATTGGTGTGAGATAATGAATTTTAAATTATCTTGGTTTGGTTTTCAAGCTGTATTTTTAAGTCTTAACAAATTGATTGATTGATTAATTAAAATTTCCAGCTCTAGCCCGACAATATCAGAAATTTCTTATACCTTTTACACCATTTATTTGAATTTAATTTATTTTACTTTACTTTTCAGTCTTAAGATTAATATTTTGTTTTACATTTAACATGAAATTTCCTCAAAGTCTTTTACTGGTGCTTACTAGAATTGACGAGTCTCACCTGCCGAATGTCTGACAAATTTGACTGCGAGCAATTGAAAAATCTATTTATATTTGTTATTGTTTTATCAATTATAAATATATTAAAAAATATAATTAAAAAAATGAATTTCCAGTTCTTTATGAGGGCTACCTTATTAAATAGGCATATTAGATTACTGTGCCGGGGACCTTCTAACTTTTAGGAGCCTACTGTAGTGACCATACGTTGAAAATTATTTCACTTTTCAATTGATAAAAAAAAAAGAAAGAAATAAGCAAACTACAAAATTGTTGGTTTTGAATTTCGGGTTTTTCTACAATGTGGAGTAAAATTATGTTTGTTTAAATATTACGAAAATAAAGATAAAATAATGAGATGCCAAAAAGAAATATAAAATTAAAGTTGAATTTTGTTATTTTTTAATTTATTGGAATACCAAACCTAAAAAATTAAAAAAATGATAATCATACAAAAAAATTTTAATTTAAATAATTAATTTAAAAACTTTTTAAAAATTTACGTAAAATATTATAAAGCAGCTACTTTTTTTAAGACGAAAGATTGCAAAATAGAAAATACTGCATCATAGCAATCTACGTTGCAAAACAGAAATGTAAATTAAAAATCATAATTGAGTGTGTTCATAAACCAAGATTAAACATAGCACCAAGGAATTGTACGATTATGCCGATATATGTTTTGCTCTTACACTATATAGCAAGCTTGAAATATGCTTTGTGGCCGTCCATAAATGACGTCACCCACCAAGAGTGAGGGGGTCACACATTTGTGACGAAGGGAAGGGGTGTTTAAAAACTGTGATGTCAGATCTTAAATTTTGTATTTTTTTTAACTTAAAAAATTGTTTTTTAAAATTTTTTAAAATATAATTCCAGTGATTCTACCAGATATTTTCATTTTGTGGAATGCATAATGATTGTTATAATTCTACTTTTTCTCTCTCTATTCTTTTTCGTTCTACTACAAAATATTTTATTTAGTTATAATTATTTTATACAATATAACTTAACATCTACAGTTTTATTTAGACAACGAATATTTTCAAAAGAATTTTATGCTAATTGTAGCTTTCAATGGCCTTTTTTATACATGTTTTCTCATACGATATTAGAGTACATCATTACACTAAATCGGACTAAAATGCCAATAAAAGGATTTGAAACATTTTCATTTTCAAATATGAAATACGGTTTTTTTAGAAAGGGAAACCAAAGATTTTTGACTTCATATTTAAGGCGACGATGTGTGACGATGTGTGATGAAGGGAGGAAAGAGGGTAAAAAATCGTCCATAATCACGTATCTACATTTATGGACGGACTCTTTCCATATCGGAAGCTTCATCCCAAAAGTTGGATGGTGACAACCCTTTTGCTAACAAACACTTGAAAAAGGCGGTGCAGAAAATTGGCATTAAATATAAAACAAAATATTGATCATTAGTCTGAAGAGTAATTAAGACAACGCAAAAATTAAAATATTAAAATTTGGAATTTCTAACAATTGAATTTGATAATCATGGATAATTAATATTGTTGATGTAATTAAACACATCAGTTTAATTAAACAATAATTGTCTAGAACCCTACATTTAAGATAAACAGAACATTAATTTGCATAATGTTATAAACTTAAGTAGAGTAAAAATTAATGAAATATAATAATAGTGAAACCGTTATAGACATGACACAAAGTGATTATACAATATTTCACAAATGATTAAAGTGCTTTAGTTGAAGGTTTTAAGAAGTTTCCATGACGGAAAATAAAATGTTTTTTATTTTTTTTAAAAAATTAATCATTCACGGTCATCACTAATAAAGAAGCGAGTCCCAACAATAATGTTAGGATTGGGTTGTTCCTTGTGTATAAATCTTGTTACCGATTTTCAATGAAATGTGATACAACTTTGTAAAAAAGTGTTATTAAAATCCACAAAGTGCAATTGATGAAACCATTGAATATCATTAGATATGAATTATATACTTTTCTTAGAAGCTGTTTCATAAATATTTTTTTTTCTATGGCTATTGGTGCTATTCTAACATAAACCTCACCTTTTCTTTTACCTTCATTTTGTATAAAGTATTGCGAACCTTCGGATATTGCACAGAATAGCTTGATTTTCTATACAAGCCTAACAGCGTTCAGTGTTATTCAACAATTTTTTCTTGTATCTAGCATTCGAAAACTCATAAATTTGAGGAGGTTAGAGAAACGGAAACGCATATTTTTGGTCTTGTAAATGTAGTCCTTAATAAAGTTTCATTTAAAAACCATGATACTAAAAAAGAAATAGGATTGATTTCAAATATTAATGCAACTATTTCCTTCAATTTATTTGTAGAAGTGGAATATTTTGAAATGATCATCCTTCAACTTACAAGGTGTAGAACCACATGAAATTTTAAATTTAGTCACTAAAATTTTCCAATTTGAGAAATCTAACACAGAAAACACGCTTAAACATTACGGGTACGATGTTCAAATATCCAAATTGAGATCGATTTGCAAACGCTAAGTGAAGAAATGGAGAAACAAAAATCATGCTGGTTAAATAAATATTTTTCAATGATTAAAATTTTTTATTTCATTTATATTTATATATTTGTTATAATTAATTTTTAGTCACTAAAAATTAGTGTTATACATTTCTTTGCAATGCACGTTTAGTATTATTATTATTATTTTATCTATGTTTAAACTTTAAACTTTACATGTAAGAATAATAGAAAACACAAAAAATATCTATAGTGTATCTAATACGATATTTATTAGAATAGATATTTTTATATGTGGCTCGAGGAGTTATGATTCATTTTCAAAGTGGCTCCCCTGGTTGGCCACCCTTGATTTAGTGCATAAATATTTCTTTAGATATAAATTTTAAAATTCTTTAATCAAATTTCACATATTAAAAGTTTTTATATTTAGAAATGAAAAATAAAGCTTGAATGCCAATAAACCATTTTTTTCTTATGTCGCGCAAATTTGATTTATAATCATAATAAAACAAATAAGTGAAATGTTAAAAGAAATCATAAAGCATATCAAAGGTAAATAAAAGATGAAAGATTTTCACTTTTAACTATTTCATTGGTGGATCATCACTAAAGCCGTCTTTTGGAATAAATAGGTCCTAGTGAGAATGCAACGCAAAATAAAAGAATTTCTCATATAAAATCTTTCAGTTCATATAAACTAAATAATTTACAAAAATCAAAAAACAATTTAAAGTCAATTATTAATTTCAGTGCAAACTAATAATTTTGGGGAATGGGATGAAAATTGATAGAAAATTAAACGATGAGGAAGAATAAAATGATTTTAAATGGAAGTTCCTAGGTAGAACAAAATAAAAAATAATTAATTTAAAAATGTTACACTCATCAATCATAGTGAGATTATTAACAAAAATTAGTATTTGAGAGGTCGTGAAATTTAGATAAGAAAATGGAACGATTGTCTATCGGATTCAAAGAGGAAAAGCCGAAGAGCGAGAAATCTTGACTTGCAGAAATATCACAGAAACTACCAACAATGATTTATGAAACCTTTTAGTATATATATATTGACATAATTTGGATGAAATTACCATTTTTGGTCGAAGATAGGAACAGTTAGATTCGATTTAACAAAGGTGACATCTTTGGGATTTTCCGCCTGAAAAATGCAGTGTAATTTTAGAAGTTAAGATCTAATAAATTATGAGTTAATAAAGTTTTCAGTTAGTTGACTCTGTTATTCGATACATAGCATGGAAAGTCAGAGTCAATGTGTTCCTAACGAAGCTTTAAACAAACTCAACAATAATAATATTATTTAAATATAGCCCAATTATCAGTCCAAATCACTTTACCAAAAAGACCAGCATCAGTATTTTTATTCTCGAGCTCGTCTTTATTATTTATTGTACATTTTATTTAATTTGAAAAAAACTTGACTAGCTATCTTAATAATTGGATATCTTGTGAAGTATTGGCATATAGCGATTTCTGGGTAGGAGAATGAGTAAAGCTAAAACCTTTAATTTCGAGTCTCTTCATGGAGAAAGAGAGAGCTGAAATTCTCATGAACTGCTTGCTGTAAAGAAACTCTTTAAAGAAACATGATTTATCATAGAAAATTGTGTCCTAATGTGGTGATGACTGCGATATAAATTTTAAAGGTACAAAGCGAATGAGGAAAAATAATGTCGGTTTTGGCTGTGATAATCAGATGTTACATAATTGTCTTTATAATACAATTAAGTTGATAATGAAATTTTAAATAAACTCAACATTTATAACATACCACAAAATTAGCACCTTTCTCAATCTAAATTACTTTACCTAAAATACCAACATCAGTATGGCATAAGTTTATGAGAATTAATCTTTATTCTCGAGCATTACTTTAATAATTGTTTGCACGAATTACTTTAGATTAAACTAGAAGATTGTGGTCAAACAATGGCTTAATCTATAAGAGATTAAGCTTAGAATAGATTGCAAGTTACACCAAGTAGCACATTTATTACACTTACGTATTACTAAATTGAATAATAAGTTCTTCCGTGCTGTTTTGATCCATGAAGAAATAGTAAAACAATTACCGATTGACTAATTTTAAATTTGAATTCTACCCAAAAGGTCTCAATCGTCCTTTTAAGGCCTTAGTCAGAAAGGATAGAAGGGTTAAAGGTTTAGTACCTCTACGAACTTTTTTCTAACTTGCATTAATCACAATCCCTCTTAATTTATTTCTTCTCCTCAAACATATTTTCATATTTAATCAATATAATTGCTAGGACGAAATGTCATTGTTGGCGTAGGACAATTTTACAAAAAATTATTATGTTTAGGTACAAAATTTGAAAATAAAAAATATAATTAAATATAATGTGCCGATGCCAATTGAGGAGACTATAATACAATAACATTAATTTTGGTCTTTAAAAGTTTTAAGAAAATACAAATTAATTATTTATGACGAAAAAATAAGTTCGGGAAAGTCTCTAATTATATGGAACTAATTATCCCATAATTCAATTTTATTTTAATAATTTTGACGAGGAACACCAAGGAAAATGAATTTATTCTCCGTGAACCCAATGAATTAGTTGTTGAGAAGACTGTGCCACAAATTTTGATCGAAAAAGTAGAGAGATTGAAAATAAAGAGGAAATCAGGAAGACATCGTTCCAATTGTGTTTAGTAATATATAAGACAGTTTACCATCACTTTCCCTGCTCATAGAATTGAATGGGCTTGTAATCTGTTGTGCAGGTTTACTATCAATAAAATTTATCTCTGTGTTGCGTTATTTCATTGGTGTTCAAAGAGCCCATGGAGTCAGAGAACCCGTTGTAAATAATAACTCAACATCATAAATCAAATAAGTAAACATAAAAGCGATATATAGGTCAGTGGTTGTCATGGCAGCCATAAAAATAACGTATATTACATATAAAATCACATAAATTGACCTCACAAATTACGTGCAATTGTTTAATTGGCTACAGTGAAACCACAAAAAATCGATTAATTCAAACAAACAATGAAAATTTACAAATATAAATATTTAATAAATCATGAATTTATCAAATAAACAAACAAATAATTTTATTGATTACATAAATGCGAAAAAAATCCCCGTTGACAGATCTCTCCTCACACACATTTCTTCTCGATGCAAGACTTTCCGAATTCTTTGTATTCCTGTTTTGAGGTCCACATCTGTTGAAATGTTCCCTGAAGAATTTATTGTCACAAAATTCCCTCCAAAACAACAATACCAATGATCCCATTACTGAGCCACCGATCCAACTGGAATAGCGACGCTCAGCGGATATGTTGACAAAATTAACTTTCAATCTCATCGACTGAGGAGTTTTATTATTCAAGTCTTTCTGTAATCTTTCTGGGAATCCGAATAAAAGACTGTTTCCACCGACGATTAGGACATTGTTGTAAAGGTTCTTGATCAAATTGGTTTAAAAAAAATTAACAAAAAAACAACAGAAGAATGAACTACTACCGATCTAACATCCATATCACACATGCTAATGCTGCTAGAAACGATGTGGCTCATCGACAACATAGAATTACCCATTGACTCCTAATTTGGTAATTATATATATATGGTAAATGATTATCAACATATCGAGTTACCGGTAATATAGACGGATCAAATAACGCTTCTGGAATCTGAAATCTCTCATGACCCACGTCAATACTGTATCCGTTTGGAAAGTCATAGGATACAGTTGGTAAATTATCAGCTTGACTAAGAAGAAAAGAAAATTTACGGGAAGGAAACTACAATATTAAACTACGTTTCATTGTATTTGTCATCGGCTACTTGATAAACGGAGGCGGCAAAATCTTGCATTAAAGACTGAAAAGAGAAAATTCGTTAGATAAAAACTCTACGATTCCGCTTATATAAAACAAAGAATTAAAAGATTTTTCCTATAAGTTTAAGTATGACAAAATAATATTTTCACCATTTATCAATTTTCATTTTAAATTTCATTCATCTTCATTTATATATTCAATAAATAAAGTATTGATCTATAGTTTGAAAAGAAATTAAATTTAATCAATTGAAATTATTGAAATCTTTATATTAATAAAAATAAATTAATATTTCATTTTATCATTTTTCCGTTATCAAGCTATAATAACAGCGCTGAAAATTTGTTTTTTTTATCTATTATCATTGTAAAGTGATGATAATTTATAATAAGCTAATTTTATAACCAGGTCACTATGTCCTTGATGATAGATGCGTGAATGTTTGCGCGCAGTGAAATGAAGCAAGTATATAAATGATTTGTATCAACAATATCGTTTTTAGATTAACATCTTCTAACATAGATACTACACCAGGACTTAGAGCTAAATCAAGTACTTAATCATAACTATAAGGAACGCAATTGTAATTTCGTTAAAATACAATCGGAATAGTGAAATTGGACATAAATACTGCCAGGCGTGGAAATTATGTCAAATGCGAGAGTACAGCAGACATCGGAATTTTCACGATTGGATAGAAAAATAGAAATTGGATATTGAAATCATGATTCAAACAATCGAAGAGAATTTCTTGAAATTAAAAATATACAAAACAAAGAAGTGTGCAAAACCTTAGACAATACGAAACTGGAGAAAAGAATTGATTAAGAAAAGAGAATACTTATAAAAGATGGATCATAGTTACGAAGGGCCTTGTATAATTACTGGAAAACGGCAACACACAAGCAATGTGCTAAGAAATAAACAAGGAAATGAAATTATTCGAAATATAGAATAGATTAAAATTTTTATAGAGGGAGATGTAAGGTGATAATTATTACATAACCAAATTTGATAAATGGTACGGGAATGTTTGTGTAAAATGAAATCGAGTATTTATGGGATCTCTATCAACAATATCACTTAAACTAATAACGCTTTCTTTTCTAGACTATTTAATTGAAAGTACTATAATGAGATGCTTCAGTTTGAATTATTTCAAAAAAATATTGTGTACAATGTCTTCTAACAGTTATACTGAAAATAAATAAAATTTTATAGGAAAACAGATCAAATCTGAACAAAAAATAGATCGATACAAGATATATTTGTTTGTAAAGGTGAAATGTTTAATAACTTTTACAACTGAAAACTTTCTACTGTTAACACTATGCAAAATAATAAGAAATACTAAAATCAAACGAAAGCTAAAGAGACTGGGGGCTTTAGAGGACATTAATGTAACTTGTTCGAAAGGATGTTTTTATTGCGTGTAATGACGTATGTTTAATTTTGATGAGTGAGTCTCGCGTCTGTGTTCCTGTTTTTGCGTGTGTTTTATGTAGTGTGAGCAATTGTTTTTTTATTTGTTTCTAATTATTACGAAAATTTGGATTCGGTGGAACTTTTAAGATTTGTTTTATCACTTAAAAGAAGTTTAATGACGATTGTGAATTTTGGAGGTTAAAATGATTTTTTATTGACTTTGAAATTAATTGAATTTTCTGGATTTGTATCTTGCTTTGTGTTGGAATAATATATCTTTTTGAATTGGAATTTTTTACCATAGAAATTAATTATTTTAATTTAAAATATGTTCAAAGTTGGATTTGATGGTTTTTAATAATAATGTTCTTCAAGCTAATGCTATGAAAAGCGAAAAGTTTGATATCAGTGCAGCTGGGAGAGTTATTCAAAACTGCGTTATCGATTATAACTAAAAAAAGATGTGGTTTAAATGATCAAAATGGTCACGGTTGGAACAAGAAATTGTAGTAGATGATACCATTACTCTTGATTCTGTGTTAAGGCCTGGCTCAAAGATGATGGCTACCGATATGTGTATTATGATGCATTCGATGAAATTCAATTTAAAGAGAATGAAAGCTTGTTTACTATAACTATTAATCTTAAAATAATTTAAGCTTAATATTTTTTCTGAGGGTTGACCTATATCTTCCGGGCTCATTCACTAGATTTGACAGATTATTTGATGAAAACTCTGACAGAATATGGTTACAGTTAAAACAAATTATTTCGAATGGATGACTATTAAACTCTGTATTATGGGGAAGATAAACAAAAATTGGCAGTTCTGAATCCATAGAAACAGTACATGTCAAATTTTATGCTCATTGAGATCGTTACAGGTTCATTTTGGATTAAAAGGCCGCATATTACGGGCAAAATCGAATTAGAGCTATTTAAGAGCCGAAAATGTGGTTTTAATGTTCAAATTTTAAGATCAATATTGATTTATTTTACATAGAATTACGATAAATCAAAACTAAGTGTAGAATAGAAAGCCAATATAGCGAGATAATTCTAGAATTTTACTTTTCTATACTTTCATACCGCAAACTCATTTAAAATCCCGCTTAAATCAATTTTTAATGTCATTAACAATTGTAATTTGTAGAGAAAATTATTATTACACAGGCAAAGTAATACAAATTGTCAGTGAAGCTCAAATCAAACCGAGTGCAGACAATAATATTCTATATAAATTGCCATATAACCATATAGATAACTGGGGGACTCACTGGTCATGATAAAAAATACAGATTTTTGAGATTTTCAAAGTTTACTCAGGCAAATCTATATAGTCTCGCGTGGAAATCATTTTTCTGCTGAAAATCAATGTGAGAAATTTGGAAGATGATTTACTAGGTGTGAGGAATAACCCAGGAAAAACTATTCTCACAACGGTCGATTATAATCACTGATTTGAATGCTATATACTAGGCGCGTTTATATTTCTGTTTGCCCCCTGGTTACTCTGTGATATAAGCATAGTATTTGTAAAACAGACCCGCCTCCACTAATTGTGAGTCATAGTTTCCAATGATCCTCTTTAGTGAAGTTTTTAGATCCCCCTATGTGTCATATAAGCAGATGAAGTAATCATAAATTTCAAAAAAGCTCATATTTAATGAAAATTGATACAAAAATAAATTTTTATAACCAGTAAATTATTTTCAAATACTAATTTCTTTAATCTGTCATTTATATATTTCTAATGTAATATTGTAATTTTGAATAATTAATTTCCTTTAATCAATAAATAAATTAATTCCTAAATTATAAAATAAAATTTTAAAAAGAATAATTCTATCCAAAATCAAAGAGGAAAAAAAAGAAATGTAAGACATTATCTCAAATTCAAAGTAATAATGAATCAGAAGTCCACGAGCCTGGTTATATGTTGTTTAGTGGTAAACAAAGTTCTTTTTGTATTTTTCAAACCTTCAAGAAAAAAGTCCCAGAGAAAAATTTCAGGATCTATAAAAAGGATAATGAAAAATGTTTTAAGTTATTTGATTTTAGAAAATATACTGTTTTCAGCTTGTTTAGAGTTGCCATCTACTAACATAAAGTAAGGAAAAAATAGATGTTCCGAAGTTTCGGGTATTTGAGTGCCCTTCACTATATATAATATCTGAATCCCAACTATTATCTCAAATTGAAGGTCTTTGAATTATCAATTTTTGATTCTGATGCACCAGATCACTGATAATTTTTCAAGATCAAGACACTAGATACGCCAATGGTGAGGTGTTTTCTGTCACAGTTTGAACTGATGAATTGGAAGCTGGCATTTCAAATAATGATCAGACTCGAGAGTGCGCTAGGTCAACGAGAAACATGTGCATCGACCAAATCATATAAAACTTTAACGGAAGCGGAAACTAAAGAACTGTCAGCATTGCTAAAATAATTTTCAAAGCTTTATGGAATTACATTCGGTCATTTAAGCATGTTATTGCTTCTGAAAATGGATTTACTTGAAATGATAACTTAATTTTGAAATCCAATATTGGACAAACCTAATTGAAAAGTTTGCATATTTGTTTAAAGTGAGTTCCAAAGGATATTTTATTATAATGGATTGAGAAACAGACTAATAACTATTGCAATTGAAGGATCAGAAGATTTAACCAGCACATTGAAAGATAATTTTTCTTGCCTGCAACCCCTTGGATATTTAACTTTGATTATATAATTTAATTATAAATAGATTTAAATTTAATTCTGAAAATAAGAAAATGAAATTACCCGCTACATATTAGCACAATGCTCCGTTGTGTCGATTTTATTATTAATTTGCAGAACTTCAATTCCAGTTATTTTAATTCCATTTTAATTATTGTTGCATTTTTTAAAAATAAGCTGATCTATATTTTGAATTAATTTATAGGATTTATTTTTATAAATTAGTATTACTAATCAATTTACAAACACTCACTTTAACCATATAACGATGAAATGAATCCGTAACTTGAGGCAAATTCGGTTTTATTGTCCATCGAGGCTTCTCTCCAGATTTAACAAACTCCTTAATTGGTTGTCAATATTTCACTCGAATCACGAAAAATAATTCTACTTTGCTGGCAACTTTATAAATTGGGACCGGCTCTATTTTTTGAGCTTCGAGATATTTTTGTGTTTGTCGAACTATAAAATCCCCAGCTAAAGGAGATCGCATAATTCCTTGTGTCAATACATGACCATCATAGACTGGCACAGTGGAAGTATATGTAGCTCCACTATCTATAACAAGCCCGGTTGCACGTCCATTAGAAAAGCAGCTCAGAACGGCATTTTTTGCAACAAATGCAGCTGGGACCTGGTAAAATAAAAACTCAATTTTATTATAATCTTTTGAGTGATAGCTTTAACTGGACATCATATAATATATTAATAATATTTTTTTGAATATGTTCAGATGAACAAGAATAAATAATTAACAAGATTCAATTAACAAATTTAATACTTTAAAAAAATTTTATGTAATTATTAATTATTACATCAAATTTTTCAAATAATATCTCAGCAAGTTTTTCCCGCTTTGCTTTAGTGTTCCAAGCTGGTTCGGAAAATAAAATCGGATGACATGTGGTTTCATATGGAGTTAAGTTTCTCAACATATGCTCAACGATCTTTTCAAACAAATCCCAATCGTCAACTAAATAATTCAGTTATTTTTAATAAATTTTGATTAACTTACTCATGCAATCTTTCATTAACGGTAGCAATTCTTTGCCTCGAACTGGAAATGTAACGTTATTACCAACAACATATCTCTTTGATTTAGTTTCATCTAATACTTCAATAACACCAGCAACACTAGGGATATCTAACTGAATTTTAATTTTAGATAATTTCATTATTATTGTAAATTAGTACTTTGGGCAAATCTTCCCCAGCGAAACCTCCTCTCAGTGAATATGATCCGAAATCAAATACAAGAGCTCCGACTTCATCTATAATCTAAATTACTATATATATATTTTTAAATAAATAATAACCTCCTCCATGCATTGCTCCACTCATAATTTAATTTTTAAATACTATCAAAATAAATCGTAGTTGAATAAAACAAACAACCATTAAGCTATTTATAATTTCAAAAAAACGTTTAAAGAATATTATTTACAGAATAGCATTGTATTAATTTCAAAAATATTTAAGTTTTGATTTAAAATTTTGTAATTTTTGTTAATGTTGATATTCATTTTCCTCCTACTTTATTGGTTTGGGTAAAAATTTATCTGCAATAATTCAAAAGTTAACGTTTTGTGATTTAAAAAGTATTAGTTAATTCAAAATAACACAATTTTAATATATAGTAATCTTAAAAAATAATTAAAAATAATTGTGTAGTTCATTCTTCAGGTAATAATAGTGCCCGTTTTATTATTATAAATTCTAAACCTTTGTAAAAATTGAATTTTATATTTTTAACATGTCGCTTTTCAATGTAACTAACATAACTGTTTAATTAAGTCAATAAAAAATAATTTGAATTAAATATATATTTAATATTACATATATTGACGAAATAATAACATAAATTTAACAGATTGTAACACAAAAACTATATACATTTTTATCTAAAAACACTAATTTAATCTAAACTCATACTGTTTTTGTTGAAATCCTATTGTACTGAAAATGTAAAAAAATGTTAATCATAGGTTCTAGAAATTCTTTTCTGTCCATGTAGTTTGAAAACCAAGTTTATCATACACCAAAGAAATATCAAAATGCTATATGAAAGTAATAAGGCCAATCCGACATGTAAAAACGTATTGAAAGTTGAATCATCATATCGAATATATCTATTCCGATCTTTTTGAGCTTCTTCGTAAATCACACTGTATACAGAATGTATACAAATAATAAATAGTATTATAGATTTGAAAAAAAAATCCATTACAAATTCCTTAATAATAAAATGTCAAAATGAAATGTAAAAATTGTGAACAAATGAAATTGTGAATTAATAAAATCATTCTCTATCCCCAGCCAATCACATTTGGTTATTTGGGATAGATAATGTTAAAATATTGATTTTTTTTCAAGGAAAAATATTACGCTGCTCATTAAATTTTGTGACTATTAATACATCAAATAATAAATTTATATTCGCTTTTTTCTGTTAATTAGTTCTATCAATTTATTTTCTATTAATTTTTCAATTAATTAAAATTTTAATAATGTTTTATTAGTTTCTATTAATTTAAATGTTTACTCAGAAGTTTCTTCACGTTTATCAAACGATTTTCACATGCCATTTCTGTGAGCAGCTGACCTTTGAGGTGCTTGTATGAATAGTAGCGAAGGTATTCATTGAGTCTTCATAGGGGAGAATGAAACATTCATTTCATGTGACAAAGCCCGAATTCCAATGCCAGGGTTTTACAACACCTTTTCCTGAAGATCTTTGAGGAATTCTGCTGTATAAACGCAATCAGATCGTCTGTTGTGGATCTTTCTTCTTGCTACAGCCTCATAGTCACCATTGCATGTCTCTAGTTCATGCCTGATTGTTTTTACTGTGTTCATGGAGCATTGGTCAGCTGTCATAACATCCTTATTTTGATAGCCGGCACGAATCATCATGATGCAAGTTATTCTCTTCCATGATTCAGGTGGGTTCCAGTCATCCTTCCTCCCTGACATCTTATATATGAATTAAGAAGGGTCCAGACTTTTAAATGATGAGTAGTGTGGTTTGATAATAATAAATTAAGATTATAAAACATAATCAATTATAAATATGTCAAATTTATCCAGAACACCCTGTATATATCAGTCTCTTTCTTCTGCAACCCACACATGCATGAAAAAATCGACTTTTCGAATCTTAAACCTAGATAAAAACGTCCATTCCGTAAAAAAAGCACAGCGAAACTAAAAATTGACAACAAACATGTCATGGTCAACCTTTCCAGATTAAAATCATCTTTTTGCACCTTTGAAATTATGAAGTGCCAAATAATCACATCACAAAAAAACATGACATAGACAAAGACACTCTAGAAAGTACATAACAATGGACAACGCTCCCAGGCACGCCAAATGTTCAACCCTTTTAGAATAAATTTCCATTCTCTTTCGGTGAACACATAAATTTCCTCAATATCTCAGATTATGACCTTCAGTGACTCGAATTTTTGAATGACAATTAAAATTGTTTAAATCACCAATTTTTAATTTCTTTACATAAAAATAATTAAACCAAACTCTAAAAACAATTCAAGTATTATGTCAAATCACATCTTATTATATCAAAAATACTCCTATTTTATTATATGAAATATGCCTTGTTAGTTGGAATTGTGAAATTTCTCTGTTGTCTCAGTGTCGAAAAATAATTCAATTCATTTTTATCTGGATTCATTTCATGAGTAGAATCATTCGTTCTAGCATTTCGTTGGAGAATACAAATCAATCTCAAAAATGAAACATTGTATTATTGTTTAGATTCATTTCATGCGAAAGTAGGTAGATGTGTCCGACCTGGCCCACTTTTTGGTACCCCATTATTTTACTATAAACTACAATATTATATAAACACAACAATTATAAAAATTATAAATAACATCAAAAACACATATAGGAATACATTTTCTAATATCAATAGAAAAATAGAAATTGAATAAATTTGTTCATGTTCTAAACTTATATATTGGTGGGTTACTGGGTTTTGCTATTTGTTTTAACTCAGTGGAATTACCCTAGTAACGCCATATAAATATCGTCTAGTTACCACTCGGCACCCGTTGCTGAGCAACGTTGGAACTGTGTTCGAGTGGGTGGATTGTCCGCAAAAAGTGAGCGTTATTACTAATGCTGTAATTGCTCGGACAACCCCTGGGTTCAACGAGCCGTCGATAGAAGACCTATGCTCGCTTAGCAAGTCCCTTGTGTGTGAGAAGTTTCAAGATCAGAATCATTTTAGTGAGAGCTAAATTTGGTGATGGCGTTCAACGGCTACCTGACGAAGTGTGAGTACTCATGAAATAGCTACGGGTTTTTAATACTCCTCAAGTTTAAAACACCATTTTGAATAATTGAACAACCTTTATAATTTAATTAAATCTACAAATGAAACAAGTTTAAATCAATTGAGTTTTGTTCGACATCCGAGCGGCTCTACGTCTGGCACGCTCCTTCCGCCCCGGCCTGTAACTGCTGGACAGTGTTGTAGTAGGAGTTACGGTGGGCGTTGGTTTGATTATTGATTCCCGATAAGCCAATTGGGATGGGGCGAAGACAAGAGGGTAGGTTACTGTCTCTCCCTCCAGGCTGGCGGACAAGGCAACTTCCAACCCCCTTATCTGTGTTCGAAGATTTTGATTTAATTGCCGTTCATCGGCCCAGCCCTTTTGAGTGGTGGTGAGCCGGTGGCGTAGGGGCTTAACCTTAGCTGGATCCACCCATGTGGCTTTTACTTGTTGTATCTCTTTGGTAAGCTAGATGATTTGCTCATACAGTGCTTTGTTGGCTTGCTGGGCACTAGTCAGCTCTTTCTGCAGTAGTTGGATGGGTTCCATGGCTATCAATAGAGACATTTAAACGATTAGTTATTGACAACAACAAAATTTTATGCAATAAACAAAAGGAATTCTCCTATTAAAGCATTCACACAAATAAGAATATTTATCTAAAATAACAAACTATTTATTCAATCAAAGTTTAACTAAATCAGGGAGTTACATTGAGTCACAGGAAGTCTCTATCATGGGCTGGCAATTCAGGAGGCAGGGAACCCCCTTTCGACCCACTCCTCCGGAGAATAGCCGGATATAGTCATTACGGGCCGCTTAGTATTGCGGGTCCGCGTGGTTTTCGGCCGGGTGCCGAGTGAGACCTTGCTTTGCAGCTGATGTTGATAATTACTGGTGATCCGACCAGCTAGGAGATCCTCTTCAACATTCGCCAAATATTGGCGAGCTCGGACTACTTGCAGATCCATCTGCTGCTGGTGGCTTTCGAGCTGCTCGAGAAGATGACGGGCCTGCTCGCGGATCTCCCAGGCCGGGCTCCATTCCTCCCATGGTCTATGGGCTAGCCACAAGTCATGGTCACCTTCCGATTGCCGGTCTACTTGTTGAGGCTCCGGTTGAGGAAATTCGGGGCATCTCTCCTGCCGGAATCGTTCCCATGTCCATCTCCATCGATCCGCAATGTGGGTTGAAACACAGGCCATCGGACTGGATCTCTATGAATTAGGAAGAGTCATTAATGTTATTATACATTTATATTTAATTTAATAGCTTTCACGGTAAAAATAAATGCGAATAAATTTAAGGTATACCCCGTAACAGGATCTTATAATAAAAGATGTACGCAGAAAACCAACATTATGAGTAGCCATCATTTGTCACGAACATTTACAAATCATAAAATGGTGCAGGTTGAGGATATTTCGAGAACGATGTAGGCAGTAATTTCTTTAATCATATCTCAAGTTGAATGTCTTTAGCAATTTTACAATGGTTAAACGATCGGCCGGGTAAATGTAAAATAGATGCATTGAAAACGCCACTTACAATTGAAATTTTAACTTCGACTTCCTAGAAAATTACTAATGATCGAGACTACTTTAAGGGAACTCTAAAAATTCATATTTGAATGAGAATTGGATAGGCCTCACTTCCCACAAATAGATATGGTAGTTTAATTATGGATAAATACTAACCAAAACTTAAGAATATTTAAAAAACAAACAAAAATTTAAATATATAGTTACAATCTGTCACATTTAAAAACAAAACAAAAATTTAAATATAGTTACAATCTGTCTATAGCCTATGTCGTCAACGCCACCAAATCCTGATAGCGGTCTCGAAGCTATAGTCAAGACATCAATTACTTGGAAATCTCTACTAAAATCATCAAACTATTAGGGTTGAAATAAAATCTATTTCTGCGAATCGTTTGATTAGGGGAATTATAAATGGTCCGCCCAAAATTCCTAGAGAACTTACGATCGGATTCACGCTGAATATTTGACGAAACCAAAATTGCAGGGTTAAAGGAGCTCCTATCTGGCGAAATTTCATGAGGAGTGTCAAAAATCATGGTTAACGTATCAATTTTTTGAGCGTCCATAATTCAGAACATCTATTGTCAAATGATTAAAAAATGAAGTGGAATTATCAGTTAAGTAAAATATAATTACATTATCAATTTTTTAGTTAGTTAAAATCGAAAAGAAAATTAATTTAAGATTTTATTTGATGGTTATTATTAGGTGCGAGTTACTTTATTTAAATCAGAAATTAATATTACTTGTTTCATCCGAAGCAGGTTCCACAAGTTCCACCTGGGGTATCGGCAATTCGTCGTTATTGAGAGATTTATTAAGCATCTAGTGAAAGAAGATATTATTCCAACTATTGATTTTATTTATAGGGACGATGATGATTGGGTGTGCTTTGCACACTGTCTATCGGTGTGTCGGAAAAGGGTGATGGTTGCTGGTGAGATGAGAAAAATTCGACATTTGGATAGATTAGTCAATTGGATTATGACATTATTCTAATCTGACGATTTTCATTTTATAAACAATCGGTTCAATCGCGACATCCGCTTGGACTTTATGATTCGATCTACATCCATCATGACGTGATATTAAATACCGATATGTGATAGATGCAACTTCATTCCCTGAATGATAATCGAATTCGGAATTGGAAATCGGGTAAGTTTTTGGATGTCAACATCAGAAGGCTCGCATGTGTCATTGCCAATCTCACAATTTCACTGCGAGTGTTCCCATGTTATTTCCAATATTCAACATTGTCTTTATTTTAATAATGTTTAAATAATTTGTTTCTTGTAGCTAAATGTTTCCGTGATGTCGCAATTCGTGAATGCTCATAGGTATTCTCCTATCAGCAAGTATTGGATTGCTTCGTTCAATTATTTATCTATCGTTCACTCTACGTGATTACGAGCTACAGTAATGTTAAACAGTTTTATTTTATATAATTACTAGTTTAACATTCAACTCTAGGAAAAGGTTGGAGATTTAGGCTTCTGGCAAATCGTGGGTTTGTTTATGACAATGGTCGAGATTGGGAAATCATTTATGGTCTATGAATCGGTCGAATATTGTCGGTCAAAAGTTAAATGATTTGACAGTGGAACGGGTATCAAACATGGAGAGCCGGTGCCGCAGTACTACCAGTTGACGCTGAAGTGGTTCAAAGAGGACAGAGAACAGGTGGATTATTATATCAGTTCAGTTGGCTTCTCAAGGGGAATTGGATATTTTCCTTTTATTTGGTTTACAATAAACTTTCCTCTACTTTATCAGTGTTTTGTATTTTAAATTTAATTATTTAGATTAATTTACTTTTATGCGGGAGTCACTTTTGATCAACGGTTGGGTTTGGTAATGACTACCTTTTATTTATAAGGGAGTTTGAAAAGGTTCTTCTATCATTTCTACTAGTAAGATATACTCTGGTTTGGAATTTGATTAAATCTACGACAATACTGGGAGTTCATAGTTATTCGTTTAATAATACTTTATAATTATTATTCTTCGTCTAAATTTGTATTTATAAGGTTATTTGATTTAATTTCATAGCAGTGATTTCGTTTCATAATTTTATTCCCCGTCACCATTCCCTTTATTAAGCCTTAAACGCATTTTATGTTTATATTATATTTAATGAGTGCCCACTGGACTACTCGGTGTGGAGATTTTAAGCCGTATGTAGATCAGTTTAGGTCGAATTTAAAGAAAACTAGAAACGAGGAAGTAGCCAAAAGACCCCTTCCTTATTTCTCATTTCTTCTATACGGAATAACATTGACGTTCCAATCCCTGCGTTCCGCACGCCGGGTCTTCACGGGCACAGATCATCGGCGATATTCCACGCACTTACACGAATCTGAATAATATGTGGATTTTACTAACTTGTAATGTGTCTTGGCTGTGGGCCGGAAAAATTTCGACAATAAAATGAATAATTAATGAAAAATAAACTGATTTTAGGTTTTATAAATATTTATTAAAAGCAATATAACAAATTACTTGCTAAAGCATAAACATCATACAACAAAATACTACTCTCCCCACGCCGACATCCAAGCAGAGCTCCAATGAGGTTGCGAGGACGTGACGTGGAGAGAGAGTTTCCAAATAGAACTCTCACTCACCTAAAATAGATTTCAAAAATTCAAAATATAGTTTTCAAAATTGGTTTTTAAAAACGATTAAACGCTTAAAATTGTGTAAAAATGAATCGGTATATATACCTATTTTTTGTCCTTAACCTCGCGTGTTCTTTTTGATTCAATAAAACAAAATTCGACCTTGATATTTTCTAGTGTATTCTAATCTTAATTTTTATTATTTTCTAATTTATTTTGATAATTTTTTATTTGAAATTTTTATTGAATTATTTCTAATTCAAATTCTTTGATTTTAATTTCATTTTCATGAAATTTTCGTTTTTGTTAAATTATCACATTTCGGTCGAATTTGTTGGGTTTTCGTGTTATGTTTGTATTTATATCGTGCGGATCTTGTTGCATTTTGTTATTATTTTAATTTATTTTTATGTTTATTATTTTATATGTAATTGCTTTTCTCTCATATTTTGCTAGGTTTAATTGATGTTTTCATAGGTTTGAATTTAAAGCTGCATGTTATATTTGCATGTGTGTTACCAATTCATTTAAACATTTTACAAGGCCGTTTGTGTTCTGGCCCAACAATATAAAGCTATGATATTCACAAATTTTCGACACAGCCTTTTTCAATCAAAAAAGCAATATTATAAATATTGTTAATTTATTTATTAAATTCATTAAATGATATTATATTTAAAATTTAAAATGTTGCTGGGTCAGATAAGCATCATCAAGAGCGACTTGATTGCCTTGTATAGGCGAAAGGGTAGTGGTGTTTTTAGTTTAAACCAGGAAAAGGAGCCTAAAGAAAAAAAAACCAAAGGTTAAAGGTATATGGAAAAACTAATTAAAACAAAAAATATGACCAAGAAAAGCAGAAGTTATTTAGAAAAAATAAGAAAGAAACTTGTTTTGGACAATATAGACACATTTGGGTTGCCCATTAAAAGATGATAGAAAATGGAATATATTCTCAATTTGTTCATTAATTCTAAGTGTTCTAATAGATTTTAAATCTGTTTTTTGCTTATTTAAAAGTAGTAAATGTGTATTTGAATTTATTTGTAGACCTTTTTACCTCTAAATTTTCTATTTTAAACATGCAAGCCAGCGGTGTATAATGTTAATAGTGTAGTGTTATTATTATTGAAAGTCGGTTCCCTCTGATTCCTCGTGTCCTTTTCGAATCAAATAAGCAAACCCAACACAGAATAATTTTATTTGCACTTTATCACAGTTACAACTCCATCCAATGTATTTCAATGTTTTGTAATGACAGTTTGTGATTTATTTGCACCCTTCAACCACCGAATAAATTTGATTGCCTTAAGGTAGGTTATCCAATGGATAATCACCTTTTCTGATATATAACTTTTGACTTTACTTGGGTTTAGGCTCTTTTACTGACCTGACTAGACTACTCGTTTGCCTCGACCACTGGCCCTTTCGTGTTTTTCCCTATTCCTTTTATACTCCTGCTTAGACTGTTTTCAGACAATTTTCAACAACATTTGCTACATTATTAAATTATTAAAAATAATTACTTCCCACAGACCACCTTTGCCGATATTTGTCAACAACGTTTGCTCCATTACTAAATTACAAATTAGGAAATAATTACATTACAATAGATCAGTGGCGCTCATTTCATATTGTTTAGGCCAATTTACCCTTTTATATTATTCCGTCTACACGCCGGGGTTTTTTTCTAGGGACCCTTCACTAAATTTTTATTATTATTTCTGGACTCATCTCTCAATTTAGCGTTCAACCATACCAATTTCTCCCGATCAATACTACTTTCGAATTTTTGTAAATTTTTTTAATTAATGTTGCACTTTTATCATTTTGGTGTTTTATTGATTTTAATGTGCTTTTTTCGTAATACCCCAACAATTGTTTGTAGGGGGATAAAGACTGTTTGACATAATTATACTATGGGGTAATTGTTCACAATGGGGAGGGGGTAAAAATTGCCTAAAAACGTGACATAATAAATGGAGGTCTCCTATAATTATAAAAAGGGAAATCAGAATTGAAAGAGTGGCCAGGAAAAATATTATTAAAAAGTACAAGTGAGCGATATCGAAGAAGCAAGTTTAAAATTCAGTACAATTAAAAGAAACTAATCATAATTATCGTGCCAGAAAGGTAATTACCCCTTGGGCAACCTACCCCACGGTAAACAATAACCATCTTAGATAAGAATCTGCAAATTAGTGTACAAGTTGTATTTGTGATAAATTGTGAATCAATTTATTTTGTGTTTGGTTTGGTTATTTATTTCCAAAACACGAGAAGTCAGGGAGTAACCGACTTTAATATTAATTACCAAAGAATATTAATTTTTAAACGTAAAAATACTTTTTTTGTCGATGGCGAAATCATTATATAAACATAAATTTAATAAATAACTGTAAGCAATTTCCATAAATTTATTCATAAAATATGAAATATTTCGATCTTCAAAAGATCCTGATCACTCATAATACAAAATTCACAAAGTCTTTCTCTTTCTGCTCCTTCTCTGTTTGATCTTCCTTTCCCACGAATGTTTTATATAAATGACAAAATTTTAACAAATTTTCAAAACATTGACAATATTTAAATATGAATAAATCCAAGTAATACATTTTTATAAAGATTTAAACATAGTTAAAAATATTTTAAAATAAAACTTTTAATATTTTAAAACTGAATAAAATAAGTCATTTAAAGTTTTTTTTGTTGAATTTGGATTTTTCGACATTTGCCTTGCTTTGGCTGATTAAGATAAACTTTAAAAATTATTTTTTTCGATGACGAAATCATTTATATAAACATAAATTTAATAAATAACTGTGTAAACAATTTCCGCAAATTTATTCATAAAATATGAAATATTTCGATCTTCACAAGATCCTGATACAAAATTCCAAATACAAAATATTAATTTTATATCTATCAATAATAACTATAAGTATTAAATTTAATTTTTTAAATTTTACATTTATTTTTATACATTCATTTTTCTACAAATTTTACTATATTTTTGAATACTTAACAATTATGACAATAGAGAACGATTTTCGTATTAAATTTAAAAAGCACCTCATTTACAATTAGAGATGAGAGAGTAAATATTAATTATTAAATATAAAAAGCACAAAATTCAACAATGTTATTAATTGAATTCAATTAAAATCCAACCATTGTAATGGAAATTTTATCCAATTGTACAGTTTTATTCACAGGATTTAGAGATTATGGTTTTCTATTGTGCATTGTTCACAAAACTTTAACCACTGAAAATAGAGAAATAGAGAAATTTCTTTTTTATTTGAGATGACATAATCAGGCGAATAATAATTAACTCTGAATGGATTATATTTTTCAATGGAACTGATTGGATCACAATATTGTGTGTATATAACAATATCGTGTGTGTTTGTTGTCGTCAAATTTGATTGGTTAATTTTGTCTAATAATCCATAATTTTGCTGCTGGTGTTGCTGCTGCTGATTATGATTATCAGTATGAGTATGATGATAATTGTCGGCATTAGAATGTGATTCTGAATACGATAATTGTGCGATTTCTGATTGAGATTTGTATTTGAGATTAGTTTGTGAAGGATTTATTATATTGTGGCGAGGTTTACCCTGATTGCTATCATTATAATTGCGGTAGCGATCTGGTTTTCTGTGGGTATCGATTGATGATAAGTCGACGGCGTTGTAAATGGATTTATTATTTTGTTTGTTTAAATCCGATTCATTGATGAACCGGAATTTGAATGAAGATAAATCTAAATGCTTGGAAACTGAACATTGGGAACTAGATGGTTCATCGACTGGTTTTTGCACATGTAAATTTGGATTTGGTTGGGTTGTTGTTCCTTCTGTGACTGTTTGGTGCACAATTTCGATAAATTCAGTCGGATCGATTTTCTCGTTGGTTTTTATTTCATTTTTGGACTTTTCCTGTTGATCTTTATCATTCGAATAGTAAGGTTCGATTTCATGAAATCCGCTGTCAGTGCTCGATGTTCTTGTGTCCTTAGATCCATCGGGGATTGATGAGATTTCTGAGATTGGGATTTCGTTATTTATTGTATTTCCGGTAGAATTTTCATTTGGACCAATCAGAATTTTCTCGTGTTTTAAGTAACCGAAATTTTGAAGTGAACAATTTCTGAGAAAATTATTATCAAAATTTTGTTTCTCGTCTTTTGTTTGAGTGGCGTGGAAATCGGTTTGGTAGTTGTCGATAGAATCGAATGAAGGTTCTTCTATTAAAACATTTTGTTTAACCGAATAAGACGTGGAGTCGTTAACATTTGATTGGGTGGACATAATTTCTTTTCCCAGGGCATTTTCATCCGAAAGAATGCTATTGTTATCAACCTCTGATAATTTGTGAGCAATTATGGCTTCTTTGGATATTATCTGTTGATTATTGGAAAGGGAGCAATATGACAGATCGGTAATTATTGTGTGGTTTTTAGGCGAGAGATTTTTCTGAGATTTTATACTATTAATTGCTAATTTGGTCGATGGGGTGGTTTTGGTCAGTTTCTGAGATAAATTATTTTTCACAGAATCGATTTTATGCCGTTTGGATTTTTTGCCTTTTTTACGTTTTTTAAAAGATTTTTTGCTGATTTCATTCAAAACTTCTTTTTCCGATTTTTCTCCATTGATAAAATCGGTTAATAAATCTATTGGGAGGTTGGATAATATTTCAGGGGATAATGTAGATTGATCTAATGGCACTTCTTTCGATCTTTTCGATGCGATTTGACAGGTTTGATTGGCATCATATTGTGTCTCCTGATAAGTTTGAGGATAAAGTAGTTTAAAAGCAGTTTATTGAAGTGTTCAAAAAACAATAATATAATTATTGTGACTAAAATATGCAATAAATATCAGTAAAATATTAAAATATGAAAACTACTTTCTAATAGACCCGAGGACCACATAAAAAAATTTACTGAGTTCAATGGGCTGTAAAAAACTATCGTGCGGGCCTCAGTTTTGGGACTCAAGTAATAGACCAATGATTTCTAAAGTGATCTAAATCAGCCTAATTTTTGTCTAAAGATAACTGATACAAAACATGGCGAATCGGAAAAGAAATTTAGACAGTAAAATGTAGATTATTTGAAAATTGGCTTCCTTCCATTAGTGGCGGATTATACGGTAAGCTGACTAAGTGGCCGCGAGGAGCACATGCTAGTAAAAGGTCCCCAAAATCCCGATTGCGTTAAACTTATTTCTTAAACATTGCTTTATAACACGTGTGTTCAATGTTAGAAACGTAATTTATGAGAAACAAGCAGTAAAAACGTTTAATGTTTTTCTGTGATTTTTTTCTCCGAAATTAAAAACTTTGTTTTTTTCGCGACATATGAAATGATTTCAGCTTCTGATATTTCGAATTAGGATCAATTTTTGTTATAAGATATGCTTATTCCCTTGGTGATATAGAGGACAGATTTTTGGAATTCATTCCACTAGATAAAATATGGATTGGTATTAAGAACTGTCGAGGACAATCATTTGATAACATTAGGTAGTACTGTGCTTTCCAGATACTTGAAAAAGTAAGGGTACCCCATTGAATTTTCAAATTTTTTTCGAAACCCCCCAAGTTATCGATGAAGCTTCAAAAATTACGACTATAGGGATCAACATTGGTAATTTCAATCAATGGTTTTGTAAAGTTTTTGAAGTTACGTAATAATTGATTTAAACAAAAGTTAAAGGTACGTAATGGTAGACTACATGGCGATCATTTTTATGTAAAAATATTATTGAAAAGCTACATAATAATGATGCAATCACGATTTCAAAATTTTCAAAAGTGATGTAATCATCGATTTAAACAAAAAAAGTAAAGGTTATCCCTAAAAAAGTACGGTTTCGAAAAAAACTTGAAAATCCTCCATGTAGTTTAGTAACTTGGAGAATGGATTCAAAATTTGAGTCTTTTCTCCAAGTAACAACAATAATTAAAAATAAAAGAAAATGAAAAATTAATTTTATTTAAGTTTGTTTAAGTCTTGTAATGTAATTAGAAAAATTCAAATTTGTTAAATTTGTTAAATTTATACAGAAATTTCAAACAATGATGAATGTTCCTATTTATAAGTTAGATTTGCACAAAAACTCTTTTGGTCTTGATGAAAATCCTAATAAAAAGGTAAAAGATCTTCGTCTAGTCATAATGTGCAGAAAGACAGAAGTGATTCAAATTTATTTTCTCAAGAAAGTCTCTTAAATGCATCTAATAATAAAAATGAAAGTTTCTGGCAAAGTTTGAGTAATTTGTGGCGAAAGAAGGATTGTGATGAAGCTTCTTTAGTCAATGGAAATAACTTTTATCATAAAATTTCAAAAATAATGACAATAATTGATCAATTGCAAAATAATATCGACGATATATCTTCGAAGGTTAATAGTATGGAATTCATTATTAATATATATGGCAATAATGTGATTAAAGAATTAGTTAATCTTTTGGATTTTGTTTTAATTATGCAAAGTTTGCAAAGTCATCAAAACTTGGAAACTAATGATCTTCCTTACAGTAACAGAATATCCAAAGATCATTCGACCAGTAATAATAGAATATCGATCTCACGGAAGACTCCATGTATCCATTCATTAAGCCACACTCAAATATCTATTAATAACAAAAATGGAGTAGCCGTTGTCAAAAAGAAAACTTATATTACAATTGCGAACTCACCAGAATTTTGTAAAAATCTTCAATGGAAGAATCGGAACTGCGATTTGGATCAGAAAGACATCGAATTTATTGAGAAACGAGAAATATATTTAAATTTCCATGTAATTACTGCGAATGGATCAAGGAAAACATTGAGAACTGGCTTCATTGGATTCGCCATAAATTACGATTCAAATTTCCAAAACTATCCAAGGAAATAATAGACATTCTCACTCTACGAATTATAGTTGGTACACAAACTGAAGAACAAGATTATCTTCTCATTGCATCAGTGACTGTAAAATGCTTCGAATCCAGACATTATGATACTGAGAAAGATGAATTTGGAGGATATGGTTTAGTCACTGCTCATACAGATATTAATGTATATTTGTTTGACTATAATAAACATCCAAGCAAGTCAGATCAAAATGGCAAATATAAGCCCGATATCATTCTTCAAGGACATTCTCAGGAAGGTTTTGGAACATCAAAAACGCGGGTGTATTAATTAGTTCTGCAGTGAATGGAACAATTCAATTGTGGGATCCATATTACTAAAATCTTTTGAATTCTTTATCGACAACTTCAAGCAGGACTTTGAAAATGTTAAAAAATTAGTAGGTTTTTCATTTAATATAGAAGAGGACCAATCATGCAGACAACAAAAAAGACAACTATTTTTTGATGTAAAGAAGTCAGCTATGAATTTGCAACAAAAGAAACATGAAATGATTGAACAGCCTTTCAGTATATTTTTTATTCAGAAATGTCAAAAGAACAAAAACAGAATTCAATAAAAAAATTAATGGATATTTACAAAGATGATATTGTTGTCGATACATTCGAAGATGAATTGGAACAGTTATTGTTGTTTCTGAAGGAAAATAAGGTCACTATCGTGAACAATTAATTTCACCAGACATTGAAGATATTTTAAGAACTATTCTACACAAACTTGCATCTGATATATATAAAAAAATCCTTTGAGCAACAATACAGTTCAAAAACCTATTGATGAAATTAGTTATGATATAGAAAGCAACCATTTTTTCCACACAACTGTACGAGACAACTTTATCCGGTAATAAAGCATTATTATTGGCATATATTCGTTTTGCTATGGCTCAAAAAAACCATGAAGAATGGCTCTTTGAGAACTTTGACAACAAACACTAAAGACGAATCTATATGTAACTTTCATTAATTATAAAAGAAATTTTAATAAAGTGAAAACCAGACATTTCTTATTTAACATATTTTTTCACTAAATTTAATGAAGTTAACTTAACGTTATAAGGTTACAGTCTAAATTTGATAAATACAAAGTCCATCCTTTCAGCTCTTATTGTCAGAATAAAACTAATGAAGCAAAATATCTGGCAGTGCGAATTTTCTCAATATGTCACAGGCAAACTGTAAGGATATGATGTTTCAACCTGCGCTAAACACAGATTTTGAAACTAGGTTTGAGGATGTTTTGACTATGGAAATACCACAATGGATTATCGGATCCATGTGGTGACATTCAAAAAGCGGATATCATATTATAAGAAGAACTGATCGGAAGAACTTAAGGTATATCAGCAATTTTTGTTTCAGAAAGACATTCCTATGGACTATCGAGATAAAGTTTTTGATAGCTTTTCCAGCTGCATATCTCGTGTAAAGGAGTCTCAATGAGGTTCTCAGTCTCCTTATAAAAAAGAAATAGATTAGAAATAATCGTTCGAGGAGATTTAAGTTAAACCTAATTAAATTGAGAACAATATTGAAAACTTGCTATTCAAGCAATAGGCTCATGCCCCACAATTAAAAGCATTTTTGTGCAGTAGCGTCACTAGGGGGTGTGGGATAACCCACCGGGTAAAACCAAAATATCACTGTCTATGATTCTATGTCACTCCTTGAAATTATTCTTATTATTTCAGTAGCTAGCACCTACAATAGTGTTTGTTTCGCGCACTACACGTGGTAAGTATTAGGCATTTTTACCCAAGTATAAGAGAATAATGATTGTGAAACTATATAAAAAAATAGTTTAACTTATTAATCAATTTAATGAAATACGACAACGTTTTAAAGGAATATGACAAAAGTTGTCTCATAAGTACGTTTGGTGTTAGTAATTATCAAAAAATTCATAGCTGAATGGGGCTTCCTAGAATCTCTCCCATATCTCTCAGTAAGCCTACTATTATTTCTTATGGACTGTGTCTATTAGGAGTTTTGCAATGCTAAAGCTTATAAACTTTCTGATCTTGCAATATTAAGAATGGAAAGTGATTTGGTGAAAGTAGTTGATTTCAATGAAGTAATTATCAAGTTTACAGCTCTAAAGGCCAGGAAAGGAAAGTTCTGATTTAGTAAAGATTTAATATGGCATAAAATATAATGTTGAAATAACAATTAAAAAAGTAAAACATTTTCTATATAGTTCTTAGTTCTTAACTTTCTTACAATCTTTTACCAGCCGACCTTAAATTAACTTTTTCTTCTATTGCCATTGTAAATATAGGGCCTATATTTATAAACGTTACTAAGGATTCTATATGTTTCCGTTATTTGGCACTGGCGCACTCAAAAGAGGTTTATGGGGTGTCGTGACGCCTCTGTTTTTGTGTAGTTATTTCATGCTATAAATTTACGAGATTTGCATTTTGTGGCGTTTAATTAATAAAACTTAACATGTTTTTTTACTTTTACCTCTACAGTTAAACTTATCAAGGTGAGTAGTACTGTGTCAGCTGTCAAAAACAGATTAGAAGTTGATTAATTAATAACAATTATATATTAGAAAGGTGGTGGGGTTTACACAAAACCGAAAAAAGTGGCATGTGGTCTACGAGACCAAAAAATTTAGGGATCCTGTCATAGTTTGGCCGAACCCAACATATTGTTGAATGGCAGAGGAAGGCACATAGACGTATGTGTTGGCAAAAATATTTCAGAACGTTATCCAGCAAATATAATAGATAAAATATTTTTAAGCTCAGTTCAATCCAAATCTCAAATCCTAATTCAACAACCAACAAATATTTGATAACAATTAATTAATCATTTAGACTAGTGTTTATTAACTAATGTGTTTATATTTATTTATTAAGGAAATTAAATCATTTCAAGATAATAGCAACGAATGTTAGTTTATCCTGGTATGTGCGATGCGTTTAAGGCAAAGGTAGAGAGTGTAAATCTCAAAAGTCGGCATAATGTTAGCAAACTTCTCTCAAACCACTGCTATAAACAATTGTATATTATATCTCTTAATGAACTTTGGTAACTTTGTGTATTTTTTATTTTTATGTGAATTTGATTTTTAAAAGTTGAGCATGTGGAGCAATTTATTCAAGCTCAGGTTAGCAGTTAGGGTTTTAAATTGTTAGCTATTTTCGTTGAACCAAATAAAGTCAAATTGTGATGTTCACTGTTTTATTTTATTAATATGCTCATCGAGGGAACAACCCGAATTGTATTTTGATATTTGATACGGCCAGAGCAGGCTCAGAGGTCGGGATTTTTGCGGAGGCCTCGCGCTTTCATATTTTTAACAATTATTAATAGCTAGGGCTTATTTTTTGACACCAAATGCAACCAAACGCAGTTTTTCCAAATAAAAGTTAATTAAAAATTGTCTAAGATCAACCTTGCAACAATACAGATTAGAGGGGTTGTCTATGTTGTCAATAGAGCAGGAGGTAATAAAACAGATAAATTTTGATGATATTATCGAGGAATTAGCGGTTTAAAAAAGTTTGTACGAAATAGGAATAAAAACATTATGTTTATGTATGTATATTTTTGTATATGTTGAAGAAATAAATATTTAATTAAATAAATTGATAAAACTATGTTCATCTATCATTTCATCATTTTTTGGAAGGGGTCCGGCATATAATTTTATCTCGAGGCCCAGAAAAACCCACAGCCAGCCCTGGACGCATCCTAATGTCAGGGTGTGCAGATTCTGAAAACTGGTCACGGAGTTGCCGTATACGATCCCTTGTAGACTCGAGTTTCTTACATGGTACTTGTTAGAATAATGTTTAATTTTGTTCATATGATATTCCAAAAATATATAGTTAATACAAAACAATTTTCTAGTAACTTATCTGGAGAATTAAATATGAACAATATGAGTAAATTTCAAGATACCACAAAAATGTAAATATTTATAAATACACAATAGGAGCCAAAAAACCTCGAAACTAGTCTGCTATTAGAAATAATGTTAAATATCACTTTAAAAAACTTTATTTTATTAAGTTTGCCATCCTAAATTTATCCATATATTACATGTGCAAAACAGTTTTAGTATTTTATCAACTTACTAAATGACATTGTAATAATATCTACTTTTAAAGATCCAGGATGCTCTTTGATTTGATGTTCCTTGAATATACACTGTAACTTATAGTGGAAATTAGAAAACCTTGATCAACCAATCACAAAACCATGTCATTAATCAAATAAAATTAAATTAACCAATCAAAAATAAGTCACATAATTATGTTAGTCTCTATATTTAGTCTGGATCATAAATTTAAGTGGAAGATTTTAATTTCTTATTGAATTCTTTGAAATTATATGCAATTGTAAAAATTACTTGGCTGATTTTTCTTGGAATTATATTTTGAGTTGGGTCTTGAATTTTATCAGCTAAATGTAATCTTACTGGAATTCTAGCAGAAAAATATCGAAAAAACCTGCTTGCAATCGTTTCAATTTTTCATTAATGCAATATCGATTAACTTCATCAATACTTGGAAATTCTCGTACAGTTTTATCAGGGAGTATTTGAAATCTATTTACTATTGGCAATTCGTAAGTTAATGACATATTTGGACTCTTAAAATCATTTTTATCAATAATCCCCGAATCAAAACATGAATCGAATTCACACTCGGATACAGATTCTTCTTCAAAACCGCTTATCGATTCATCATAACAGAGATAATTATTCAACGGAATCGTTTTACAATTGCTTTCATCACCTGTTTGACAATCAACGTCTGATTCATTTGGGTTAGTTTGTGAAAAATTATTCAATCGCCTCACTGAAATGATTTTCAAAGGATTTGGGTCTAGAAAATTGTCTCCAAGTGAAAATGTTTTATTGAAACACTCATCATCACTGGATATTTCAGATGAAGTAATTGAGTCATTATTATCGGATAATAAAATTTCATAATCGAAATTTATCTTGCAAACCATTTTGATTTGAATAAGATCAAAATTTGTCTTTCTATAATTAAAAAATTCAAATTCTCATTTTATATAAAATTCCTTTTCTGTTACTACAGCATTGGAATGTTTAAAACATAAATTTATTTAATTTTTATTTATAATTTCAAAATAAATAGTTTTATTTTTAAAATTTCTATAAAATTATGTATTAATTATAATTTTCTCTTTTAAGAAATAAACTATCAGTTGAATTTAACCAATAGATCATAATAATTACTAAATTTAAAATTTAAAATTTTCAAAGTGATATTCAATGCATTTCTAAAGGCAGAGTAGTTTTGAAATCATTTTCGTAGTATAGGTGCTATTAAGAAACCATTAAGCTTTTTGAATTGAACCCAGTAACTTTGTAAACAAAGCCCATGGCCTGTCAACTGGGTACCGCTGCCACGCGTCAAACGTGGTCAGAAGAGTTACTGCGATTACCTAGCTTTTCTAATTTTGCATCGAGACCAGAAGTCAGGTTTCTTTTCCACGTATTCTAGTTTTCAGGCTTGAATTTTCGCTTTATAGTAATTGCATTATTTTCCTAAGTTAGTTGTTTGAAGACATTGGGAGGTCTTTCTGGTTGCGTCGCTATGAGTGGGTAAGTTACCACATGGTGGGTTACTGGGTGTTTATGTTTGTTTAAATATTCTTATGGTTACCCCGGTAACGCCATATAAATATTTTCTAGTTACCACTCGGCACCCGTTGCTAGGCAACGTTGGAAAAGTGTTCGAGTGGGTGGATTGTCCGCAAAAAGTGAGCGCTATTACTAATGTTGTAATTGCTCGAACAATCCATGGGTCCAACGAGCTGTCGTTAGAAGACTTATGCTCGCTTTAAATTACTGGGTCCCTGTGTAGATCTTAGATTTTTGATATGCCCAACCTTGTTTTAACTCATCAAGAAGGTATAATTGAAAATAAAAAGATATATACATATATATTTAAATTACATCGTAAACGTATTTTATAATTTTGTCAAGTTTTTATTTAACAGTCGAGCGGCTCGGCGTTTCGCTCGCTCCTTCCGTCCGGGTCGGTAACTACTCGGAGTTGGTGTAGTTATTGGGGTTGCTGTGGGGATTGCTGGTGGGGTTGTTATCGCCTCGCGGCAGGCCAACTGAGCAGGGGCGAAGACGAGTGGATAGGTCACCGCTGCCCCTTCTTGACAGGCGGACAGCGCAACCTCCAGCCCCTTTATTTGGATTCTCAAGCTTTGGGTCAATTGTTTCTCTTCTGCCCATCCCTTTTGTGCCGCGGTAAGCCTTTGGTATAGAGATTTGGCCTTCTTTGGCTCTATCCATGTGGCCTTGGTTTGTTGGACTTCCCGGGCTAGTTGAATGATTTGATCATGAAGATTTCTATTGGCCTGTCTTGCGTGGGTCAATTCTGTTTGCAGTATTTGTAAGGGTTCCATCGCTGCAATAACAAACATTAAATTTTACTAATAACTCTGATGGTTAAAGGTGCGGTTAATGTTAAACATAATTTTCAAACTTTAGTTTAAGAAATCATCGAAGAAATGAAGTTCGAATGACAAATTATTTATTAGAGAAATTAAGAGAAAACTTTTTATAAGTCAGTGGTCATAAATCAGTGAGGTCAAAAATCCTCAAAAAATTTCTTGATCCCTTCTTCAGGGGAGCAGCCCGGAATCACGAACACGGGTCGTCTCGTGTTGCGAGCCGGTCTCGGGCTGTGTGGATAGGCATCCGCGATCGTGCCGTTGGCAATGTCCTCTTCGACATTTGCCAGGTAATTACTGGCCCAGTCTACCAGTAGGTTGGCCCGTCGTTGGCGGTCCTGGAGGCAGGCCAGGATGGCTCGAGTCCGCTCGTGGATTTCTTCTGCCCTTTCTTCTGGAATTGCTTCATTGTATTTTCTACCAGGAGTATGTCTTCTCGCCGGTTTTCTCCAGGTTGGGGCATGTCGGGGTACCTCTCCTTGCAGGTACGTCTCCATGCTTGACGCCACTGGTCTGCGACGGATGTAGGGACATAAATTAAGGGTCAAGAATTTTCTGAACGATGCAATAAATCAACATGGATTAATCGAAGAATTCTTCTACTTAAAATCCGTCCGTTCCAGTATACCTGAGGGTGTTACTTCCTAGGTCTGAGTCAGGTGAGCGAATATCCTACCCCCATAGATGGGAAATAATTTTAATGGGTACTCAGGGTAGAGTAAGGTCGACGCTAATTGGAGGAAGATTAACCATGTTGCGCCGAGATTTATGATTGTCCCGACAATGGAAATTGATTACAAGTAATTAAACTCGCCACAAAATGAATCAAATCCTTAAACAAACTCGGCATAGTTAGACTACTCAAGGGTTCCTATAAATCCGACAATGATTGACGTACTTACATTTAAACAAAATTCCGGGGGTCTAATAGAAAAGATAACTTAGAAGTAATTCGAACGGAGCATCATATAAAAGAATTTCTGGGGGCTAAACAACCTAATAGGTGGTAAGGATAATTAAGATATCTAAACCCCTCCTAAAAATAGTTAGTTTTTTTAAGATAAGTCACCTGGGTTGAGATGCGCAATGATATAAACTTTTCTAAAAATGGTCGGAACTAATTTAGAATTTCATAACTTGACATTTTTCAAACTTGAAATAACTTGAAATTTTTCAAAACTGGTCTAAGTGATCGGCATATTTTTTTTTCAATAAGAGTTGTTCAAAATCCCGTCAGTAGGTTCGAAAGATTGGGAAATGGGTTGAAGGCACAGGTACTCGAATTTTTATCAAAATCACATGCATAATTAGGGTTTCCTAAAAGGACGTATCAATTTTCTTCTATAGGATGCCTTGAGCGATCTGACTATTCTATAAATTAGGATAAAATTTCGTAAGTTAATTTAATCAATTATAATTTTCTAATATGATAAAATTTGATTCTATAATTGAAAAATCCGACTAAAACTTCATAAATAACTCCAGTAATTGTAATTTTCTAGTGTGATAAGAATTTAATTCTAAAACTGAAAAAATCCGAATAAAATTTCATAAATAATTCAAATAATTATAATTTTCTAATATGATAAAAATGTAATTCTAAAACTGGAAAAATCCGAATAAAATTTCATGAAATAGTTTAATCAACTACAGCTTCGCAATAATTCAAAATTAACTCCAAAATTTCCGTCAAATAACCTAAATAATCGGAGTTCCCCAAAATGATAAAAACGATTTTTATGATGGAATTTCCTGAATGATAAAGTGATTTTTAATAATTAGGATTCCTAACCCAAGTAATCAAACTACCTACTGGTCGTATACTGATTCTAGTAGTTGAAATTTTTTGGGTCAAAATACTCTTAACCATGGGAGTTGGATGAGGGTAAAATAATCTCATAAACATTATTAGAAATTAAAGTTCATGGCTACTGAATTTGGGTTGCTTATCCTATCCTCAGTGTGGGACATCGACGTTGCGGTTTTCCTACGGCTTACGCCAGATAAGTCGTAAAATTATAATAATAAAGAGGAAATAATTTACCCGTGGGTTGCCCCTCGATTATAATGTCCTCTCCTGTGGTCCTGGCTATGGTGCATTTATCCAAGGGATTTCTTTGGGGATTCATCTCTAACGTTTTGTTTCTTTACAACTTTTAGGCTTGTTTGAAATTTAATCTGCTGCGTCGAGTTGTCGCTATACATAGCATCGGTGTGCCATTTACAGATGCAAGGGAAGAGGTGCACATCGGCCAGCAGCGAGCGTGTGCCGTAAAATGTCACTATTACGGGTATTTCCTAGTACATTTTCTAACTAATCTGGATGTGTGTCCTCGGAATAATGTGTATCTATCCAATTTATTCGTAACAGGCCAAGTTTGCTATATTATCGATCCGGCAAATGAAGGTCAAAATCGGCGTATGTGGTAAGTGCTTGGACTTTATTTATTTTTCCTTGTTAATCCTATTTATCATTTTTAGCGTATTTGTATTTCGCTCTGGGTAGATTACTATAATTACAAGAAGCGTTTACTAAATCTTAATGTCCATACTTTATATTACGCGGAATCTTGTAGACCCATAACTGTGGATACGGAGGGATTTGATTTGATTTTTCCCTTTCCCTCCTGGAAGGTGAGAGTTATTTGTTCATATTGGTGAAAATTTTACTTCATTGATTTGTAGATAACTGATATTAACTGGTCGCATATTACCTTCAATGTGGGCTCAATCAAATGTAGGATTCACATGAACGAAATGGGTCATGCCTGTGTGATTAGGAAATGAACTTTACAGTTATTTCTCACTAATTCGATTTTTTTGGTCAATTAACGTTTATTGTATGAGAAACTAGATACGGTGCGAGCCGATGCAATTCCGAATTCGCCTAACGCTTGACAAGGCAGGGATACTATTGGCTCGTGTTCTCAAGCGGTTACCCCCTATCATGTATCATGTTGGATTATCTCGAGTTTCTGCGACTATTATTTTATTTCCATGGGAGTTTTCTCTTTGTTTTATATTTTGATTGCTTAACCTCAAGATATTTACAGTAATATTATTAAACTCAATGTTTACTGATTAGGGAATCGAATGTTTATTCCAGTTGAAGTACCTCATCATACAGAATTATTTTAACTGCGGGATCTCTTCCCAAATCCGTCGGAATATGTTTTTAGAATATAATCGGAAGTTATCGGGAGCTAAATAGGTTCCATACCTGTTCGTCTGTGGAATGTTTATTATGATGATTAATTTACTCTTAATGTAATATGTTTGTTGTCAAATTAATTATATTCCTCATACGGGATAGATTTTTATTTCCATTACGATAAATTAATGTGGACTTATTGCTTTTTACCAATGGTTTAATCTACTGAGACAGTTCCGTTATTTACGGTTGATTACAAGTCGGGTCCTTAATTTGGTAAATTAGTTTTAATTCATGCCCAAAAATTCGTTAACATTAAAATTAAAATATTGACTCTATACTAGTATGGGTCCTTACTAGGAAATTTGGTGTTTACTCAATGGTTTTAACTAACTAGCCTACTTGAAGACTAAACTCATATTCACTTTGGGATGCTTACTCTATTGATTTACTTACAGAATAACAATCGTTTGTTCATGATTCAGTTTACGTTCATAATGACTGCTTAACTCCATAGTTTATATAAGTGAGTGACCCTAAGTATTGATTGGTATAGGTCCATGGTAGCCGTTCCATATTTATAACTTCGTCTATATGATTTGAAAATTTACAACCATGTTAGGTATCTAGCACTAGTCCAAATCTATTATTTAATTAAATTTTATAACGAGTTCATTATATATTCCCGTCACTTTTCCCCTGGTTGACCTTAGACGCACTGTGTTCATATTATATTTAATGAGTGCCCACTGGACTACTCGGTGTGATAAATTTTAGCCGTATGTAGAATAATTTAGGTCGAATTTAAAGAAACTGAGGGACGAGGAAGTAGCCAAAAGACCCCTTCCTTATCTCTCCTTTCTTCTATACGGGATAATATTGACGTTCCAGCTCCTGCGTTCCGCACGCCGGACCTTCACGGGCACAGATCATCGGCGATATTCCACGCACTTACACGAATCTGAATAATATGTATGATTTTAATGACTTGTGATGTGTCTTGGCTGTGGGCCGGAAAAATTTCGACAATTAAAAATTTATTAAAGAAAAACAATTTTGGTATTATAAAATAATTTATTAAAATAATAATTAAAGTTACCACTCCAAACATCCATAAAATATCATAAAAATACCACTCTCCCCACGCCGACATCCAAGCAGAGCTCTATCGAGGTTGCGAGGATGTGATGTGGAGAGAGCTTTCAAATTAAACTCTCACTTACATAGATTTTTAAAAAACTGATTCGAGTTTGAAAAACTGAAAAACGATTAAACATTATGTGAAAATAAGTCGGTATATATACCTATTTTTTGGCCCTAACCTTGCGTGTTCTTTTTGATTTAGTAAAACAAAATTCGACCTTGGAATTTTCTAGTGTATTCTAATCTTAATTTTTATTATTTTGCAATTTTATTTGATAATTTTTCTTTTGAAATTTTTATTGAATTATTTCTAATTCGAATTCTTTGAATTTTATTTCATTTTCATGAAATTTTACACATTTTGTTAAATTATCAAAACTTCGGTCGAATTTGTTAGGTTTTCGTGTTATATTTATTTTTATATCGTGCGAATCTTGTTGCTTTTTGTTATTATTTTAATTTATTTTTATGTTTATGATTTTTTATTTTATTGTCTTTCCTCTCATATTTTGGTGGGGTTTAATTGGTGTTTTAATAGGTTTTGAATTTAAATCTGCATGTAATATTTGCATGTGTGTTACCGATTCATTTAAACATTCACAAGGCCGTTTGTGTTCTAGCCCAACACACATATCAGTTCCAGTGTTACTAAGCCCAAAATTATTATCGGTTGGGTTAATAAAGCTTTGTCATGGTCAGTATGCTCACGAAGAAACTTTATGCTCGGGGGAGCATTTTCAAGGTTTCTAGCTTAAACCAGGTGGCCTCTAACGGTCTGGACCTGAGTTTCTATCAATCTGCGCAACATTGCTGTATGAATTTTCATTTCAAGCTTGGGACATATGAAAACAAAATATGTATATTAATTTCTCAGCTAAAATGAATTAATGTTAATACTTGTATTGATTTTTTTCTGAAGTTACACTTCACAATCATACAATATCTATAATATTCCATCTATAAATCAAGTTGTGTGTTTTCAGTCATACTTTCTTTATTTTGATTGGTTTGAGTTTCAAATCAAATATAAGTATAGGCGTTCCCAAATATCATACAAATACGTGTCCAAATAACTCAGAACCGTTCGTAAAAAGTTAGCATTGCTACCAAAACTAGAATTACTCGGTCTCACCTCGGTTTCAACGAGCAGTAGATAGAAAACATATTCTCGGTTTTTATTGAGAGTCCTATATTATCCTATAATCTATTGGAATTGCAGACATACAATTCGTTTATCTTACAAATACATTATCATTTAAACAAGTTTATTAAAATGAATATTATTGATGGGTTAGCTTTGACGTATCCAAGCACCCTTGTCTTCTTTTATCCAGTTTATATTTTTTAGGGCTTCGGTTCATCTAGAGCAGGGGTGAGCAACCTTTTTAACCAACGGGCCAATTTAAATTTTTGTGGCCACAGGTTTGGGGTTGCTCATAACTGGTCTAGAGTGAAGTTTGCGTAAAAGCTAGAACTGGCACTGATCAGTAAAATGTTAGCAGTTTCAATGTACATATTTTTACTTTTTGTACATGTAGCTTGGCCTTTTTGATTAGTCGTTCTTTTTTGATTTTGGCATTTATCCTAGTTAACTTTACAACAAAGAAATTGTCAAATTACTAGTCATTTATCTAACAATTAAACATCGAGTAAGAGCTACTCAGTTTAAAGAAAAAGTGGGTAGCTTTCCGTTCAGATTTATGCGTACAAGTTATTAAATAAGCTTTCTGATACTTGGTAATAATGAATAACGATTAAACAGAAAGTTCAATTTTAAAAACTACTACTTAAAATACAGATTTATCTTTCAGTGAAGACAATGGACCCTTCATAATACCAGTTCATTTTCAGACTTGATTAGCAATAAGCACTATTAAGTTAAATAAAAATTAATTTGACATGAATAAATGGATATTATCTAAGTTGCTGGGTATCAAAAAATGCTAATCATAAAAATAATTTCAATAATCAATAATTTCGACCATTAATTTCAATTTTTGAAATGGCATTTAACTTAGCTTTTTTGTGAAAAGTAAACAAATAGTAATAAATTTTAAATCCAAGTTTTATTCAAATTCTCACAAAGCTGCAATCTCCTTTGCTTCCTGTCTTAATCTATCTTTCTTAAGAGGACCCATGAATGTTCGTTTCTCTTCACTAGTTTGGAATCTACCGTGACCGAATTTAGCAGATGTATCAACAAATTTGACTATGATTTCCTCCATCATACGCTTCTTGTGTGCAGTATGGAGAGATTTTCTCAAAGTAATCAAACGTTTTTTAGCACCCATGCAGCATCCTTTAATCATGATGAAATCATTGTTAACTTCTCCGTAGTGAGGAAATCCTCCCATTGGAGTAATATTTTTAACTGTCAAATCATAATCAGTACTGGCATTTCCTTTGATTTTAGTGATATCATTTTGGGCTTCTGCCTGTTGACTTTTAACCCCTAAATTAAATAAGAATTTAAATAATTATATAAAAAGTATTTTTTAAAGTTTTGAAATATGAAAATATTATGCATAATCATACAAAATAATCAAGCATGTTAATTTAACCTCAGTTTGAACTATAATGCACTTATAGCTTGATTATGAGGTACTATTATGAGATATAGAATAGAAATTAATAAATATCTCACCTAATCCAATTCTGTAAATCTTTTTATTAACTTCTGTTCTGTGATGGTACCCCTTTTGACCAGCACGAGCGACGGAAAATGAAACTCTTGCTGGATGCCATGGACCAATACAAGCAACTTTACGAAGACCCTTGTGAGTCTTTCGTTGCAATTTCTTTGTGTGCCATCTTGAGGTAACACCCTTGAAACCTTTACCTTTAGTGATACCAATGCAATCAATCATTTCATTAGGACTAAAAACATTTGAAACTGAAACTTGTTTTTCTAAATGTTCTCTTGCCCATTCTACTTTATCAGAAATTGTACCTCCATTTAACTGGATTTCAGTGATATGAGCTTTTTTTTGTCTTTGATTCAACATTTTCATTTGGGTGTGTGCAATTACTCGAATCACTTTGCAGTATTTTTTCATTTTATTGAAATCGGCTTCAATCAATTTTTTACCTCGATCTTCAGTCCATTTTTTAGATGAACGAGTAAAAGCCTTCTTCTTAGACTTGTACCAATTCTTATAAAATCGTCTTCTGCATTCTTCACTCAAATGCTCAGCCCATACAGTTTTGAAAGTTCTTAATCCTTTAGGAGTTTCGATGTAACCAACAACTCCAACAATCATCATTGGTGGGGTTTCAAGAATTGTAACTTGATCAACAACTTCTTTGCCATTGTTAGTTTTATTAGTCTGACTATTTATTTCTCTTACTACTTGAGTGCAACCAGCCTTGTATGCCAAAAATGATGTTAAATGAACTGGATCAGATTGTCTGTCAACTGGGAAAGACTTGCACTTTCCCTTATTCCTTCGGCATCTTTTTCTTGGCAAAAACCCTAGACTACCGTGTCTAGGTGCTGAGAATTTTCTATGTGACTAAAAAAAATATTTAACAATAAAAGTTTGCAAAATTAATCCACACTAACCATATATAGAAATTTTAAATTTTACAATTAAATTTATAACAAAGCATTTAAACAAATTTAGAAAGTTAAAATAGATATTCCACAATGAAATTTTTAATTTAAATTATAATTTCATAAATAACTTTTAAATTCTTAAGATATACAATAATGATAAATAATTTTTAAAAGTATATTTTGAATTATAATTTTAAGTATTTATGTATTTTTAAAATAAAATTAATAGAATTTATAGGTTTGAGCTAATTTAGTGTAGGGCTGAGGTTTTTTTCTTTTTGTAAACTTATAACTTTAAAATTGAATACAAATTTTGTATTTTACACTCTGATGATTTCAGCAGCTTAACATTAAACTAATTACAATTTAATTCAGTAATCATTAAATTTATATATGGTTGGTTATGGGTGCTCTGACCTTGACATTTTTGCTGTTAATAGCTATCCACCAATTTACACGGTTATACAATGTGCAATGACACTACCTGGAGTCCGTTGCAAGGTAACTTTGGAAATATGATCAGGTTCGTGATGGTCCTGGGTTCAGTGAGTTGCCGTTAGATGGCCTATGTTTGTCGTCGATCACAGCTCGTCCCAAATTCTATTTTTGATTCACACTAAAGAAATAATATTGATCAAATTATTTAACAGAAGCATATATTTTTGTAAAGAAATATAAATATTAAATATGCATAAAATATTACAACAAAAAGGATCATCTACTGCTGGAGTTTTCATTGATTTTGTAACAGTCATTTTCTTCTTCGTTCGGCTTTTCCTGGGGTCACTGCTTTCCAAATGCTGGGGGCCTGATTGATAAAACGAAATATAATTTCGAAGCACTTTCAAGTGGGTCCCATCAACTACTCGCATATGAGATATAACCTTTAGAAACTTGTCAAAATGTATTCCAATGGGCGGTTTCCAGTAAAAGGTGATATATTGCGATGACTCCTAATACCCTGGCAACCTTTGGGTTCAAGAGCTACCACAAAATGTATTCATGCTCATTTTAATTTAGGGTCTTTCTATCGATATTTTAGTTGAAACAATATTGAAGATATCAAAATAATCGAATTATGCAAAACTCTGTAAAGCTGATTTCAACCATTAATTTTATAACTGTTCGAAATCGATATGATTAATGTGTCGATCATAAAACATCTTTTATATGAACTATTCATTTTTAATGAACACATTATTTGTTCAAATGAAAAACAAATTGCTTAAAGTTTTATTTAATTAGTAATCATAACACTAAGGAAAACCTGATAAGTAATAGTTTTTCTTTCATTCAAATACATTCGCAGTTAATTTATTCACCTGTCCTAGCAGTCTATATGCTTTCAATCTTCTTTTTCTTTTTCGCTCTGCTTAACAATTCATTTTGTTGAACCAACTTCTCAGCCTTATCCGGTCGCTTCTAGGTTTTTTCCGTTTGGCGGCGTCGTCGGTTCATTGATTCAGTGCGTTGACTCTGTATCATCGCTTTGTCGAGGTAGTAGGTCACGTACCGACGATATCCAATGTTTTGCCTTTATTACTGTTCACTAAAATTATTTTAATAATTTTCAACTTAGGTTAATATCTGGTTTGGAAATTATGAATAACACACTATTTCACAATTTTTTTGGTCGGCTCCTCTTGATCATTTTATTTTCATTTTCCAATGTTCACCCCAGTAGCAATTTGTTCTGTTTTAACGGATTTTAATGTTATTTTTCCACATTAATTTTCCTCTAATTCTAAATTCTAATATACAAAAATGGTTATTGTCCTTTTAAAACTATCTCTAGGCTATTAACTTAAGTTTATTGTGCATTAGGCTGATGTTCAGTTGGAGAATCCTTGATTTATAGGTTTGCCTTAAAACTCAATTAAGTAATTAATTAATCAATTTTTTTGGTTCCTGACCCTTCTAGGAATCTCTCGTCGATTTAAAATAATTTTATATTTCTTAAAAATTCATTTGACATTTAAAAAATATTAATTTTTACTTTTTTTGTGGATGTTAAATTTTAAATTATTTTAAATGCCTATAATTTCCGTATATTTAAAAATGAATGTTGAAAATTCGAAACCAACAGAAATGAACAAAATTTCGAATTAAAATTTGAAAAACGTGTCAGATGTACAGGAAATGATGCAGAAATCATGGTGAGAACGGACTTATCAGAATGTGTTCAGAAAGGGTCAAAAAGCAAGAAAACGTTTAAATCGTTTAAAATAGAAAATCGTTATTTAATTAATAATTTATTTAATTAAGGAAAATCCGTGTTAAGTTAAACAGAAAGAAAAGTAAACAAAGTGGATTTTGGAAAACCATTATCATGACAGCAATCAAAATTTATTAAAACCCAACACTTTGTCAAATTTTAATTAATTTTTTAAATGATTTTTCGTTTTTATTTCGAACATTTTGTCTATCCACTACACTTTTACTATTTCAATTTTTTATATTTTTGTCAGTTTATTTTTTTCCATATTTTCCTTTTCCATAATCAATATTTTTTGATGATTTTATTGCTTTTCTTACAAATAAATATTCTAATTTTATTTGTTTTTATTTATTACTAAACATTATGTCATTATATGCATATTACTTGATATCTTTATTTCATTTTAAATCGATTTTTAAGTTCTACAATAATTTAACCTAGAAATAATTGTACACTAAAGCTTTGATTCTGTGACAAAGAACTATGAAAGCTTAAGCTGCAATAGGTTAATCAAACATCTGGCACGACATCCGATAAAATTGGTAGCGGGAAACTCAAATGGACGAAAAATGACCAAATATCATCATTATGACGAGAAACGAGACTAAAACTAATAGAAATATTAAAAAATATACAAAAAAGAGAATAATAAATGAAAACATTAAAAAAGAATTAGTAAACAACAAAAAACTAAGAAAATTACTTAAATCAACCAAATCAGCTCCAAGTTTAGCGAAAACGATTTCATCTTAGAAAACGAGTATTAAAAACAACCTCTAAATTCAATTCAAGGCTTCAAAAAAATAGAAAGAGTAAAATCTGATAAATAGGAGATAACTGGCGAAATTTAGTAAAAATACGAAGATGTTTTGTTTTATCGTATTAAAAAATATGCGTGGAGAACAACCATATATGTCGATTCCAGATCGACAGAAAAACACACAAAAAAAAATAAAAATGGACCATATCTTTCAAATGAATATGTAAATTTTACACATTAAAACGCTGAATTTGGATTCATTAAGCGAAATTGTTTGTTTAAAAACATTGTATTGTTCAATTGAAAATGCATTTTTTTTAAAAAAAATTACCCTAAAATAATTTATGACTAAAAAAAATGATCGCTTTACGAAAATATTTTTTCACTGAATTAAACACAACACGGGAAACTAATTCGACCAACAACATCAAATTTTCGAGTCAAAAATCACACAAGTCTGTTAATAAATATTTATTATTATATACATTTCACATCTTGAATAATGCTATAAATGAACTGGATTATAGGAATAATTGCATCTAGAAACGTAGCCATTATGGCCGTTTGAGTCTTCAATGATCTCTGCTTTATATTGTCTATGTCTTTGAAAGAAACCGCATTTCCACAGCATTAATATAATGAGTGTAAGGAGTATCAATCCCAATAGGGCCCCGAGTACTATCGGCCAAATCGGTAAAGTACTAATCATCATATCTTCTATGCCTTTGAATATAACATTGTGACTGATATTTAAAGGATAAATTTTCAGGTCTCCCGAAACGTTAAAAACATATGAAATAGGATGAATGTTTCCGAATATTGAGGTATAAATCACAGAATCAGATACTTTATATAAGAAAAACGTTTCCGCCCAAAATCTGGCTTTGATTTCCACCTTGATTTCTGACTGCAAAGTCAAATTGAAAATGTCACAGTGAATATTAATGCATTCAACGGAACCAAAACCCGATTTCGAATTATTACAACTGACGATTTCTTGATATCGAGTTTTGATTTTCGGAACGATGGAAGCAGACTTCACGGGATTCGATTTGGTTTCAACAACCTTTTCAATGGTCTCAACGCTCCTCTTGTTTCGGTAATTTTGTTTTAGATTTCTTTCGATTGCATTTAAATTTAAAGGGTCGATGGAGTCTTCAGGCAATCTGCAATTCCCATGAGCTGTTCCTTTAATTGAAATTATTTGAGGCAGTTGGGATATAGATATCGGATTTCCACTAGAATCTTGTTGGCTTATTCTTTTTAAAAAGTAAAGTATATTTTCCCCGTTCGAAGTTTTAAATGGTATTGAGATTGTAAGATTTATTTTTTCTAACGGCGAAGGACCAAGATTAGAAATGGTAAATGCTGCCTGATAAGGAGGACCTAAAGTTTCAGGATATACTCTCTGTAAGGGACTGATTTTCGAAGAGAAATTTCTCGAATCAACATAAATACCCTCTAAATTTTCTGGAGACACCTAAAATGGAATGAACGAGTGAGATTTATTAAAATTTGATTCAATATTTCCACTAGGTCTGTGTAATAAACAATGAAAGCACCAGCAGTGAAAACGTGGATTTTAGAGAAAGTTATGGCAAAATTCTTTTCACGAGATGTGAAAATTACTTACTCAAAACTTGAGTCTAAGAATTTCAAAAGAACTTTTTAAAAACATTTACCTGAAAATTCTAAATCAATGGAGATTCTAGACCAGTGGTTCTTAACCAGGGGTGCTCACACACACGGGAGTGCGAGTTAACAATTTTACAAATTCACTGTAACTAATAGGTACTTATGCCCTTTAATACCTCCCGGGTTCGAATCCAAAAAAATGCAAAATTCTAACTCTAACTGGATTTCTTTTTGCTCCATAACTGACATAACCATGTTTTATTTTCCAATTTTTAGCCCTTTTAACTTAGGATTAGGTTTAAAAAAATAAATATCCAGGATTCAAATTCATAAAGAAAAAAATTCAAAATTTCAATAAAAAATTCATCCCCGGAATTCGAACTCGGGGTACTAAAGTACATAAGTCCGCTTGTAAAAATAAAAAAGATTAAACTTAAAAATTCATTTTGGCGAGTAAATTTTTGAAATTTAAACATTTTTTTGTATTTAATTTAAGTAAAAAACAAAAGTAATAAAGTTCCCATAGAAATTAAAGAACATATATTCTTTCCAAGATTCAAAAAATTCAAATGCGTTTTTATAGTGATTTTTTATATTTTCTTTATTTTAGTCAATTGTTGTGAAGATTTTTAAAAAATTGTTATGCACGTAATATTAATAAAAAATATATTGTGCATTGTTTTTTTTTCAATTTATATAAATCCTTATTTTCGGTAAGGGGTGCGAGAATTTTATTTGAACACTATAGGGGTGCCGGTAGCTAAAAAGGTAAAGAACCGCTGTTGTTCATATTATTCATAGATGACATCACGGTCAATCAAATTCTATTTTGTTCAAATGCTAAAAGAGAAAACATTTCAACATGTTTATCAAAAGAAAATATGTTCAAATGGATTAGAATCAATTTGTTCTTTGGGCTTACCAAATCAAAAAATTTTACAGAACGTTCGGGTGAATGATATGAATGATTGTTCGAAAAACTGTATGACATTGAATAAGTTTAATATGAAAAAGCAATATTACAGTTTGACATTAAATCTAACAAAAACAAAAATTATAAATTTGCATCTTTTGAACAATTCTTTGATAAGTTTTATTAAAATTTTCGATGCTCTTAAGTTCCTTCCGAACAGCTCACTCTTGATCAACTTGTTAAATTTAGAGGTAATATATCTTTAAAGTTTACAAACCTTAAAGGCTAGGAAAGTATGGCATCAAGTTGTTAGCAGAATGTGATGCTAAGAATGAACGCAATACGCATGTTTATATTGGAAAGGATGAATTATCACAGGAACAAAAAGTGATCGATGTTATCTGTTTCTCAACCGCGGTCGAACTGTTGCATGCGATAATTTTTTACTTCATTTGAGTAATCACACGACCTTCTAAAGAAAAAAGCCTACCTTGTAGGTACATTTAAAAAATTTTGAGTCTTCTTTTCCATTTCATTTCAAAGTACAAAGGTTCAACTTGGTGAAATAGATTATATCATCAATGATTTAGTAACGATACTCAATTTGGGAAAAAAAAGATAAATCTATTGTCCTTCTATTAACTCTGTAAAATGAAACATCTCAAGCTGAAAGGAAACCAGAAATAGTTACCTACTAAACCAAACAATGGACGACTTTGACTTGGCCGATCAGGTTATCAGAAATTACAATCACAAGAGAGATACAAAGAGTTTATCATTTTATTTATTTTATAACTATTTGGATATGGCTGCATATTAGGATAGATCAAATATTACCTCCAATACAAAAAAGAATCAAGAAGAGAATTTGTGTACAGTTTATCAAACATGTTGATTTGCTATTCAGAAGATGAGGTTTTCAAAGAGAAGGACAATATACTTTCAAAAACAACGAAATTCACGAGTTCTTTTACCTCTGATAAAAAACGCAGCCCTATCTGCCATTTAACACAAGAACCAAATCTCAGAAGATATGCAACAAATGTGAAAAATTTGTTTGCAACAATCGTTCAAAAAATCAAATCATTTTTTTCAAATCATTATTTTTGAGAATTATTTAATTTATTCATAATGAAACAAATTAGATAACATAGAAATTATTGTTTGACATGATAAATATGAAAACATGAAGCTGGACATAATCCCGTTTTAAACTAATCGCACCAACTCATTGAAAATTTTCAAAAAAGTTAACTAACCTTAGATCGGTCTGAAGGTTTGAAAGAATGCATTGCTCTCGACGATGAATCTATCTGCCAAATTTCAGCTCGATCCGATCACAGGAAGCGAGTTAATTTGCCGTTGCAAGATTTACGAGGCTCAAAAAGAAAAAAATAAACCGGAAAAGATGGAAAGGATTCATTATTTGCAACAAAAGAAGACGACGGAGATGGGGCAACTTATTGAAGGCCAAGTCAAAGCTCCAACTGTAACCCATCAATAATATTCATTTTAATAAACTTGTTGGCATTAAGTTGTTTAAATGATTGATGTATTTGTAAGATAAACAAATTGTATATCTGCAATTCCCTTAGAACAGTGTTTCCTAAACTTTTGGTACTGCGTACCCCCTTGATCATTTTCATTATACAATGTAGCCCTTTGCTTTAAAATTTTATATATAATGATTACATTTTTTATAATATCTTTTTTAAAATACACGACCTTTAAATTAATAGCATTAATGAAAGATTAAAAAGAAATGATTTACATTTTAATTACATTTATATAAAAGATTTAATTTATACTTTGATTTTTAAATGTAGTTTATTTCTAAAAATATGTTATTGATTCAAAAATATAAAAAATAAATAAAAAACAAGATTATATTTATATTTTTCTGTATTAATAAAATTTTAATAAGACTTTTTAATCTAATTAAATTTTTTTAATCTTTTAATATTTAGATAAAAGAAGATTGAAAAGACCTGCGTACCCCCAATAATCCATCGTGTACCCTTGGGGGTACGCGTACTCCGGGTTGGGAAACACTGCCTTAGTATATAGTAACTGGACCTCAATAAAAACCGAGCATATGTTTTCTATCTGCAGCTCGTTGAACCCGAGGTGCGTCCGAGTAATTCTAGCCATACAAGTTATAAAATTTTTGGTAACACAAAAAAACAAATTAATCAAAAATAAAAAAAGTTTGTGCTAACGAAATCATGACCTGAAAAACTAAAGAATATGAATTCAAAAAATAGAAAAAAAAGTTGAGTAAAATTTAGATTATAGTGTTAAGAATTCAAATCTGAATTCAGTATTGGAAAAGATTGAAACTTAGAATATCAAAATTAATTTGTAAGTGAATACTTATCAGCCAATGCGGTCGAATACGACCGCAACATGTTAAAACGCACCCATTCAGTTCTATTTATAGCTCATTGGTGCAACTTGATGCTCGTCTGATAAATCTAGTCAAAAGTTGTTTTTGTTTTGGAAGTTTTAGGATTATTTTTCGTTGTTATTGTTGAAATCTGGACATTTAAATCCCATGGCAAGTAGACAAAAGACATTTAGAACAGCTGAGATCCTGAAAGCTCTAGATACAATATTAGAGACCAGCAATGGGGGGAGGAGTCTATGACTTGTGAAATTAACATTGATGGTGACAGCTTTAATGCCTGTGATCTTCTACTATCAGGAGGCTTTTCATCATATTTTATTACCATATTTTCATTATATTTTATGATCTATTATGACTATATCTTTATGCAATGTGTCTTTTTTTGTCAGAATATTGTAGAACATGTTGAGCTGAATGAAGTGATACATAATATGTGCATCCTAGTGAAGATTTGCTATTGTTCATTACTACGAAACTAACTATATATTGATTTTTGTGACCCATTGAAACAAACACTATATGGAATGAAATATATTTTCGGAATCACCGAACAGCGTAGTAAATATGCATCCCTTCATACCGTTAATTCGCAAAGCGAAGATACCGTTGTTACAATTTTATAAAATAGCTGGATATTAAAATATGGTGCTCCAGAGGTTATACACTATGATAGAGGGAATTCATTTGAAAGTAAGGCTATGGAAAGTTTAATGAAAGCTCATAATATTAAAGTAATTAATTCAATTCCTTACCATCATTCTGCAAACGGACAGATCGAAAGACAATTTAGAACAATCAGAGGTGCAATTCATATTTCATTAAAGGATAAAAACTATAAAAAACTGGGTTGAGTTGTTACCAGAAATTGAGTTTATGATAAACTCTACCTACCAAAAAACGATTGATCAAGCACCTTGTGAAAGAGTATTTGGAAAGCGTGTTTACAAAGAATGGTTATTGAATATGCCAGAGAGAAACAAGACAATCGATTCAATTACGCAAAGGAAATTTAAAATAGGATATTGCGTTTTAATTAAAAGCAATACGAATAACAAAGAAGATGACAGATATTTTGGACCAGCAGAAGTCGTGAAAGAAATGCATGAAAGGAGCTATGAAATAAGGCTTGAAAATGGAAACCGATTGATAAGAAACGTTGAGTGGCTAAAGCCATTTAAACGAGGGGGGATGTGAGAATATAATTAAATTATATTATAAGGACTTTTTTTGTTTTTCACCTATGATTTCTTTATAAGTGACAAAATATTTTCTACAAAATTTGACTATGATTCAGATTTTGTAGAAAACTTTATGATAATCAAATTAATTCATAAAATAAATAACTAAATAAATATTAATTAAATAAATAATTAAATGAATGTATGTTATGGATTGATGTGGTATGTAAATTCCTTATGCTTACATTATTTTGCGTTTAATATAATTCCTCAACAATTGTGTTTAAATATTACGAATAAATTTTAGGATTTTGAATTTTATAAATATTTATTATGGACGTTATTAATACTAAAAGTAACGCTTCTAACACTGGTGAAGATTTGCTATTGTTCATTACGATGAAACTAACCAGGGCTAAATTTACCTAAAAAAAACTGCCTTAGAGTTAAAAATCCTTCATTGTTAGGTGAGTCAAAAGACACAATTAATTAAATATAAATATATTAATTACGTGAACAAATCCGGCCAATCTGAGAAAATAGTCTATTGAACCTTTATTATTTGACTTATCGAAATCTTGATTCTCGCAAGTTCCTTCAACTTTCATTGTCAGTATAGAAGATCCTATTTTGTTTTTGCGGTTTTTATAAGATCTAAAAGCACCTCCGGTATTGAGAGTCAGATAGAGTTTGTGAATTTTGTTACGATTATTAACAAACGGATTAGGGAATTGGCACAGAGCAACCACATTGATGGTGTCTTCACTAATCCTCAAAGTGCAGTTGAGTCCTTTGAGTCCTTGAAATTCCAGTACTTTCGGAATGGTAATTTTCAGTTTAACATTATAGGCGTTTTCACCCCAATTTCCGATACCGATAACCACTTGACGTATTTGGTATTTTTCTTTATAATAAATGTCTGTTTTATAAAGACTTGAGGACAAATCACTGATAAAGACACGAATATCCGATACGCAGTTATAATCAGATCCACAATCAGGGTTCCGAAAAAGGCTGATAGGACTTGAGAAATATTTATAGCCTTTAAAAGGATGAAGCATCCAAAAATTTGAGATTTCAATATTATCATTTGAACTGGACGAGGTTGGTTGATATGAAATCGAAATGTTAACAATTAGAGGTTGCCAAATGTTCAATTTAATCTGTTCAAATCGTGGCTCAACGAGCCCAGAGAAAATTTCCACGGTTGAATTCAATGTAGAAAAAGAATAGTTTAAATATTTTGTGATAACTGAACTTTTTGATGAAACGAGTTGGAGACGTTTATAAAACGGATGTTCTAATTTTGTATCCAGATCTATATAAACACGAAAAATGATTTTTTCGCTGGTGGAAATTTTTCGTCCAGCAACTTTAGCTTTTAATGACATGTAATATCTACAACTATCTCCGAAACATGGTTTGTCTGGCTCATTATATTTGGTCCATTCAATTGACTTTGAGGTCGGTAACAACCAAACAGGATTTTCTAACCAAATAAGGTTTTTCGATCGTAGCACAACTATCTAAATCATAAAATAAATAATTTTAATACATATTTCAAAACAATGTAATAAAATTATATATATTTTTAATTTGGAAACTGGTAGAATTAGAAGGTAAAATATTTAGTTATTTATTAATATAATAATAATTATTATTATTATTTATTATTATTATTGAAAAAGACTGCCGAAAATTTGTGAATATCTACAAAATATCTGATTCATATAGTCAAACAATAAAAAAATTCTTTATGTCATTGTAAAATGAAAAGTAATCAGAGATGAAAATTAGAAAAAACTCTTTCAATATTATTATTATAAGTATAAAAATTAATATATCAGATAAGTGAGTAATAAAATAAGATAAGCCCTTGCTGCGAAGTAATAATTATATTTTAGAAAAAAGTTTCGATTGTTAAATAATCCTCTTCAGTTTCTTAAAAAATTATTACCTCGCAGCAGCTGCTATCTTATTTTATTACTCACTTATCTGATATATTATTATTATTATTTTTATCATTAAAAACAGGTGTTTCACTTTTAGAGCATGGCTTAGGTGAAGAAAGTTCTGATATTTAAATATATTAGGATATTTTGACAGGATATTTTGTTTTCAAAATAAGAAAAAAGTTAATTAAATTTACCAACATTCCAGAGCTTCATGGGCCAGAATAATCATAGTTACCACACATTTGATATATTTGAATTGAAGCTAAAAACTAAACTCTAGAATTTATTTTTGAATAATACTGATACGTATGCTGTTTATGTAACAATTGTCCCGTTATTAAGCATTATTATCAACACATGCTACTCCAAAAAAGATTAATTTTGAATTCTAATGATGCAATTAACAAAATTCGATACAAAAGTTTACCGAATCGTTCAGTATTGGACACTGAGAAGGAATTCATGACAAAAGCAAATTTGATAAAGATGCAGAAATGTTGACAATTATCCACGGTGAAATCAGAATGAAAAATGGTGGATTAGATTAATAATTTGTGCACAATTGCAATATCTATTTATGGAAGCCCTGCAAACGGAAGCTGATTGGTCGATCTGAAATTTGGTTCTATTCGTCTTATTTGGTGGTAAAAAAAGTTTTATACAAAGATCGACACCGATTCAGTTTAACCATATCTTTCGATAGCATTCCCCTATATATGATTTCCCCTTCATTTCTGTATTTTTCACATTCAATTTCATAGAAAACATTGTTTTTCCAATATAAATATGGTCAACATAGTTGTGCTCATTCGAAGCTTTCACGATTATATTTATGGTCCATTAAAATTTACAAAAAATAAATTGCTGAATTTCAAATATTTTCCAAATTCCAATCATGAATTTTTACCAAATGAATATTAATATTACCAAATAATAAATATACTTGGCTGCAAAAATAAAAATCACATATCACAACATCAAAAAAAATATTTTGCCCTCACTTGTTTTGATTACACAGAGCGGCATCGCGATAACTGTAAATCATAGCTTTTTAAACAAACAAAGTTTCATCCGTTAATATATTAATTAAAATTCTACTAATGCCACTGAAAGGATAGAAAGACATATGAAAAAGTTTCATTTACCCCCGTATATCATTCAATGTGCAGAAAAATTATGAAAATATCATATTGTTGAATTTATTAATTTTCCAGTAGGAAAGATTTTTTATTTGATTCCTAGTGTACATTAATCAATTACCGAGACCCAACAATATTGGAACTTTATCTACATCATAATTTTTCACAATAGATTCACTGTATATATTTTTTGTATTCTCTCTACAGTGGATACCCTTTTATGAAATGAAGTTGGCAGAATAACTATCTAACTACAGTTGACTTTATAAAAGCGGGGCACTTTTAAAATTTAGTGTCCCGCTTCTAGAGAGTCAACTGTATTTAATTCATTGAAACTCCGTTTCATTCATTTTCTGGATTTCTTTAAAATTTATGACTTCATTTTTTCGTCTTGGGTGCAAATGTAAGAAATATGACTTCCATTATACAGGTTATACCTTGCCCATAAATCAATTATTATTATTATTCATTGACATTCAGCTCTTCATAATAATATTAATTAATTCAGTATTTTATGAATACTTTATTCCAACTCTTTATCCAAGCTTCTACACCAATCAAAATATAGAAAATAGTGTGATAATTTATGATCCAAATTGTAATTTGATAAATATCATTGAATTTGATAAAAAATATGAATATATTATAATTGCACCTTAAATGACACAGTAAGTAGTAAAAGGTCAACTTAAACATATTTTAATTATTTTTTGTGACCCGTTTTCAATTAATTTCAATGCACTTCTTTCATAGTTTTCAAATTTAATAAATTAACATTTTATACTATTGGATGAGAAATTTTCATATTTTAATAATATAAAATAATAATAATAATAATAATAATAATAATAATAATAATAATATTAATTATAAGAACTTATTTTGGTTTTCACCTCTGATTGCTTTTTATTTTGTAATAACATAAAGAATTATTTATTATTTGACTATGAATCAGCAATGATATCGATAATTATTAATACCATTGCAATAATATTAATATTATTAATAAAAATTAGAAATATTTAATCGTAAAATTGGTTTCCCTAATTTATCTTGAATAAACAAAAATAATATTTCATAAAGTTCAACATTTATTTATAGAAAATTGGTGAATAAATTATTATGTCAACATCTTGTTGAAACTTGCATTAAATGTATTAAAATGAGAATAAATCATCAATTTGAGAAAGAAATTAGGTACTTGTGAACTAGAGTAATCTCCTATGATCAGATCAGGAACAGAATTTCCATCTATATCAAATTTCCCAGCCAATGACCAACCAAAATTCTGAAAAGATCGCATAATTTCTTTGTCATCCATGTAACTGCACTGAGGGGTTACAAGAACGTGGTTAAGATTCCTCGGTCTTATTACCTGGATTTATTTTAATTAAAAATTAAACTAAAATTAAGTGTTTATTTAAACCACTCTGGCAAAATTGAATTGAAAGGAGTTAAATTTTAAATAAATATTTTTTAAAGATAAAATTAGAAATAAGAATCCTTGAATTAAATATAAAAATATGATTCATTAAAACAAAATCGCCAAAAATTAAATTCCAATGTTAAATCGTGTTTTAATTTACAAATCAAAAGCTGTGATCATACATGATTTTATAAAAAAAGAAAATACTAAATGTTTAAGAAAAATTGCATCTCATTTTACTTTTATTACAATCGACTCATTCGGAGTTTTCTTTTAAATAAAATTTATATAATAATGGTAATTCATATAAATAAAAGAAAACCGTTTTTAAATTATTTTTTAAAAATATTTGGCATTATACTTATAAGAAATTAAATTAATAAATGTTCTTAATCCAAAAAATTTATTGATATCAATAGAATTTTTAAAGAATTTCAAAATGCTCATAATTAATACATTTGGTATGTTGGTTATTGGCTAAAATTATTCTCAGTCGAATAAAAAGTACAAAGTGCAACCTATAGAAACACTGAGTTTATACCAAATGATACATATTTTTTTTGGTATTTTTCGTCTCAATTTTTTATTATCTTTTCACATTTCACAAAAAATATTCAGCCATGTAAATTATTCTTGGCTTATTGGAGAATTTAATTGTCAACCTGATTTCCATCAAAACCCTAAAATAAATACACAGATCATGACAACAAACAATAAATAGTGGTCGTTTGTACCCGATATTTCATTCACTATAAAATACCAAAAATATTTTTATGATTTTCAGATTTCAAATTTAGTTTCAGGTGTTTGAAAAAGGCAATGGTGACAATTCGTGTTAAATATAAAATATTGATCGATAGTCTTAAAAAGAAAAGAAATGGAAACAAAATAATGATATAGAAGATAAAAGATTTCCCTGATATTTTAATATTATTTTACCATTTGAACAACTATTTTTCTAACTCCGACTTTATTTTCACTGCAAAGAATGTCACTAACATACGTTTTATGATATTCAAGTCAATTACTCATCCAAAAATAGAAGACATTTTTGTTTAATAGAAAAATCTGACACACATAAAAAACGATATTCTTATATAATCTTGAATCTGATCAAATATATACAAGATACAATCTAAATTAGTCAAACAATCTTTGCCAATCTTTTCCTAGATCTATCAGTGATATTGCCAAAAACTTTCACCACATTGTCGCCACATGGTCGAACAAGCACTTATGAGAAATGCAAATTTATTGCAAAACCGAGACCCACTAGAAAATCCGGTTTTCTGTGAAATACGAGTCACTGAAATTAATAAGCCAAAAAAGATGTCCACATGGGATCGGATTTATATTAGATTTTTTTAACCGATTATATCAAATTTTCCCTAGGAATTCAACTCCATTTTAGTTTATTTACCATTTTTGTCGAATCAAATTTTCAATAAAAATCTCGCATTTAAATTGTAACAATAATAGAAAAATATTTTATTTTCTTCACCATTGATGTCTTATTTTTTCAATTTATTTTTCATTCATTTTAAAAAGATAATAATATTAAATAAAAAAAGTAACAAATATTGTTTGTAGTGAGTTTGGAATTTACTGTTGACAACTGTTACAAAAATTCCGCGATTCTAATTTTATGCCAATGACAAAAAAATGTATGTAAAGAGGGGCATAAGTTGTGATGAACTTGAAATATTTTAACAACCGACTTGCATAAGTAAATTTTCACTTCGAATAATGTCCAAAAACTTAGTGAACTCATTTAAAAAAGTTCATTAGGACGTCAGAGTGCCATATCTGTAGTTTGCGGTGCAGAATTATAGTAATCAATATTCAACCAGGGTACCGTGAAATATTATGAGTAGCGCAGACATAACCATCCGAACTTGTTTCATTTGAAACGGCTCTTAAACCTTTATGGAACCTTCCCGAAACGCAAAGGGACATGATTGGTTCGAAGTTGAGTGACATTTATCTACTCAAGAACGCTTGGGAAATTAAAATTTTTAAATATTTCATACTTCTTTAAACATTTTATTGAAAAAATATATTTAAGCTAATTTTAATACATATAATAAACTATTTACAAATATATAAAACAAATAATTATACATGTTTAAAAGTATTTCAAGAAAAGGAGTGCCGAGAGAAAAAAATATCCAAGTGGAAATGTCACCATTAGAATAAGTCAGACCGAACCTCCTTCAGCTCATCACTGGTCATAAGTCCTTACGATATGAAGAAAATAATAAATAAAGATCATTAAAAAAGATTCAATTATCATATGGTCATCTTGTAATTCTCCATGTTCATTTCAGAGGTGCATTCATAGAAAGGTACACGAATGATTTGCTTCAGTAGATTCTGAAAAAAACTGGTGAAATTCAGCAGCGATAACTTCTTTCAGATCTTTGAAAGTTTTGCTTTATGATTAATTAACCTCGGTTTAAGAATGCCCTATAGTGCATTATCGCACGAAATCTGGGCTTTACAGAGGCCATGGAATTGATTGGTATTTGCTAACCCATCGGACATGAAAATTTAGTGAAGGAATTTTCTCATAGTGTTAACCGTGCGTGCAGATTCCAAATTAAATTATATAACTTTATTTATGGTAATGAGAATGTCTTATTTTATTTGTCTTTGCATGTCGATGTGAGTGAGCACAAAGTTTTAGTCAAGTCTTACTGCGTCCTGCCACATATTGTAATGTTTTTATTATTTTCATTTTTCATGTTGATAAACTTGAGAAAATTCTGAATAAGTTTAATAAAAAGTTAAGAACAAACTTTTGGATTGGTCAGTTCAAACGACTTTATAAAAGAACTAAAACAAGCAAGCTCCAATTTTACCAAAATAAATCTCACTATCTATGTTTCTAGGACAAATATCAAGTTTAGAGAATGGAGATTTCTTGAAGAAACGAGTTACAGAAAGAAGCGATTTGGAACCCTCAAGGAAAATTATTTCTGACTAAAAAATAGTTCTTTACAAATTTGCCAGAAAAGACCTGTTAATAAATTTCAATTATTATATTAATCTCATTATCACATGTAAACGCAATCATGGAAAGTCACGTAGCTTTCATATATCCGCTCATTAAGAACCGCCACCAGTCAACTGAAGTACCAAATTATTATCACTGATTAATATGAGTGACTTTACATTTCTACATAACCTTTTCAACAGATTTGATTTTGTATCACAGGGACTCGAGCCCGTTATTATTTCATGATCTTTTTTTAATATAATTTATTAAAAACATTTAATTTTATATGTAGCAACGTTTTTATATTTTAAGTTCATTGTTTATGATGATTAAATAATAATTAGTCTTTTTTATTAGAATTTGTGATTGTTTTGTTCAGAAATTTCCATTAATTTTTTGTTTAGAATTGTTAATTTTTTTCTTTATTTTTATATTATTTATTTATATTTATATTATTTTATGAATTAAATTATTCAAATTATAATAATTTATCAATTAATCTAAAATTTTTATTTTTACCAAACTAGGAGCGAATTTTTAGAGCTCACCACAGCATATACTGATAAAATAATGTTCATGTTAACTTTTCCCGTACACAAAAAAACAATTCGAAGGATACTCTAATTTTTTAAAAATATTTATAACCAAATTTAATTATTTTATTGATTTTTCTAAAAATATATATAATTGTCTAAAGATATAGCCATATTGAATGAAGTAGCGAAATTTTACCAATGAAAGAAATTTCTACAAAAAAAAAACGAATGACTCACTTCATGACTCTAAAAAACAAAAAATATTCTAAAGTTCTTTTGTTATTATATAATAATGCCTATTTTAATAACCGTGCCTACAACAATGTATACAGCGGCAAATTCAACCAATGAAATTTCATCTCTGGAAAATTAACAATTAATGCCCCACCAACCCAGTCCAAGCCTGCCATTCGGATATTGTTATAGTAGTATAATAATAACATTAGTAATAAAATCATTTTGGAAATTTCAATATCATTTTAACAGTCATGTTAAACATGCGGTATAAGTTACAGAATTCAGAGACTTTTTGGCGAATGTCAGTGCCAAAAATTCGTGCTGAATATAAAACAAATTATTGATCAATTGTATAGAATAGAAATGAAAGCAAAAAGAAATTATTTAATAATTACTTTTTTGTGTTTTCATTGAAAGGATTAAATTTTACGTTATTTTCAAATATTTAATTATTATAGCTTATTTTGTGAGATAAATCATTTCCTACAAGTAAGGATGTCTCTACGAACAAAAAAATAAATTGTATTCCTAGATGATAGTTCATTTATTTTTATTTGACAAAAGATCAAAATTAAAATAAATGAAATACAATAAAATGATCGAAGGTGACCAAAAAAACCTTTTTCTAGACCTGTAGTGTTTCGTGAATGTACAAATTATCGTGGCTCATAAAGGATTTAAAAAAATCTTAAAGTCGTTAATAAAGTAAGGAACTTTAGAACGAGGATGAAAAAGCGAAGGTAAAGATGAAGGAGATAAAATATAAGCAGCTACGATAAAGGGATAAGCTGATGATTTCTCAATGAATTCCGTTAACCATTCAGATTAAAAGCCGTTTCATGTTGATATCTATTTTCTTCTCCAAGGATCGGAAGGGAAAAGATCTTTGTGTTAACCAACCAACAATTACATATTTGAAATCTGCGCCTTTACAAGCGACATGGAAAGCATTTAAGCACCGAGGATGAAACCACACTCATCATGTATTTGCCGGAAACCAAAAGTGGATAGGCAGAATGGAAATTACCTTGCGAGAAACCTTCCTTGAAGCTGAGAACAGCATCAAGCCATTGATAAAAGATGGTGCTTTCCATTTTTTGGTATCAAAAAGGCATAATTCTCAATGATTTCGCAGATAAAGGTACCTATTAAAGTCAGATTATGCAAGCTGATAGGCACAAAACGATAAAGACAGGGAAAAAAACCACTCTTTTTCCTGCAAAACAATGCTCCGGTGTACGCAGCTGGAGTTTCCTGAACCATAATTAAAGCTAACACTTGTGGATCATCCTTCATACAGGCCTGATCTGGAACCAAGTGATTTCTGACTATTCCGATACCTTAAAAAGCATTTAATAGAGACAACCTTACCAAAAAAAGAATATCTGAAAGCTGACGTGGAGAATTATTTTACCGAGTGCTCCTCCGATTTCTTTAAAAACACTTTTTCTGAAATAGTTTCACGCCGGAAGAAATGTATCGACCGAAATAGCGGTTATAAAATAGTATCTAAAATTGTTAGTGTTCTTTCATAAAAAATTTTGATGTGAATAGAACATTGCTTTCTGCCTCGGGTCGAGTACTTATTGAATGCAAACCATAGTTTTTATTCAGATAGCTGGGAAACTCATTTATTTTCCTTTGGAGATGAGTTGATACATACAAATTAAAATATAAAGGTGTCAAAGGCAAGAATATTGAAAAGAGGAGTAACTAAATTACTCATATAATGTGAAGAGAGTTAAAAACAAATGTTTAAATATTTTATTGTAATGCTTGTTTAGCTGCTTAATAATTCAAGACAAAAATAAACATTACTAACCTGTACTGGAACTTTAGAACCACCCAAATAAATATAAACGGACCCAGTAGCATCATTTCCACAATTGGGGCATCCAACTGCAAAATCGTCGATATCATCCCCATCAATATCCCCCAAGTTAGCTATACTCATTCCGAATTTCCCCCGAACATTTACACCTTTGAGAACATCATTTTGGTTTGAAACGGTGTACTTAAACTTGTCAGAAACTTGTCCGTAAAATATGTAAATAGCACCAATATCAACTAAACGTTTAGATGAAGTCCAATGGTCAGTATAAAATGGAGCTCCCACAATAATATCAAGTATTTTGTCTCCATTGAAATCACCAACTGCTAAACTATTACCAAAATTACTGCCCAAGTGACCGCTCATATCAGGAATGTACAAAATCTTAATAAATAAACAAATATTAAAATCAAAGTTACTTAAAATAATAATTCACAGATTAAAACATTGTATTAATATATACTATAATCCTTCGATGTCGGCTTTTCCTATCATTGTGAAGCAGAATTCACAAAGCGTTGGATTGTTTACCCACTAATAAGGAACGTGAGCTGGGTTTAGACCGCCGTGAGACAGGTTAGTTTTACCCTACTATATAAAATGTTATTACAATGGTAGTTCTGCTCAGTACAAGAGAAACCGGTAAATGCCCTTGATCGAAAGGTCATTGGCACGAAGCTACCATCCAAGAGATTATCAATACTTCTTGGGGAGATTCAGACTTAGAGGCGTTCAGTCTTAATCTCTCGGATGGTAATTTCGTGCCAATGATCTTTCGATCAAGCACAATTACCAGTGATCCGAATATGCGGTTCCTCTCGTACTGAGCAGAATTACCATTGTAATGACATTTTATATAATATGGTAAAACTAACCTGTCTCACGTTCCCTATTAGTTGGTGAACAATTCAACACTTCGTGAATTCTTTCATCGCATAAGATGGGGATGAAGTTCAAAACCTCGCAGTATAAACTACTCGAATTCTTACGCTTCCCGAACGTAAAGTAAGTCGTCTACAAAAAATTTAATGCCAACACGTAAATCATTAAAAATGATTCAAACATCCAAATATATATAAAAGTAACTAATATATTTTCCCCGCATATTTTTCCGCGTGAAATATCTCATCATTTTGCCAAAAAGTTTAATCATCCAGATAAAATACGGACACGCACCGTGAAATAACTGAAGATCACTGTCTGAAGTTTTGCTCCAATATGCAAGAGTTTCTAGGAAGAGTAATTGACGGTGAATTGTTTTAATAAAGAATAATACTATAGTGTTTTTATGTATGTATTATTTGTTTTCAAATTTATATTTATTTTCAAAATATCACTGTTCAAAAAATGTCTATCATTAAAAAATTATCACAATCTAACGAATTTACAAAGAAAGCCTGTTAAGTTCAAGAGCCATGGGTTCAGTAACAGACATGAAAAGCGGCATTATGGGTTAAACATTCTTGATTTAATATTTGTTATTTTTGTAAAAGTGCATAGAAGATAGTATGACTAGTACCATCATGTTTAAAGCCAATTTACTTGTTATTTTTTCGAATAATTTTGTAATTTTAAAAAACTATATCATAAATACTTTGGATTAATAAAATTACTTTCAACTTTGAAATAAATGAAGATTTTTAAACAACATCTAACATCAAGCAAATAAAGAATATTTTACAGTGTATTTACTATAAACATTATATAAACAATGGCTTAATTGTTTATTTTACAATTAAAATTCAACAAAATATATGGATTAATTTCGAGAAAGATGTATTAAAACCTGATTTTGTGAAAGTCGTTAAATAAATGTTTTAATAAATGGCCTCAACCAAATTTAAAAAATCAAAATAAATCCAATTAAAAACAAATTTATAAAAAAAATGTAGAAAATTCAAAGCCTCATTCCATTATATAAACTTGACCGACATTAACATTGTAGTAATTATCTTTTACATAAATTCTAAAATATTTTTGGTATTTTCTTTAAAATAAAAAATGCCACTTAATAGCTAAGAAAACTTCATTGAATTTCTCCATTTGACCAAATAATTTATTTAATGTTTTAACAATTCACAAAATTTCACATCAAATATGGCGATTAAAATGTAAAATTCGAATATTTCCTAAAAATAATTAATTGCACTAATAAAATTATACCACAGAGGAGATTTGACGATCAGATTTCCTCATGGAAGGTTTTTAAGTTAGAATGAAATAAAAATTCATACAAATTGGTATTCACAATGTGTTGTTTGTACATTTCTCTCTGTCACAAAATAATTCTAAAAAAGGAAACTTCACGCGAATATCTATTCTGTATAAAGACATTTCTTTACATTTAGTGAGTCAATTACAATAAGATTGCCGGATTATAAAGATTGCGCAACGATTGTAAAGAACCAACTGTAATTCTAGTAACAAATGTCATCAAAATAATTAAAATATTTAAACTATTCAGAATACCAATCATAATCCCGAATATAGGAAAGTTCATATTTGGATAATCACGAATTTATGCTACTGATTTAGGTCAAAAATACTTTTATGGCATTAATACTTGAAAATCTGAAATTTAATTTTTCTTTTAAGGGTTTTGTAATGATGATATCGCTCAAAACTATTTTGACAAATTTTTCAAATTCCATCAAACGTTATGAATAGTAAATATCCACACAATCACACACATACATATTCTGTAAAATTTGGATTAAAATGTATAAGTGTAAAAAAGATTACTCACAGAAATTATTTCATGGAAAGTAAAAGGCAAGGAATGTGATGAAAGCCCACTTAGAGGCTTTTATGCCCAACGATATATTTTCAAAACTATGAAAAAAATGCAATTAAAATCGCAATCTGCTAAAAGGTTTTCTAGTCATTTTATGCCTAAAACCTAAAGGCAGCAGCGGATAGAAGTGTAAAATAAAACAATGATAATTTTTTTTGATAAATTAAGGAACTATACGACTGATGCGATATGCTTGTGTGTGCAATTTATTGAAATAAACATGCATGCGATATTGATCAATAATAACTCTTAAACTAATAATACTCCCTTTTCTAAATTATGCAATTAGAAGCCATCTAATTCGAACGCTTTGGAACGTCATTAAAATTAGTATACTGATGACACTTTTTCGTTGTTTCCTTGTTGTTTTATCGAGTATTCACGATTCATTGTGTATTTAAAAATAAAACTTTTTGTCATCTCTCACAATTTTGAATTTTATAATGAGTTCTATATGAACTGTAATCTAAAATATACTTTTGCCTTATTGTTTTAGTTAAATTATTTAAACATAAAGTTTAGAAATTTTAACAACGCTTTTAAAAGTATATTAAAAATGATAATGTTCTAATTAATAAACATAAAATTTGCATTTATCATGTTTAATAAAATATTTATAATTTTTCCACTTAAATAATCAATTTTCTAAAGTATCTGCCACTTTTAAATTCATGCGTTTCATCGAAAAATTTTTTGATAATATTTTTTGTTTAAATCAATATAAATATAAATATAAAAATAACAGAATGATTATTTGATTTGTAGATCAAATATTTATATATTTTTTTATTAGTTTTAAATGATAATATAAAGCAATTAAAAACAATATCAATAAAGATTTTATACTTAATAAATAGATTTTAGATTTTAATAATTATTTATTAACCATAATTAATTAGGATAGATTACCTGATAAACATTCTAGTAGATTTTTTTATGGTTACAAAGATGACAAATTGTATCGTTTTTGAATTCTATGAAAATTTTGTCAAATTTTGTCCTAACTATGATAGACAAATGTCACTCATTTAAACAAATATAAATATAAACAAACAAAATTAGGATAAAAATATTATAATGCGATTTAATAATTATATTTTATAGATAACGACATGGATTTAGCAAAAAAAATTAAATTAATTTCAAACGATTAAATTCCCGATGAAACTAATTACTATTACAACGAAACAAAATTTTTTCTCATCTATTTTTTGTAAAAGTAATTGCAACAGAAAACTTTTCCATGAAACAAAATAAAATTCAATTGAAAAAAAATCACTGTGAATAATTCACACCGAATTATCACTCCTGACATTTTGGGAGTTTGAAATCTTTTTCTTTAATGTATATTTAATCACACCAGACTGTGTTATTTTTAACGGTGACTGTTATATGAAATGCACAACATTTAAAATCTAATTACCAATAATACTAATACTAATACTAATAATAATAATAATAATAATAATAATAATAATAATAATAATAATAATAATAATAATAATAATAATAATAATAATAATAATAATAATAATAATAATAATAATAATAATAATAATAATAATAATAATAATAATAATAATAATAATAATAATAATAATAATAATAATAATAATAATAATAATAATAATAATAATAATAATAATAATAATAATAATAATAATAATAATAATAATAATAATAATAATAATAATAATAATAATAATAATAATGAAATAATTTTTTCTAATTTAATTAAAAATTTTAATATTTAAATTGCTTACTTAACTTGTCAAAAATTAGACTTGATAAAGTTAAAAATGTATTAAATAGAAAATCGTGAAATATTTATTTCGTGTTCAACGTTTTGCAAAAAGTTCCTAGGAGTTGAAATTTCAGTAAATGTCGTGAAATAAGAATAAATCGTTTTGGAACGTAAAATCAAGGTTACTGTTCATATTTCCCATTTATTGTATTTTATATAATATACAATATTTTACATTTATTCAAATAATATATATTTTCAAATATAAGCAAACAAAGTCAGAATTCAGATTGTTTCATATTAGTAAAGCCTTGGACAAAATAACTGAACTGGGACTATTCATTAAAGACTTATTTTGATTCTCAGCATCTATCCATTCAAAACAATGAACTCGATTAATTGATTAAAACAAACTAATTAATTTAGTGAAATTGATATAGAAATCAAAAAAATTATAAAAAAACCAAATTTGAGGATATAGAATAGTATTAAAAATAAAATAATAAACAAAAATAATTACTTGACTTAAATCTAATTTAGTATCAAGAACCAAAACTACTCCCCGATATTCGTTGGATTTCCAATGAGGACTTGATGTAACAACGACTTCATTGGAAAAGGAATTGATAAATGGAGATCTACCTTTTGGCCCATACCACAATCGTGCTAGTTTTATGTCATAACCAAGATTATAACCCCGGTTTTTCAAATCAGATGGACTTGTCTTTAGAAGCACTTTGTCAATCATACTCATTGGACCAAAGTTAGCCAGAAAAATATTTCCTTCTGTGAGAAAACTGCCAGGCATTCCTAGAGCAACCTTGATTTTCTCTGAGTCTGAAAATTATTATTATTATTATTATTATTATTATTAGGACTTTTTTTGTTTTTCATCTCTGATTTCTTAATAATGACATAATATCTTCTATAAAATTTGACTATGAATCAGATTTATTTAAAGTATTCACTTGAAAAAGGTTGAACCAAAAATTCGCGAAAACCTTAAATAAATCTGATTTATAGTCAAATTTTGTAGAAAATATTATGTCATTTATTATTATTATTATTATTATTATTATTATTATCAATTAAAAATAACAAACAAGAAATTCACTACACTAAATCCAAAAAAGCATAATTTTCAAAATATAAACAATAAAAAACTGAATAAAAATTCTCCCAAATTATTTGGCAGTTAAAACAAATTCCATCGTCTGACTCAATTGGAATGCATGTTTCGATGATAAATTGCGATAAAATATATTCCAGTTATCTTTTACCGAAAAACAATTTTTATAGTGTATATTGAAAATGTACAAAAACTTTCATAAGAAATATTTTTTCCATTCCAATATTACTATAATTTTATCGAAATTATGTTCAGTAATATTGTTGAAGGAATTATTATTCATTTATATAATGCAAAAACAAATTCATAACATTTATTAATAAAAAAACTCATTGCTCATTTTAATGTTTTATTTTTCTATAGTTTCAGTTTGTTTTACGGTACTGTATATATATATATATACATACATATATTAAAAGATAACGCCAATAAAAAACTTTTCGTACGATATATTTCGACAGCATAACTGTCATCTTCAGGTACACAAAACCAACTAAAAATATTATGAATTAACTTTTAATTTAAACAAATTATTTTTTTATATTAATTTAATTTTGTAATAAATACACATTTAAAAAATATTCAAATACTTTTAACTAATTTAAAATGTAATTTATATAAATATTATAATCAAAAAATTCCACATATGCCACATACATTGGAGAGACTTCCCGTCATCTCTGTACTCGAGTTCTAGAGCATTGTCGATTGAAGGGTTTCACCAATATTAGTGAGCACAATAGAGGCTGTAAAAGTGAAACAGGGATGTCTGATTTTAGAATTTTGTTGAAAAGTTTTAATAATTATTGGGAACGCGTGATATGTGAAGCAATGTTGATAAGGTCATTGGATCCAAAGATTAATGTGCAAAGTGCTGTGACTACGAATGTTTTGAATGTTTTTAAATAGTTTAAGGATGTAAATCATGTTTATGTATTGTTTTTAAAAAAAAACTTTTTTTAATATTATTAAAATAATTGAATTTTTAAATTAGATTATTTTTTAAAAAATTATAATATAAATAAAAATTATCATATTTATATAAATAACATTTTAAATTAGTTAAAAGTATTTGAATATTTTTTAAATGTTTATTTATTACAAAATTAAATTAATATAAAAAAATAATTTGTTTAATTATATTAAAACAAAATGCTTTCTTTCTTGCCTTTGCCAGAGCTACTTTACTGAGGACACCATTAAATATTAAATTGCACAACAGACCACGACGGTAGTGCATTTAGGTATAGAAGCACTCGGAAAATTTTTTTGGGAGTGTCGAAAAAGTGTGGGCCTTAAGAAAAACTCTGTGAAGCTAAATTCAGCGTATTAATAATACGCTGTCCAATCTTTTTGATAAACCTAAAGAATAAACTTAAAGAATGGGCAAAAACATGGTTTGAGTGAAGAGTGATATTTTTGAAAACAAATATTTAAAAAAATCTAATATAGAAAACCGTTAATAAATTAATTAGAAAACTCTTAATCAGTAAACAAACAGATTAGTTCTTAGATGGACAACATTTAAAATTGAAATCTGGCTCAAAAAGATTAGTAACTTATATGGAAGAAGCTATAAAATTAACAACGAAGGAGGAAATTAGCAGTGGATGATTGTAAGGATTATAAAAGTATATAAATTTCAGAAAATTAGCATATAGCTCCAGGACGGTAAAGAGAAAAAAATAGTAGGGAAAATAAAAATAATAAACAACGGCATTTTATGTTTTGTCAGGAAGTGAATAATATTATAGTTGCATACAGAATTGATATATATTGCATCAAAGTGATCAAAATTTTGATTATTTTAATGAAACATATAGTGAAAAAGTTGTGATCTTTCATTGATTTCAAGAACATCAGCAGTGAAATATTTTGAAACAAATTTTCTTTCATTAAAACAAAATAACTCAGTTTTATGATTTATGTTGAAAGATTTATTGTCTAAAAACAAGTCATATTTAAAGAAATTTCTTAATGCATTTATCTGTTTGTTTATTAACAATAAATTCACGTCTACAACTAGAATGTGAGCGGTTGGAAGACGAGAATTACGGGCAAACAACCCAAAATTTCAAGGAAAGGAAATTGAATTTGTTTGCTCTATTTATTTAAAATCCGAGAACAAATTGCAAATTATAACACAATATAACTTTTTCATTTCACATTTTCATTATCAGACGAAATTTTGTGTTAACTTGTAATTAAAAAATTATATGAAATATTAATGTTTAAAAAAATGTATGATCAACGCTTTGGATTGTAATCAAAAAAATTTCATCTGTAATTTTCAGATTGATTAAAACAATTTATCTAAAAATACTTTGACTGGAATTCACTTTAAAAAATACTTTAAATTTCTTTTTTATGCTTTTTTTCAGTGAAAATTTCTTGTGTTTTATTAACTAAACAAAAAATTATAAATTTAAAAAATCACCTCATTTAAACAAATAAATAAAAATGTACTTTAAAGCCAAATATTACATTGACTTTAAAACCTTAATGATCAACTACCATGTTTTTAGCGAGAGTCTAAAATCCATGTAAATTTTAAAAAAATAGATAAAAATAAATTTATTTAAACAAAAAATTAAATTAAAAAAATGTAACCCCGTTAGAAAAAAAATCCAAGTCAAATATCCATGATTCATTACTGCTAATGTTACCCTTAACCTTGGAACGTAGTCAATATCAGATTTTTTCTATATATCCCTTGACCATTATAAAATTTCAAGTTCAAACATCTGATATTGTTGCTACACATTTAAATAATCTTGTTTTTATCATACTAGAGAACAACCATTAAGGACGTTCTCCAAAAACGAACAAATTTTTAGCTCCTCACCATAGGCCTTTTAATGATCTCCCGGGGACAGTACCGAAAACAGAAGAAATTTAGATAATTGAATAAAATTATCCGAGTGCTGCTGCAGATTCTTGTTGGCATTCAAAAATTCATTTATAATTCATTATATAATCACTTGAAAAATGCTGTACCGAAAACTTGTGAATATCAATAAAACATCTGATTCATAGTCAAACAATAAAAAAATTCTTTATGTCATTGCATTATATGTAGCATAATATTATATTATAATAGGCTATTAAATGTTAAAAACATATTATAGTTATAAATAATATTGAGACATTTGTGAAATAATAGTCTGAAATTCTATGCATATTTTAATGAAAGTGTAAATTGTAACTGAATCTGCTGAATGCTGCAGGGAATGTCCTAAGAACTTAGAACAATTTCCATATTGTCCCCATATTTTAACTTTGTCGAGACCTCTCCGCTTATTAGAGGAAGTTCTCTTATGTTGTTACGATCTAGAAATCTGAAACCATAAAAGGTTTATTTCATTAAAATGATAATTCAAATAAACGCTCAAGGTAAGCTAGTTAACTGAACATGTTCAATTTAATAAGTCGCAGAAAACCGATGCCAAATTAATTTAAATGTATTCAATTAAAAATAGATAAAATCTTTTTTAGGAAAACATTTTCATTTAAATAGTTTGCATATTTGTATTTAAAGACAGCAAACCGCAATAAAAATAGAAAATAAAAAATATTCATTATAAATAATACAACATGATTTATAAAATAATAATTAATAATTAATAATAATAATAATAATAATAATAATAATAATAATAATAATAATAATAATAATAATAATAATAATAATAATAATAATAATAATAATAATAATAATAATAATAATAATAATAATAATAATAATAATAATAATAATAATAATAATAATAATAATAAATAAATAAATAACTTTCATTCATTAATTATAATAACGTTTCTAGATCGGCTTTTCTAGTTCCATAAATCTAAATTTTATTGCAATTACTGTGGCTGAAATGTGCCGAAGTGAATTTACCAATATTTCGTTTCAACATCCACTTCATATTACACTGGTAACAATTTTAGGATATTTTCACAGTACATCGATTATTTTTATTAATTTTATCATTTTATTTTTGTTTCTTATAAATTATAGTTATTATAAAGAAGAAAATGTACAGATTTAGAAATTGGCGCAATTCAGTAAATGAAATGTTACAATTCTACTAAAATATTACGCAATAAAAGAAAGTCTTTCATTAAAATTAAATAATCATCCAATAAAATTAATTTAAGATATATATTATATTTTCCCACGTTAATGATTACAAATATTGATCAGCAGTTTGAAAAAATATCGGAATAAATAAAATTGAAAATAAAATTAGGTCAATGGTAAAAAAATAAAATATTTTAAAATAGTAAAAACTAATTCTGGAAGTCAGCAGGAATATTACAAACCTTTCATAATTCTTGTTCAAACCGGATTTCGCACAGGATACGATATATCACATACGCAAATTATTCGAAGTGAATGAATAAAAAATTAATTAATTAATTATTTAATTAAACAAAGAAAAACAAAATTCATTGACTATAAAAACTTTTGATTGATAGGAAATCCGAGAGAAAGACGAAATCCCCGATGAAGATTTATTGGGAATAGTTGCGTATTTATTTATAATTTAGAATGGAAAATCCTAGTTTGGTTGTAGAATTAGGAGAATGACATGAATTTGCCAAATGAATTCCAAAGTGTATTATTAGATTTATTCAATGTTTCTGAAAAGATTTTGTGGAAATAAAACTTAATAATTTGTTTGGTGATTTTCTTTTAAATAAGGACACGAGGAGTCAAAAGAAATTGTTATCGTACCAAAATTATTAAAAATCCCAAAAACTTTAAATATTATTTTACATGTTAAACTGGTGTTCTTTTTGTTTGATTAAATGCGTTATTAAAAATTTTGGGATTGATATAAAACGAGAGCACAAAAAATCGAAAATAAACAAAAAACTTCAAAAAATAATTAACATACGAAAATTAATTATAAAATCTGAAAAACTAATATTGATCGAGAGAAACGGGTATGGTTGAACGCCACATCTAAAGACGAACTCAAATAATTATAAATATTTAGCGATGAGTCACCAGGTAAATTTATAAGGAAATAACACCAATTAAAATTAATAAATCTCCTAATGGAAACCCGAGGCGTGTAGAGGCCCGAGTCTGAGAAGTAAATAAAATAACCGAAAAAATCGCACGCTTGAAAAACAATTTCTACTGATTTTGAAAGCAATTATAGCCAAATTTCGGGAAAATTTATTGAATAACAATTAAATTGTTTTCGAAAAAACGGTATAAAACAAAGCTGAAAATTGCATCAAAAGAATCTTTGAGGAAAAGCCAAATAAATAAATATAAATCAACTGAACTTTCCAGACAAGGCGATCCCCATATTGGGATATCTGCGTTGACGTTAATAAACAAAATTCAGAAAGAAAAATGAAAATCGTCTGACAGTTTGTGAGATTGTGATAGAAATTAATACATGGGATTTTGTGTTGGATTTTGGTTATTTAATTTATAAAACCGAACACGAAAAGTCAGAGATAAACCACTTGATAGAGGTTTGGAACAAAACCAATTTTGGAAACACTAATTTAAGAGAATGAATAAAATTAAAAATTAAAACTCATAAAAACTTAATAATAAAAATTAATGAAAACTTAACTAATAATTTTATTTATCAAATTAAATTGTAAATTAAATCTATTTGCTCAATCACCGATTCATTGCTTGGAATTGTTGACAATTTATTTCTAACCTCTTCAAAACTTTCCTTAATCACGGTGATTATATCCTTAAATTGGGAAAATTTTCTCATAACTTTGTTATATGCCACAATCGGTGAAGATTTACTTATTATATCATATTTTATTCTAAACATAATTTCGAATTCAATTTCAAATATTTCCGAAAATATCCTGAAAAGTATTTTTATCACGTCTTCATAAGTCACAATTATCTCCTTGAAATCCGATGTTAAATTTTCATTCAATTTCGTCAACATATAGAAAATGATAAAAAGTTGAAAATTTACATTTTCTTGTCTTGCAAATATAGTAACAATTTCTAGGGACAATAAAGTAAAATTTCTCATCAAAATGTCCGAATCGAGCACTGAAAAGTATTCGGTGATTTCTTTGAATTTCTTTAAATTATCATAAATAATTTCTAGAAAACTTTTGACAATTCTTTTCAAATTAAATTCAACTTCATTTTGAAAGGGCTCAAGTTGAAAATCAACAACAAATGTAAAAAAAATCGAGTTTGGATTGAAGATAAAAACACAGCAATCACAGACTTTCTGCTGCTTTTCATTGATGTTGACTATTTCATGGCTTTTTCTATTAGTTTTCATCGTTAGGTCACAATTGCAAATGATGCAATTATTTGTATTATTATTGAACATGCTTCCAAAAGTAGCACAATCTACTCGGGGGAGAATTTTGATAATTATCGATTGTGCTATTCTAATATAGTCAACAATAAAACAATTTATTTTAGACAATTTATCAGCAAACTTAAAAATCCAACTTTGCACGTTTTTGTTTTCGATTTTCAAGAGACACTTCAAATCTCTAAAACGGCCATCAATAAACATTTTTATATTATTTACTGCATCGACTAATTTATAGCATTCCAATAAATGTTGCGCGTTTTTGAAAATTTGGGAAAGCTCCTCATTTCCTGGATAATATAGATTCGATTTCAACAGAAATGCTTCGTATTTATTACTCAGTAAATTCCAATTCTCTTCGTTTTCTTCTCTATCAAAGTTAATATTTTTGCTTAAGTAAATCTCTACAATTTCAGCGCGTTTTTCTAAATGTTCTTTAAATTGATTTATTAACATAAAGTTTGTTTTACTATACTCCATAAACTGTACTAAATGCTTTGTTATATGTTGTAAATGGAAAGAAATTATTTGTTTTAAATTTTCTAATGTGACCTGTAAGAAAAAATCTTGAAACAAAATGGATTTTGGATTATTGTTCAATGAGTTGTATATAATAATTTCGGTTAATTCCTGTCTATCTAAAGGACACGAAGGATTTTCTTCTATCCAGTGCTTAATGCATAAGAGACAAAATTTATGGGAACATGGCAAAACAATAGCCAAATTTTGTTGTTGTATTGAATCTAAACATATAATGCAATTACTTGTTTCCTCCTCCATCGTTTGTTTTTATTTACTATTTTAATTACAAATAGTAAAAAGCTAGGTATAATATTTATATTTCTCTAAATTTTGATTGGTTTAAAAAAATTACAGAAAGAAAATTTAATGCAATTTTAAATTTTATATTTAAAAAAATTGAAAAATTATATTTTTTTGAAAATAGATTCAAAAATAATTTTTAAATTAACCAAATTTTTCAAAATTATTTTTTAATACAGCAGATAAAAAAGGTTTTTTTTTAATTAAAAATATTTTCTTTTAATAATCTATCTTTTAATAATGATGTTACATGGGTAGAAAATCTTGGAAATAAAAGAAATATTGAAACTATAATAGATCAAAAGGTGAACAAAAAGTAAAGGACTTTACTGATAAATAAATTTTCCATTAATTGTATAGTGTGCAATATTGGGTATAGTTTAAATATTCAAAATAAATTCGTTTTAAAAAAAATATTCCAGAAAAATAACGTTTTTAAATTTATGTTACATCAATGAGCTTAATTTTACATAATAATTGTTAATTAGTTAACAATTAGATATATAAATTAGTAGTTAAAAATGATACATTTAATGTGAAACTTTTCAATAAATAATTCTAATTTTTAATGATATAATAAATTCTATACAAAAATGTTAATTCATACTAAAACATGTCGGTTTATCATATTTTAAACAGTATTCCAAGAATATGTTTAAAATAATTCAAAATTAATTTTAACTGGTATCAATTTATTTTTATTCTCATTAAAACTTTGATCATGAGAAAAACACAAGAAAATATAATTTTATGTATTGAAAGTGAAAGTTTGCAATAAATTTTTAAAAACAAACATATCATTTAAAAAAAATTTTAAAACATGAAAAAATATTCTATAAATTTTTTATTAATTACATTAGTGGTTCTGAAACATTAATTTTTTTAAAATGTTAAATTAATTGAATATTACTTATTTTAACATGCTACATATTAAAACAAATCCTGGTTATAACCTTATGGAATTCTCATAAAATTTATGTCGCTTTTGTCAGCGCTCGTTTGATATATTTAATTTTGATTGTTAATTTAATATTTGTTTTCAAGCAAAAGCAATTACCATCAGCTGAAACGCTTGAACTGAAACCTGACAAACATGCTCCTTCATCAGTCACCGAGCACGCTAGAAATGATATATCCCTTATTGTTGATCCTGTATAAATACTGCACTGGCCAATACCTAGTAATTGCTGTTCAGATTTATTGACACCATAAGACGTTTTTGACAAAAACCTTGGATCGCATCCCAACTGAACTCCATTTGAGCCGTTTACAGTGGTAGATACACTACCACCAAGCCAGTTAAAATCTGAAATAACAGACTGTTGAAATATTATAATGACTTATTAATATTTGATCAAGAAATCCCATTCCATGATTTAGTTTAAGTTATAAAGATAATCAATTTTCAGGTGAATTATAAAAGATAACAGACAAATTTAATATTAAATAAACGACTTGTACTCACAATTAATTAACAAACGCGTTTGGTGAACCCAACCAAAGCATTTAGCAGCAAGTAACGTATTATTTTAACTTAAATAAGTAAGTCGTGCGCTATACAATATAACTTGTTGATAGAACTCCTAACTCAACAAAGATCACGCGGCGTACTATGCACGTGATATCGATATTTGGCACAGATATCAGTCATCGTGTACATCAACGCAAGAGTTTAAATATATTTGATTTATATAAGAAAATGGTTATTTATGATATAATTTTTATTATTGTCAGATTAGTTGAATTTTTTAATAAAAAAAAAACTTACAGATTTTGTATTTATAATGTCAATTTGAATTCTTTTCCACAGTGACAAGTAAATTATTTAAAATTTTCATCTTATGGAAAGATATTTGTGAAAAAAACCATTAATGTCAAAAAATAGAATTAAAAATGATTTGCCTACTGCAGGATGTGAAATTCATGCAACAGACAATTTACATTTCATCAACAATTTTTTTTGCCATTTATATCAAAAGTAGTGTTATTCAACTTTTTTTGCCTTGACCTCAATTTTGCCTCTCTCTTTTATAGTTTATTTTTTTCTGGCACTTGTAAATAATTTTGTTTATTTTCCTTTTCCGTTTAATTCTTCTGTTTTAGATTACAATCGAAGTAATAAATTTTATTCAAGTGTCTTCTTTTTTTCTTTCTCCGATTTATTTTGATTTATTTACTACCTCGAATAAACTTTCGGGATAACATAATTTTATTTTTTAATTTATTTTTGTTTTCGATTTCCCTTTAAATTTGTACTTCCTAATTAAAAATAACCTTGCCGTATTTCGTTTGACTTTTATTGATTTTGCTGTTTTCTTCTCATTTTCATTTTTTTCTCACTTCTGTTTCTCAGAATTCCATTTATATATTTCCCCTGAAATTATTTTAAGCATTTTAATTATTTTGTTTTATTATATAGGTATCCTTAACAATAAATTTCAAGATGAAATTTTATTTTTAAACTAGTTTATTTACTAATTGAGCTTAGTGCGGTAATTGCTTAAGAAACGACTATAAAATAATATTTATTTGAACGATACAATTACACTGGATTGAGTGGGTAAAACAAATCTAAGTAAATATAAGCAATTTGGCTCAATGCTAAAGTTTTACATAATGACGTCAACGTTTCCTCTAAAGTGCGTGGCTGTGCTGCTCATAAAATACATTCGCGCAGTAGTTATCAAATTTTAGAAAATTCTAGAAAAAGTAAAGTAACAATATTTTTTTTAAATACCTAACCTTTTCGAAATCTTGCTTGAAATTTTGAAGTTGCGAAACAATAATTAATGCCCACATACTAGCTTTGCCTTTTTGTTGACTTAGTAACGCTCCATATTTTTTACATTTCCATACATTTATGCAAACATTTTTATTATTATAACGTTTATTAATAAAACCGTTCAATGAATGTTTTTTTGTGTATCCATCTGGTATATATATCAACAAAATATAAGTTACTTCTAATTTCGAAGAGTTTTATAGTACTTGATATAGAACTTAATTAAAAGACAATTTTCATTATATCGACATTTATTGTCAAAAATCCTGTTTATATACTAACTTTAAACAAGAAAACATGATTTACTCACGCATGAGAGTATTAAAACTAAAAATTATATTACAACATAATCACTTGAAAAAGGCTGTGCCGAAAATTCGAGAACATCTTTTTTTGTTCAATGATTCGAGATCGACAAAAAAATCCATCAAATTGAAAAGGAAAAAAAACTTTCTGTTTACAACAAGTGCATTTAGTGCCAATGAGACGTGAGACAAATTGAATGAAGTACAAACTGATTTTAATGGGCACTGAAATTATTGTCGAAACAAAATTTGGCTTTTGGGGACTGATTTGGAAAAGCCAGCTGCACAAACAGAAACTGGAATATCGAAAAATCAACCAAAATCACTATTGATTCTCAAAACAATTATCTAAATTGATTCCAGCTTCATGTGGAAGAAATTATTTCTGATTAAATTCCGTCGGAATGAAAAATTTTTATTTTAATTACAATATTGCTATGCGAGATGAGGGGGGTTGATTAAAATGTTTCAACTGTACCAGAAAATTCTGTGATTTGATGATTGCGAGCCTTGTCAAAATGATTCTACAGTTGTAACATTTGCGGCAATTAACAATTTATCAGTCAGTGGCTTTTGTTTTTGGAATTATTCTTATAATTTTTATATAATTGAAATTTTGATCCATAGACAAAAGGCCCAATCCAAAAAAGGACAATAAAAATAAAAAAAGAAATATTAATAACAATAAGAAATGATCAAGACTTGTAAAAAATCTTAAAAAACTATATTGTGCAAAAATCGATGAATTTATCTAATATTTTTTAAACAAAATGGAACTCTTTTTCAAGCTGTTATTTGAATTCTCTGTTTTTTGCATAGTCAGAATAATTAAACAAAATTATATTTTCAAATTAAATTAAATTATTTACAATTTGTTAATATTCGCCAAATGTTTTGACAAGTTTATCCGTAACTCTTTATTAGTTAGTTATTTCTTTATAATTCGACATCATCCCGGTTTCAATAAGGTAATTAATATTTCATTATCTCTGATATTTGTCTTTCTATTTCCAGAAAGTACCGAATCATATACATTCCATATTTCAACTGAAAATTTTTTTTTATTTTTTATTTTTATTGACCCTTGTGTTTAACGTTTTTTGGAAACATAAAGAACTTTCATTCAAAATTTATTTTTTACGATTTTTTGGAATAATCAATTTATATTTTGATTATTTTGTAATAAACTTGTCAAATATCGGAATAAATCGGAATATAGTATAATGAATTAAAATTAAAGCTAAATTTTATTATTTTGTGCATTTCTTATGCTGGCTCATGAAGATTCTGAAAATTTTTGAAATAGCCCAAACGACCAAATCAGTGGAAAGAGTCACACATTTGTGACGATGTGACGAGGTGGGGGGGGGGTAAGCACTGTGACGTCACATCTAAAATTTTGTATTTTTTCAACAGAATTTTATACTAATTTCAGCTTTCCAGGTCATCCTTTTTAATACATGTTTTCTCATACGATATTAGAGTACAGCATTACACTAAGTACATACTAAAATGTCAATAAAGGTATTTGAAACATGTTCATTTTTAAATATGAAATACGGCTTTTTAGTGGGGTCAAAGATTTGTAATCTCATATTTGAGGGGGTTTAATGTTTTGTTATGACGTGACGAGAGAGAAGGAGGGGGTGAAAAATAGGCCAAAATCGCGTGACGTCATTTATGGATGGCCCCTAAGATAAAAGACTTTGATATTTAAAGTCTATTTAAATATTTAAGTTTTAGAATAAGTTTTATTTATTAATTTTTTTTTGCAAATTTCAGATAATATAAAAGGTTGTAGTTATTTTGATTATTGTCTTAATTGTTATTTTCTTAGTGATAATTATAATATAGGATCAAGTAGAACTACCATATAACAATGATTTCGACAATTTTCTCTAGAAAGAAAAAAGAAAGATTGTAATAATATTTTATTCTCTAAATATTTCAATCAAGTTCTTTGACTTTACGATGGGCAACGGACAACGATATTTAGATACCCATCGAAATTTGAAAAACAAAGAATTAAGTACAGTTACTTACATTCGTACTTAAAATTAATGCAGTACTTATTTTCACCTATTAGTGTGACATTGACATTTAATAGTGTTTAAAATTGATTATGTTAAATCTTTCTTTTAATTATCAATAATTTGATCTGTAAAACCGCAAACAATTAATTGACACATCAGAATATAATAAAAATTTATAGTAAATATCTAAGAATAAAGAGCAATGATGCCATATAAAACAGCATCATTTTAGAAAATATTTCAACAGCTCGGCAGTTATAATAGTTTAAAAATAGTAACAAGGTTATTAGTTATCTTATGAAATATTGTTAATTTAAATTTTACGAAAAGAACAAGTTTTTCCAAATATTCAGCAATACTCTGTTGTGAAAATATTAAAGTTAAACTTAACAAATTCGGTCTTGGTCTCAATGAAGATGTTGTTAGCATTACTAATGGTGACTATTCAATGATGAAAAGGTCGGAAAATTCATTTCCTGCTATCAGCAACTATGTTTGGCACACGGCTTTCAACCTTATCTATAGGAAACTACCTAAAATTCTTTTGAAAGTTCCGTGTCTGATTTTAGCCTTAAAGTAAAAGATAAAAAGTGACACGGTCATGGACTCTGAGCGTTCTGTAGAAATCTGAATGTAGATCTTTCGAAAATTCAAGTAATTTTCAAAAATCATCGAATCAGATTTCTTGTTTTTAAGATTAGGAGAATAATGCAATCTTTCAAAAGACCTCCATTAAAATGAGATGCTTCAAGGAATGTTTTAAAATAACGAGGAATAACTTAAAATTTAATTTTTGTCTCATAAACAAAAATAATAATAAATAAGTCTAACTGTAAAAACAAAGTTTTTAAAACTCAATATTTCACTCTCTACGTGTTGAAACAAATATCATTGAAAATTTTCGAAAGGTCCCTAAAATCAAAGCCACAAAGAAATTTATTAGAAATGCTGAAAATAGTCCCAATAAATATTTAGAATAATAAAATTATAAAAAATATGTCATTCGTTTTTTAAAATATGTTTTGTATAAAAATACCTTGATGATAATTATCAGAGATTTTGATAAAAGTTGCCAAACATTTATACAAATGAAACAGTTATGAAATAAACATCCTAAACATTTGATGACCAACAATAAATTATTTACACAACTTTAACTAAATAAAAGTTTTAAAATGTAGATTTCAATGATCAGGTGATTAATCAGTAATTTATTTAAATATTAAAATTAAAAATTAAATATATTCGGGTATTTTGCGGTTGACTGTCAAATTTTGATTGCTTATAAAGGTTCGATAAATTTTCTTTATTAAACAGTTTTTTCACCCGATTTTTAAAATTAAAAACATTTATATTTTTATTGATTAATAAAAATTTTAAGTAACCATAATGAAAATTACAGACATATTTGAATTATTTAAACGAAGAGGCATGAGTATTGAGGAAAATATTAAATATCTCGATTTTAGATTATGGTTGTCAAGATAAAATTATGATGAGGAAGGGTTGTTGGATGTTTTTTGGAGAATAATAGCTGTGATGTATTTTAATTATAAATAAAATTATTATTGTATGTTGACTGTATATTGAAATCCTTACTTATGCATTAATTATTTGATTAGAAACTCCTCAAACAAATTATTATGAATTTGTTTAAATATATTATTGTATTAAATTTAATAAAAGTATTCTAAATATTGTCTTTTGAAAGGATCAAATTAACAGTAGAAGTTCTGTAGCTAACAATAGCTTTATCCTATTCAGTGTTAAATTAATTTTACTTTTTTGGTTTTGTTTATATTATAAATAATTTATTTATTGTAATTTTTTTCTATTATCAAAGGGCTTTGATGATAATCTGAATGATGCATCAGATATTGTTAGTTTAGATGAAATAAAAGAAGTCGATGGTAAATAAATTAAGGTAGATAGTAAAAAAAATAATCCTGTTTTATATTTATTTACACAATAGTATTTTTTATCTTTTTATTTTACTCTGTTTTACAAATTATTTATTTATTTGAGGAAAAAAGTAGTACAAGTTTCCTAATAATTCAAAATATAAATCTAATTGACATTATCACCAAATTTTGGCATATTTAGTTATTTTCACTTCACATTTTGTATTTAACTTCATTTTCCTCAAATGAGTGATTTATGTGATTTCATATATTTATTTAGATTATTTATCAACTCCATGAGATCGAAATGATTGATATTTTCTCTTTAAAGTAAATAGAATGTTTTACATTACAGTACGTTTATTTCAGGGGTAAAATTTCATAGCAAAGAGATAATTTTAAAAATTCAGTGATTTTTTATGGAATTAAAAGGAAGAAAAATGTTGATTACCACATTGGCTCACTTTGACGCGTGACAGCCATATACTTCCGCCTGAACTCCAAATTGAAATGGTTCATAATATTCATATTTGTTCATCAATAAAAACAACTTTCAATTTTAAAAAATCGCAATTTTGAAAATCAAATAGATTTAAAATGGCACAGAAAACATTAAACAATTCATAAATCAATTGGTTCAACCGTGTTAGTTTAAGATATAGTCACATAAATCTCTTGAATTTCAAGTTTCACCGACCGTAAAAACTGGTACAATTGCTTATTTGCTTTGAATGTTACCAAAATTTTCGATAAAAATTGGCAATCTTAAAAATTACAAATATTTACTAAAACATTTCCTAGACATTCAAATTGAAATCCCTGATAACAGTTTTAAGATTTATTTGTCGTATTTATGTGAGATTTTAAGTTTACATTTAATTTATTATTCTAGACTTTAAAATATCAATACAAAAGTTCCTTGAAATCCAAATTAATTAACCAATCAATTATCCTTGAAAAATAATACTTACATTAAAAATGGCTCAAGCGAAAAAAAAATTAATTTACAAAATTAGTATGGGACAACCCATTAAGGACGTTCGCCAAAAATAAGCAATTTTTGATCCCCCTCCCCCTTGTCCATTTTTACGAGAACTCCCCGGGAGACATCCTTCCAACAATAAAAATTTAAATAATTTATAAGCATATAGGCTAAATTTAATTTCAACATTATATGTACACAATATTGGTTGAAAAATAGAGAAAAAACATACACAATTAAAATGATCAAATGGGAAAAATATGGGACATCAAATATGCTGCTTACTTTCTGACCATATATGGTATATAAAAAAGATAATAGAAAATTTTTAAAAAATCATTTATTCATTATGTATAATATTTAAACGATCAATGCTGCTGGGGATGTCCTGAGCACTTGACCCCCCTTCCATAGTGTTCCTATTTGTCCCTTTTGCGAAGACCTCCTTCATCCCTCTTTCTTAGAGGACGTCCTTAATGGATGCTCCCAGTGGTGTTGTGCTCATTTTTTTTTACCGGAACGCGTATATATAATTATATATATATAGGGCCGATCCTGGGTAGGCGGCCGCTCTGTGCGGTCTCATGTCCCAAATTTAACGACGAGGGGTGATTTTCAATGATAATCCTGGCGGCGACGTTTTTTTTAGGTCTCATGTCGCAAATTTGACGACGGGGGAGATTTCCCTCAATTTTCGCCCGTCGCCAGGATCGGCCCTGTATATAGCATAAAAAGGAAAGGAAACGAAAATCATTACGAATACCATTTTGTGTATATGTATATATATATGTTTATTTCAATAATAGGAACGTTTAATAAAAATTAGTTAACAAATTATAAAATACGCATATTAGATACTCAAACAATATTGCATAAATATTTTTAACAATACATGAAATCAATACGTCAGCCAATTCTCGTTATCAGAAATCATCTTTAGTTCCGGAACGCGTTCCTGTTCAAAAAGGAAGTACCGGAACGACGTTAATTAATTGAAATTAATAATTTTATGACAATACATTATCTGATTTTTAAATCTTCCTGTATCTTGCTACTGAAAATGAGCTTTTAAATTTATACATATTTTAATTATTCAGCAGAGGAAAGTTGGTGGCAAGTGGGCCTCTGCTTAAGATGTCATTGGTGTAGATTTACCAACATAATTATTAAAATAATAATTTACTTATCATATATTTAATGTTAGCATATATATTTTTAGTGACAGCTCATAACATAATAACAATTGTATTAATTATTAAAGAATTAATTAAAAATAAATTAACTAAATATCATGTAATATATGTGCTCTTGTGGTGTCATTATAATTCATCCTCATTATTTATTCACTTGGTAAATAAAATAGTTTAAATCATTTTTAAATTTCATTTATTTTCATTATGACTAAAGATTAAATATTACTCTCTACGTTACACAAAATTTTGCTATTGCTTTCTTTTAAGTGTTAAAAGTATAAAAGAGGTAGGGCAGAAATGGGCTTTATAGGGAAAAAATAATCAAAATGAATTATTATAAGAAAACAAAAACACAGACCAATAGTGCACAAAAAATAAAGTAATTTAATAATAGTTAAACTTAGATTTCGTAATTTTTATACCCCTCAAAATTATTACTAATCATCAATAGCATCTCTAGAAAACAGTCAGCCTTCACTAACCCAACGAATGAGTTTAGCTAACATTTGCTCTGTTGTTATTATTATTTTGCTATATCAATGAAAATATAAATAAAGTTATTTTACAAATTTAATTATTAAAAATAATAATACAAAATTAAACAAATAATGCAATAATTAGTGGTTGAGTAATAGAGAAATGTACATAACTAACATAACTGTTATAGATGGACACTAGAAAATGTCTTTAAATGATTCTTAATTTCCTGTTATAACGAGAATAACTTCTAGTTGATTCGACATTTTCTATAGGCAAATAAAGTAGACTAAAGATCCAAATCGCACTCGTTTGTGAAAATGGTTTACTAACAATTTACTATGAAGTATTCTTAGTGAAAACTGTGAATAGATTCCTGAATTTCTGGATTAAAATTCAGTTTTGGTAATCTTCATTTTTTTGTAATTTTGTTAGACATTTTGTATTTGAATTTTCTTTCATTGTAAATTTAAACAATATATATTTTAAGTTTAAGATAATAATTAATTAATACAGTTTCGTATAATTTATGTTTTGTCACAGAATTATGTGATCAGAACATTAATTTTATTGAATTGAGCTTTAAAAAATTTATTTAAAACATTAAATTAAAATTTCACTTACATCCTGGCGAAACATGTCCAGAACCTTCGGAACCCATCGGAACTTTTGAGCAGTCATTATTTACAAATGATATCCGATAAACTCCGCCGGTATTTACATTTCCATTCGTACTTTCATCATCTATTTCATCACGAGGAGCTCCCACTAAACAATAAGCTTCCTTTTGTCCAATGAAAGAAGAAATTGAATAACCAAAATAGCTGTTCACGTTAGAATGCAAATATAATTTAGATAATCCTACCAAGAAAATATCATTGTCAAAAGTATCGGACGAGCATATTTTTAAAGAATTCCATAATAAATTGAATAGTAAAAGAATTGAAAGTAAACAATGTTCCATTATACTGTGAGAAAACGAATTAACTTTCTATGGCACAACGATTCAAATTTCCCATTTGAAGAAAAATATCAGCAGCTTAAACACGATCTACAGGCATCCAAATTCAATTTGTGTATCATGATTTTTCTACAGCACAACTTTTAGATTTACTATTCAATGAAATTATTGGCTAATCTATGGCAGTCAATGAAATCTTCAGTTTATTTTTGGACAAAATACTTTCTACATGATTTTAAGGATTGATTTCTAGCCAATCAAAACACAGCAAAATGTAATGCTTGTAATTAATTTAGTGAAAATGAATGCATGTAATGAGTTGACTGTTGATCAGTATAACTATACTAATTTGGTTGCTAGAAAAATAATGATAATTATAATTAATGAAAAACAAATGAAATAAACAAACTTTAGCCGTTAAATTTTAGGAAACTATAAATATTGATTATTTACTTCAAACTGAAAAATCTTAATGATTCTATAGCTAATTTCTAGAACTAAAAGTAAAAAAATTGTTTACTTAAGGTGTAAATTTACTAAAATATAAACAAACAAAATTTTTTCGGAAAGTAAACTCAAAATCTAAAATTAATAAATAAATATACTGCGATTATTATAATTATAATTATAAATAATTGTTGGGCCAGCACACAAATAGCCTTGAGAATTGTTTAAATGCATCAGTAATACAGCACGAAAACCCAGCACCAAGATAACTTAAAATACAATAGACAACACCAACTAAACACTTTAAAATCTGAGAGAATATAAATAAATATAAAATCAAATAAATACAAAATGCATCAAGAACCACACGAAATTAACATAATAACAAGAAAAGTCGACCGTAAAATGACCATTTATATAAAAGTAAAAATTAATGAATTAAATGAATAAAAATAAAATATTTTTTGGTTGAATAAATTTATTTAAAAAATGTTAAAAATAAATTACTAATTTAAATTAAGAAATAAATAAAAATTTGATTTAGATAACACAAATAATTTTAAAGTCGAATTTTGTTTAATCGCAATAAAACTAACACTCAAGGTTAAGGCCAAATTATAGGTATAAATACTGATGTGTTTTCCCAAATTTTCAACTACTACTTTGTAGTATTAATTTCAACCAAATTTAAGATGCACATTTTTTACAAATCTTACTTTGTTGTGTGATTTTTTTTAGATATTTTCAGATCATTAATCTACAGTTATCAATATTTTCAGGTTATTAATCTACAGTTATGTTTTGTAGCAATATTTTCAGATTGTTAATCTACAGTTATGTTATTTTGGTTTATGTACATCGATCCCCAATTTAAAATTTGTTTATATGAATGCTAAATATACAGTTTATGCGTCGAGATTTTTGCCTAATTCATTTGGTAATTTATTTTTTCTATTATTTTATTTTTGGTGGCCCACAGCCAAAACATAACGCAAGATAGAAAAATAAAACACACTATCGAACTGTGTAAGTGCGTGTAAAATCACCAATAGATCGTGCCCGTGAAGGCCCCGGCGTGCGGAACGCAGGAGCCGAAACGTCAATATTATCCGTACATAGGGGAAATTGGAGGGTAAATGAGTAGTCCCTTGGCTACTCCTTCACCATCCGTTTCCTGTAAAATTGACATAAATTTTTAACAACAATCGGCTCAAAATCTCTAACACCGAGTAGTCCAGTGGGCACTCATTAAATATAATATGAACATACATAGATCTTAAGGACAAAGAGAGGGAACGGGTAGTGGGGAAATTTGCGAAATCGTTGCAACAGTTAAAATGAATAGCCATCGGAAAAAGATTAATCCGAACGACCAAAATCATGAAAAATAATGTTTTTAAATAAGAATTAAATAAATTAATTTGAGTTGAGGCGGAAAATATGGGCGGGACGCTGCTCAAATTTTCCGAACTAATTCAAATACTTAACAAAAATAGTAATGTAAAAATGGAACGTTTAAAATAAGGGCGGAACGCTGCTCAAATTTTCCGAGTCAATGAAAATACTTTGTCGAAAACGGTAGAATAGGGATGAACCGTAAAATAAGGGCGGAATGCTGCTAAAATTTTGGAATTTACAAAAAGACTTTATCGAAAACCGAAAAATACAGATGGATTACGGCTAATGTTGTATATCAATAAAAAAAATTTAACGCTGAGGAATAAGGACGGATCCCTACAAAATCTTAATAATAATAACGATAATGATAAGGGTAATGGTAATTATAATAATAATAATAATGAGGATAATAATAATAATAATAATAATAATAATAATAATAATAATAATAATAATAATAATAATAATGATAATAATAATAATAATCATGGTATTTGTAGTAATGATGATAATAATTATGATAATAATAATAGTAGTAATAATCATAGTAGTAATAACAATAAATATAATGGTAGTTATAGTAATAAAAATAATAATAAAGGTAATAGTAGTAACAATTAAGAAAGGTAATATATATAATAGTATCAATGATAAGGCAAGCAATAATACGTAATAGGGAACATTGTAGTTATGATAGGGATAAGAGTAAGAGAACTAGTGTGTGAATACTTAACATAACCAAGGGTGTACCGACCAAAGAATAATCTTCGACATGGACAACGATAAGAAGGACTATGGGAATGGACATAACAATGAATGATATGAGAGTATAGGTTAACATTTGACAGAGATAGGAGAATAATTGGACCTAAAAATCAAAATCGAGCACAGGCCTCCTATCAGCAGCTCGTTGGACCCATGGATAGTTCGGTCAATTATAGCATTTGCAATAGCGCTCACGTTTTGCGGACGATCTACCCATTCGAACACAGTTCCAACGTTGCTCAGCAACGGGTGCCGAGTGGTAAGCAAAGGAAATATTTGTATGGGGTACCTGGGTAACAACCATATAGTTTCAAAATATCAACACCCAGAAACCCACCATAATTAAATAATTATACTGCGATTTTTTGACATCTATTACGTTGAGGTATTTTAGTCGCAAATGCCAGGAAAAAAATTAAATTGCACGTTTTAAAATTGAATGAGTAAAGTATTAATATTCATCCGTTTTTTGAAATTATATAAATTATTGTAAAGTTTTTTTACTGAACGTGTTTTGATTGACAACATTCACGAGTCTAGTTCTAATTCAAATGATAGTAGGAAACCACAAAAACGTTGCTTTATCACAATGGAATCTAGAAACTTTCAAATTAGAAATTGAAAAATTCTACAAAAAACGCGTTTTTTTATTTAGAAAATTAATGTTCAGAAAGCCATCAGGTGACTCCTATTGGAATTGCGACCCACAAGTTGGGAACTTCTATAGTAGGTTAAACTACTCATTAACAATATTTGAAGACCCATCTCAGCTGTGATTTTTTGGAAATAATAAATTGAAATAAATTAGATAGTAAACATATATTCGCAAGTAGCGTAAATAACATCCCAGAACTTCATAGAAATACAATTCAAGTATTCTTAATCATCCTCTGGCGGAGTGAAGATTTTTCTTTAATTTTTTATTTTCAAAAAATAATTTTTTTAATCTAGTTTTATATATATTTAAAATATTTTAATATCTAAATAACAAAAGCACAGATCAAATGAATATTTTCAAAAAAAACAAAAAATAATGTCAAAAAAGTCTAGATAATTTTGACAAGATTTACTTTAAATAACCAACATTGAGTAAATATATAGTAAAATATTTATTTTGTTAAATTAAAATTTAATTTCTGTAATAAAACCTATTTTCAAACTGTTTTTTGCTTGTATTTAGTACAAACCATAATATAAATGCTGCCGGGTCAATTATTTTTTACTTATTTTTTCATTGGAAACCGTTTCCTTTCTCGATAATTTTTGGCATAAAATCTTATTTTGACAATAATGAAAAATTATTATTAAGTAAAAAAATTCACCGGATTAACGGATTGTATGATACTGTAATAGGTGTATTATTATTTTGTTTTAAAAAATCGAATTTATTTATATTATATTGAACACATCATTAACGAAATATTTGAAAATCAAACTTACTTTTTCTTTCAGATTTAAATAAGAAATGACACCATATATGTTTTTCAGAATAAGAGAATAATATAAGTTTTATACTGAAACTTGCCTCCTCTACAGATTCTACACAATGCATAAATATATCGGATAAGTGAATAACAAAATAACCCCGATTATTATTTCGATTATTACTTCGTAGCAAGGGCTAATTTTGTTATTCACTTATCCGATATATTATGTTATGTTGCTACCAAGGAATCACCGTTTTATACTTATAAATGAATAAATAATCATAAGTAAGATATTATCAATGGTCAAAACGAAAAATAAGACTTAAGTTATATCTACATGTACAAATTGTATTTTGCATTGCTTTATCCAAAATTAGTTTGCATGAAAATATCACTTGATTCATTTAATCGTGCATATCAAAAGAGGATCTAGAAAATTGATCTATGATGATTAGTCATTGTTGCAGAAATGATTCATTGGTTCAACATTTTCTTATTTTTAATCCTATTTGATGCTATTTGACATTTATTTAATTACACTTAGGAGCGTTTTTTGTTGGGAATTTATAATATTCGATGCATATGTTACTGATATGTAGCGCGAAGCTATTTATGAAAATTTTTCTTCGTGTAGTAGATTTTAATGAAGATAAATGATAATATTTCTCAATAGTTTCGTTTTCATTATATATATATATATAAAGAGAGAGGGAGAGGAAATTTGCGTTTTATAAAAATTATTAACTTTCGATTGAAAACTAAAAGAAAGTAACCATTGAAAATGCCGACTGATAAAAAGTTAATATATAAAGATCAATCGCGTAAAGATATTTGGTCGATCGCAATAACAATTTTTATAATTCAAATATTTATTTCCTTTTAATTAAAATGTACTTTTAATTATTTTAATTTCAATTATAATTCTAAATTTAAAATATATAGTATTTTTAAAAACTAATCAATGGAATTTTTTTAATGAGGTAGACACAACTTTTCGTCTTGTAATTTAATTAAATGTAAATTTAAAGTGATTTAGTCGTTTATGTCATTCATATCGAGCGAAAAGTCAAAAGTCAAAGTTCAACAGTATTTTAAGTTATTTTAAATTTTGAAACTATAAATACACCGGTTTAAACTGAATAGCAACTCCTATAATAAAATGGAAAAAAATCATATTATAGAAACATATAATTAACGGTATGGATACGTAATTTGGTTAAATGAATAACAACTTATATTAAAGAAAATAAGAAATTAGAAGAAAAAAAATTTAACACACGAACACAATACATAGTAAATAATGCATACAAACTTAAAAATGCAAAAATGTTCAGATGAATAGTAACTTTATATAATACTATTTTATAGTTTATTTACGAAATTTTTTTAAAAAATGGCAGCGAATATTTTTGAAGAAAATTCTGATAACTCTACTTTCAGTTTTCGAGAAAATAATGAAACAATTTATTAAGATTTTTCATAACATTATATAAATTTAATATTTTCATATCATATCAGAGATCTCCGAAAAAACCAAACACTCACTTTTTGTGAAGAATAAGAAATAACAACAGTGTTGGAAATTTAACTGGAGCAATGGAACCATGACCGTCAATAGCTCCTTCAAATGTGGAGTTGACAAATAACGGTGTATAATGAGGACTATGTTCCGTAGGATATTTGGTTTGAAACCAAATTTAATTTAATTTTTGTTTTAATGAATTAACTTATTTTTTAATTTAATTTTTGTTTTAATTTTTCAAATTTAAAATTTTTAGAAAGCCTAAAAATGGCTTAAATCGCCTAGTCAGGAGGTATTTTTGACTCTCGATAAAAAACCTTAAAAAATAAAATTCGCTTGAATCTCAAATTGAATAAAAGGTCTAAAAATATTTCCTCGAAAAAAAGGCTAAGCATTTTTTCTCTAATGAAAAGCCTAAAATAAAAATTAACCCTAATCGCCTCCAGAGAAAAAAGACTAAAAATAAATCATCGATTAAAAACTCAAAGTGTTTTTTGTATAGTCAGAAACATTGCTCTTAGGACAAATGGCTTAACAAAGAATCTAAATATCGGATAAATGGCTTAAAATGTGTCCTCTGGAACAATGGTTCTCAAACTTTTCCGTTTGGCGGACCGGTAGAAAATTTTTAGATAGCACCATGGACATTTAACCTTTTTTCATTTAACCTTAAATGCACATTCTGTAATTTTACGTTTATAGTTTTGTTGTAATATTTCATATGATTTATTTTATGAGGGGTAAACAGTTTTACAATATTCTGGCATTATTTTCCTCCTATTCAACTCACGTTGCGGACCGGTAATTTATGGTTCGCTGACCGGCGCTGGTCCACGGACCAATACTTTGAGAACCACTGCTCGATGATATTTGGCTTGAATGTTTATCGCTTCCATCTAAAAAGTTTTCTAGGTGATTTTATTTTTTTTAAGTTTAATTATTTGTTTTAATGAAGTCAATTATTTCATTTAACTTTTGTTATAATGGATTTATTTATTTGATTTTTTTTATTTAAAAATTTTTCAAAACAATTTTTTAAAAACCTAAATATTTTTCTCGATTAAAAAGCGTAAATAAAAATTGGCTTAAATCGCCTACGGTTGGTCACACTATTGTCAAGGGGTATTTTTAACTCTCGAATAAAAAATTAATAATATTCATTGCGCTTTTAAATTTCAACAAACTGTTATTTCAAGAAATAAAGAACATAAAGAAATTAGTCACTTCTGGAATTTCGAAAAAAAATCAGATTTCATTCAACATATATTTTAAGTATGAAAGTGTCGATTCTAGTGTCAGAATCATTGAATTAAGGGTCAAAATGCTTCTACTAGGTAACTGTGGGTAAAAGTGGTCACTATCGAATTTTGAAGAAAAAGTTAAATTTCGTTTAAGCAACATTATTTATAGATTACTTTTTTAAATGAAAAAACTGTTATCGTTTCAGGGTACTTTGTGGGGTTTTGTCTTCGAAAGGGACCAGAGTAGTGTCGGATTTCGAACAAACTTACTTACAAAAACTCACATTTAAATTTTAATTAATAAATTAATTGTAAAATATTATTACTATCGTTTAATTGTCAGTACTTCATTCATTGTCTTAGTCATCAAAAATTTATTCATAACTTTCATCATCCTTTTCTTACTTCATTATTATCTTTAACATTTAACTAACATTTTAATTACAGCTGGAATCATTTTTCTAGTATTTTCATTTTCATCTTCGTTTTCATTAAATTTATTTATCATTTGTTTGTAATTTACTTCATCATCGTCATTAAAAATTTGTTCGGCCTTTTCTTCTTCATCCTAATCATCGATTTATTCAGCATTATCATCAACATTTTGTAATTAATTTTTCGTCCGTTTCATATATCTTCAATTTTCTTTTAAACTTATTTTCAAATTTATCTTCAAAGATTTTTATTAATACTGTATCTTCATCTAAAATTACCTAAAATTTATTTATGGATATTAATTTAAAATGATGGATATTAATTTAAAATGATAGATAATAATGTAACAAAAGTGTGTAATTTAAACAAAAACTAATTAATGTTAAGCTTAAATTAAATGTATGATAATTTTAATTAGTTAATTTATGATTTTTAATTTCAATTTAAAACTAGGTTAGTTAATTTTGATTTAAATTAGTTCAAATGTTAAAATTAATTTGTATTTTCATGCAAAATAATGCTAATTTATAAGTACATTGTATATAGATTGGGGTTTTGCTGGGTATCCTGTGGGTGCTGGTGGTAAATTGTGGTTCAATTAGATAAATTTGGTTCGGGTGAAAATTTAATGAAAATTAAATGACACTGGAATCGACATTTTAATGCAAAACTGGCCTGTATTGTTTTAAACAGAAATTCAACTTTTCGTTCAAAATCCTAAACTACCCTGACCCCTTTCAAAGACAAAACCACTCAAAGTACCCTTAAACCAGGACTTCTTATAACTTTTGAGCTCCAAATTGGCTTTTCGTCAAAAATTAAACTTAAAGTGCCGTTGTTTGGCTGAAATTGGAACATTTAAACAAAAATTAAAAATAGCTATTACATAATATGATCTTCGCTTCAAATTTTGACCTTGAAAATAATAATCACATAAAATTTGTACAATAACAATAATAATATTTTGAATTTTGATTTCAGGCATATTGGTTTGTGGTCAATCATATAGTTTTCGGTTGGCATCATGTAGAAGACGATTGAGACTCCGGTAGAGAACTAAGAATTCCTATAACATTGATCCTATAATTGAAACATTAATATTAACTCCCTTTTTCTTAATTTCTCACATTCATGAACATTATAAAATCTAATATCAACAAAAAAGGTAATGATAAAAATAATGAAAATTCATCTAAAAGACAACGAAGGAGGACTAAATTTTATTCATAAAATAGAGTAAGTCGTTAAAAATTCCAAATCAACTTTGAAATATTCATTAAAAAATAAAGATTAATGTTGGTTTAAAATTTTTTAAAAATAATACGTTTTTATTTTTTATAGTATCGATGATGCAAAAAATTGGCAACGGAAATGTCCTTTTTAAAAACTAGTATTTATGGATAAAAGTTGGCAACCCTAGTTATACTCCAACTAAAGTCATTATATATAAAATGTTTAAATCGTGTACTCACATTTCAGAGGTTGTAATGCTAAGTCTAAATAGTTAAAATTATTAATACAAGGAAAAAAATCGAAACAAAGATGAATTTTTATCTTTACAATCAGGGTTCTCTGTTAATGAGACAACAATAAAGATTTTTCATCATAAAATAGTGCCACCCAAACTAATATGCCAGAAATCATCATAATGATTGACGCACTTTTATTTCTCGCTATTACATGCATATAAGCACATGTACTTACATAGTTAGTCATGAGCGTGAGTGAGACAAAATAAACTCAGAACGTGCTCCCTAGTATGTATTGTAGTTCTACATTTGGGTGTCTTTTTCAGTGTAAGCTTAGATGCGATTTCAAACGCTCTCATTTAGTTGAAAATGTCAAAAAGGCAAAGTAATAAATCAGTTTAACAAATTTGAATATGATGACTTTGGTTAAAAACTAAAAGTTATTGAAGTGATAGAAAATTGTGGGAAATTTACAGCTGAAGGAAATGATTTTAAATTGGTTGAGTCAACAGTGCGATCAATTGTGGTGAGAGTGTTACTCCAAATACAGAGATAAAGGTTTCATTAACCAGAAGTGTTTTGATGATGGAAAAGTAGATTTTATAAGCAAATGGATAGAGGATCTGATTCAAAACCAAATGCATATTACTCAAATCATAATGAATAAATCAATTAGTCCTTGGGATCATTTAAAATCTCAACATGGATGAGAATAATTATCGAAAGCAAGCAAAGTTTGGTTTGAAAGATTTAGAAACCGATCAAACTTGCATAATCTTAAAATGATCGGTTATTCGGTTAGTATAGACGTAGAATCAGCAGAAAAATATCCGATCGAGTTCTGTGAAATTTTTAAAAGGGGAAATAATCCACCAAATTTAATTTTTAATGGGGACGAGACTGGATTTTATTGGAAACGAATGCCAACACGTACGTTTATTTCCATTGAGGAGAAGACTGCTTCTGGTTTTAAAGCATCCAAGGACCGTCTAAATCATCTTGCCCTTACAGGTTACTCTAAAAAAATTACCAGTATCCGTAAGGATGACACAAAATTTATTTATGGACTGTCTTAAAACTTGTTTCTGTCCTGCAATTAAAATTTATTGTTATGATATTGGAGTTAAAACCTAGAGCTCTTCTAGTATTGGACAATTCTCCGGGACATCTTCTGGAACTTGAGACGATGATCACTGATTTTGAAAATTTGAGTTGACCTACCTAATTTTGATTGACTCCCTATGAAAAAGTACATGTGCTAAATATATATATTTTTTCGTGACATACATCAAATTTGGGTTCGACCTAGATATTTTCCAGGGGTCTGAGTTAGTGGGCCCAATCCATCTACTAATAACTTTTAATTAACCTTAGTTTTGTGACAAGCTATACGTTTACACACTTTAAACCTCTAGGTTTCAGAACTCTTTAAACAAGTTTTTTGTTATTGAGCTAAGGAATTTATTTTATGCACTTTTAGTTGCGTTCTAATCTGAAAATTTAGTGGATTCAAAGGCACAACAATTATAAATTTATTTTGGATAGCAATTACAAATTATATATAAATTTAAAAACTTAGCTCTATTTTTATAAATAATTTAGACACAAGACATTTGTTTGTTTAATAAATGCAAAAATTATTTGTACGTTGCAATTTATTTAATCAATAAACTTTGTCAACATTCTAATTTAAAATTTATACTAAAATCGATTGAATTTACATGTTAAGTAAATATTTTGTATGCGAATTTTTTAAAATCTTTAAAAAATAACCAAATTGGGATATAAAAATTGTATGGTACCAAATTGGAATAAAATACTTTTTAGGGCTCCGTGCAGTTGTAAACAAAAATTTTATTGATTCTAATTAAAAAAAATAACCAAAAAAATTTTAAAGCAATTTTTCTAGCTCTTGCTGGTAAATTTTTCATTTATATCAAATTAATCAATTGTTCTGGCTGTTGCATTTTCAATCGAAAATATAGCATTAGCTATAAACAACTGAAATATGTATATTTATTTCAAATTTGTTTGAGAGTTAAATGAATTTTCATCTTTGTTTTTGTTCAATTCTTAGTATTTTTTTGCTATTGGATAGTTTTTCTTATGTATTTAATATTTCCGGACCCCTCTAAAAAAGGAGACTTAGTGCGATTGCAATTGCGTTAGTACGGCACTGGACCATTTCATAGCTTTGTATACCCCAAAAGTGAATATATTTTAAAAAGCAATTTTATTTTTTAAAGGCTTTATACAATTCCGTATATTATAATATATTTTAAGATACATGCAAATAGAGTTAGAGAAAATCAGTGATTAAAAAAATGTTTTTTTCTACAATTTACAAATCTATTAAAAAAGTTTTAATACACATAGTATATTATAGCTTTATTATTATTTTTAATTTTTCCAAAGGCACCACTTTATACACATAGTATATTATAAATATTACACGACCTTTCTCATATTTTAGTAGCAAAATATTAAATAGTTTTTTTAATTAGCCAATTAATTCGCTTAATTTTTAAAGACAGACACTATAAATACTCGTTGCAAAAAAATTGGTTAATTTTGTAAGTCTGAAGGTTATGTGATAGGTTCATCTTCTAGTGTTTAGCGTTGGCAAAGACGGGTAACTTTCCTAATTTAAAATGAACGAGTAACTTAGTTATTCACAAAGCTGGTAGAGATAACACGAAGAATAAACCGATAAGTTAATCTTTATAATGTATTGAGCAAAGGAAAATCAATGTGGAGTGTCACTATTTGTGCATAACCAAATAGTGAATTGATTCGAATATGAAAGGACTCATTTTTTTCCAATGGTACATTAGAAATATGCAATTATCACTTTACCAGTTGAGCAGTAGCAGACTGGCCAAATTGACCGGCCATGGCAAATGATTTTAAAACATTTTTAGAATAGTAAAAAAATTAACAGCACATATAATAGTAAAAGGTTATTATTAAATGTTACAAAGTAGAGCAAATAAATATTTCATTATTGAAATTAATTATTTAAAAAACATTTTAATTTTTTTCATATTTCTATAATATGAAAAAATATAATAAATGCATTTTTAAATTCATCGACCTTTCATCTGACTTCTTAAATCGACCAATCCGGAATTTTTCAGTTGTACCGCAGGCACAGTCCGAACCTGTAGTTGAGGAAATTTTATTTTTTATTAGTATTTTATATCAAAACTGATTGATGAATATTGTCTGATTGAAACATTATTAAATTACCAAGCTAGAAAATCTAATTAAAATTGTCTCATAGTATTGAGTTTTTATGAAAAATACAAAATAAAAATCACTGATTGTTTTGAGAAATATTTGTCATTATTTCAATCTTTACCAAAATTAATTCTAAAAATAGATTTTATCTAATTATCCAATAAGAATTATTCGATACCATCGCACACACACAAAAAGTACAAAAAAGTATCCAAATTTGTAAAAATTCTTTTAAAATACATTAAATATCTGAAAATAAAAAATTCAAAGCTTGGAAATTTTAATTAAAATACACTTTATTATTTTTAAAAATAGATTCAACAATTAAAGCACCATCAAAACCACATTGCTTTATAAAGCTCTTGGATCCACAGCATCTCTTATAGTAGATATTCTTCCAAAATGTTTTATAATATTTGGCTCTATATAATAATAAGGTATAAAATGATCTTTGAAAAATTTATAAATCAATTTATCGATGGGTAAATTACTAGAATCGGATTTAAAAATTTTGAAATACGAATGAAAATCTAATTGATTTATCATTTTCTCAACCAATGATTTTGAAAACAACATTCCCGGAGTACAACAAAATGGAGCTGGAACTAATAAATGTAAATCTTTATGAAATGTTCTAAGATACAAAAATTTATGCCTGGAAATGAAAAGAATCAAATTAATACATAAGAGAAACAATGACATAGATTCAAATAAAGTGTAACGATAGATATTTTTACCAAATGTAAGTTTTATTACAAGTTTTGCTAAATAAAATAAAATTACTGAAAGAGCCAAAAGTTCTAAAACTCTCGATAATTCCGGTTGGATAAATCCTAATATCCTTTTAGGATGATAAAGTTTAAAAGCATATTGCTTTCGATTTTGAATTTTCTTAATAAACTTATTTAAAATTGGAAAAAATCGAGCCTCATCTATTTCTACATCATCTTCAAATAATAAAAAATTCTTCGCTGTTGAATTGAGTTGAGCCATTTGATAAAGACACCATAAATAATGCAATGTTTCCTGATTGATTAAGTTATCGTTTCGTAACCAGTTAGGACTTTTAAATACTTTAATATTAACATTATTCCACTTACTTAAATAAAGATCATTATTTTCATTAATATTACAAATCGAAAGAAAAATATTTCTTTGTTGTGAAAAATAAATAGATTTGAAAATCGATTGTAACGTTAAATGGAAATATTGGTTTTCAGAATCTAATCCAGTTCTAAATTTTGTTATGACTAACATTTGCATTTCTGTGGAATTTGTGTCTGCATTCTTCCAATTTTTGAATAAATTTGTGTTAACTGTTTTCAAGTTTTCTGAGAGATAATTGTTAAACTTAGATATTTCATTTGTTTCTGAATCTGTTTTATAGAAATAATATTGAACTGTTTCATTATAGATGACTAATATTAGTAATGTGAAATTAACAAGAGTAATTATAATATTTTTCATTATTGTAAAATCAACTTTGACAGTCAACTTTCTAATTTTACATTAGATTTGGATAAACCAATCATATTTCCATCAATCAAATTGCTTGGTTGTGTGTGTTTACACACCTTAACAAAACTTAATCAATACATTTTGGAATTTTACAATTTAAATATTTTTGGTAAGTTAGATTTAATTTCGAAGACATTACAAAATATTAATAAAAATATATATAATGATAATATATTTAAATATTTTTTATAAATTATAAAAGATGTTAACTTAAATACATGTTTATAAATTGTTGTTTATCATAATGCACTCTATTTAGAAATGGCTTTAAACCAGACAAATTAAATTTTTAAAATTGCAAAAATGAGACTTATTTTGAAAGTGTGGTAAAACAATGTTTTATTATAATGAGATATTTAAAGATTTGAGTTTCAATAAGTCTTTAAATATTAATAAGCTCTATAGTAGTCAAATTTGGAGTGTTTTAGATAATGTAAATTTATTAAGAAATAATTTTTATTAAAAATTTCTATAAAAAATTAAAAGTTGGGTTTATTTAAATGTGCCTGCCAAAACTTTCAAAATAGACAGCTAAAATAATTTTCACTTTATGAAACGATATTAAATGTATTGCTCCTTCAACTAAGCTTGGTTTAGTGTGCAAAATAACTTAAAGTTTTTTTAGCAATTTTTAATTCAACAGGTCCTTCAAGTTGGGATATCTGGCAGACTTGGGCAACATAAGGAATTACAGTGAACAACAAATTTTCTTATTTATTTCATAATAACAAAACAATGAAGCTCGCATTCTTGACTTAAAAATTTTTTTTATGTAATAACTTAAGTCATTTCATTCAGCTTCGACATCTTTACAGGTTATGTGTTTTGTTTCCATTAATATCTGCTGTGGCCACCATAGTTCATGATCTCCAAGGCATTGGACTAAAACACAGAAGATTCAATAATTTCTTAGAGGGATAATACAATGGGATTTCGTTTTTTTTTCGCCGATATACTGCTAAATAAGAATAATCAGTCCATTCGTATTGCCAGCCATTATTGGCTGGAGACCCATCAGTGCAAACATTAACTAAATTATTGAAATTAATTTTCAATTTATCTTTAAAAATTTTTGATTCTTATATACCATACATGGCCAATCAGAGGCTCTCAAGCCTCATGTGGCTCTTTAGCATCATCTATGTGGCTCACATCGACTCTCATGAAATGAAGTTAAAAAATAATTTCATAAATTGGAATTAAACTTATTTAAAAAGTATAAATTTTTATTTTACTTAAAAAGTTGAAAATAAATTCTTCGTTAAAATGTTTCATTTGGTAGGCGATATTTATTATTCTCTATTCATTGTATATTTTGACTATGGCTCTCCAAAATTTAAGTTAATGAATTATGGCTATATTTTATAGTAGTCAATAAAACTAGCGTTAAAAGCGAAGAATCTGAGAGAAGCCCACTGAGAAAATAACTTGTCAATTGGCTTACATTGAAAGCTTTCGCACATAACCATGTACATAAATTTCATATTTATCGAAAAAAATTATTTATCCACTTGGCGTACTGATGATTGTGAATCTCTTATTTTTGTTTACAGACGGGTAGGCTGATTTTGCGATGTAAAAAACTACTTCTTGACAAAAGTGAATCTCTTGTAGATGAAGTCTAACTTATGGATTGTGACCATCACTGACCATTCATTGAAGATACTGCAAATCTACATGAGTTTTTTTTGTTCGGAAGCTTCTTAGAAATTTTTATTTCTGGTTTATGAAATACTGACAGATATTCGATTAGAAAGAGTATATCAAGTGCATTTCAGACATTTTTGATTATTTATCTTCTATTCAATCGCGGAACTTCAAAATTTGGATTACTGCAAAAGATATATGTTTCTAGTAGTGGAATGTGTCCCCTTCCGGTAAAAGTACGACTGTTGTTACGGTATGATTGCATAACATCATGTAGTAATTGGTTTTTAGCATGATCTTGACTTAGTTGCTTACTATCAACTACATAATGAAATGCTTATGGTATACTTATTTCATTAAAAGAGTGTGGTCAGTAGAAATGCATAAAACAAAAACTTAACAGACCGTAAATTGTAACATCTTTTACAATTTTTTTTTAATGATGTTTTTAATTTCCATTTTTCCAGCCACTTTTTCCGCATCACTTAATCGGCCTTTACCAGTGGTATTAAGCGAATAATTTTTTATTATTTTCAGTTTTGAAAAATTTCGTTCAACTGTAAATGGTAACGTGTGCTTTTAAACAACAGTAATGAACTCCATACGATATAAACTTTATTGATTAACACACTTTATCTCCACTTTAAAATGACACAAAGAATTATCTATCACAGTCACAACTTGGTGTTTATTACGACCCTTCGGGAAGAATCGCACTTTTCGGATCAATTGGATTTCACAATCACTTGACTACTGTGACGGGTTTCTGAGATCGATAAATCTGATTTAGTTGCTTTGCTTTGACTCGAATTTATTCAATAACTTTGATTGCTTTGATTTCACTTTATTTCTTTTTAACAATTTTGGCTTTGTCTCTTTCCAACTTTCTTTAATATTTTTGTTCCGTATCGCCTAATTTCTGCTTCAAACTTCTTTTATCCTTGATTCCAACTGCTCTTTCAATAATTTTCCGTAATTTTCTTCTTTCAATTCTTAGTCCAATTTTTCTCTCTGTGATTCCAGTTGCGCTTCCTTTTTATACTCCGTCAACCAATAATACTTACTGATGTCAAATAGAATTTCCAATATCTTTTACCGCTAATTCCATTTGGGTCTCTATAATCATTGACAGCTGTCCAGATAAATAATTTTTAGAGATGCCCTTTCCCGGATTCCCAAACAACATTCCTTCCCTTATCTTGAAAGGGCTTTCGAGATAATGTGCAAATTTTGCTTTTGTTTTTTTTCCTAAATTTGCACTCGTTAATTATAAATGACCTTCTTTTATTCAATTGCCTGTTTTTATTGATTTTCTCTTCTCGTTATTCAACATTTTTCATTCCCTTTTTATTAAACTCCAGAACCACATCTTAATCACTTATCATTGTTTCCCCAATCATTTTACATGTTTATTAATTATTTTATTCTATTATTTAGGTATCCTCAACAATAACATCCACTAGAAAAGATTTAGTCAGTTCAATGAACAAAGATCAAAAAATACCTTTAAGCTACCATTTTTTTAGAGAGATTTAAATTTTCATTATTTATTAATTCTAAAATTGTGTATGCTTTTATTTTCCTAAGATTTGGCAGCCCGAAATTTGACCACCGTAAGCATAGCCCAACATATTCCGCACTTAGAATTGGCCCTGCAATCTAGACCTAGTGCTTTCTTACATATAAACAAAAACGCAGTGATTAAAATAGGCCCAAGGAAATATTTTAATAATGTATTTTTGATGAATATATTATGAAATTATCAAATGGTTTTTCAATAAAAATTTAATCAAAATTTTCATTTTAATTATTTTGCGGAACCCCAAATTATTGCGAAAGAAAAAATTACAATGAATAGTAACACTTTTACTACTAAGATCATTTATAATTTATTATTATCCCTAAACGTTATGGAAATAACCCACAGTATTGCAGGATAGAAAATAAATTACAAATATTAATAAAAATTGGTTTTAACCTAAAATTTCATTAAAAATTAATTAGAATAATTGCTTTTAGCTCATTGATTATAATCAAATAATTATAGAAGAATATCATTATAAAAAGTTTTTGAACTCATTTTAAATGAAACCTAAATTAAAAAAGATCATTTTGTATAAAAGCTCTTAATTAAAATAAATTCTCAAACAAAATTTATTTTTGGAAAAGATTTATAGAAGTCATTCGAAGTTCTGGAGCGACTATAAAAGTGAAGCGATGTACTTACGGGAACTTTAATCACCGACATTAGTGTAGAATCCTTTTCATCGGGACGTCTATCCAGCAAGCATTTCATAATATGTTAAATAAACACCGCGTTTAGCAAGCTTTTAGATCGCAAGCTAAAACTGACGTTACATCAAAACTTGAACTCAAACCTAAACCGCTGTCAGTTAAAATAAAAAATTCAAATAGAATTTAATAATAAAATTTATCCTTGGATTTATTACTTTTCTAAAATTAATTATTTTTTTGTAAAATTATTATTTTGATTTATAAAATAAATAGAATAATACCAATGATACACATATATCCATTATGAAATTTTGGTTTTCCATCAATCAAATGGTAAATTATTGATGCATCAATAAGTTCGAATATCAATTATGCGCCTCTTAATTATAATCCATTATTTTCGCTACCGCTCATTGGTTCATGCAAATGTATAAATATCACAGTTCGAATGCTAAAAACTAAAACTTTTATTCGCTCGCTATGTCACAAAAATGCAATTTTATATTTGTTTATGGGACTCTGAAATCAAATGAGCCGAATTGTCATTTAATGGAGAATTTAATAATATGCAAGAAGTTCAGTTACGTGGGTAAAGGCGTTTTAAAGGAAAAGCGTCCACTAATTATAGCTTCGGATTATAATTTACCGTATTTATTAGATACGACTGGTTTCGGCAATGTAAATTATTTTTATTATTCTTCTTTATTATTATTATTATTATTATTATTATTATTATTATTATTATTATTATTATTATTATTATTATTATTATTATTATTATTATTATTATTATTAATTAATTAATGTGTATTGATTATTCCGGGATGGAATTAATACTTTATGATTGTGAAATTTGTGGAATTATTTGTCGTTTGAAGTTTGTTTTAATGCTTCTTTTGATTGGTCATCTAATATATTTTAGCGAAATTTTGAATTCTTTTTCTGGAAATAAAATGTTGTATGTTGACTTGAAAGAAGATTTAAGGGAACAACTAGTTCTTCTGAATTGAGCGCCATTGACAAGTCGAATTGTAAAGCATCGTATATATATATATATATATATATATATATATATGTTAAATTCAAACAGTTCTCTCGTTATATGCCTCTGACCATGCAAGAGGTTACGTATTACCTGGCACAATTCTCTGAAATAATGACAGATGGACGAGAAATTATTATTATAATTATTATTAATGATGAATTTATTAATTAATTAACTTTAAGCATGTCAAAGGCGAAATTTACAAATACCACACAAATGATGCCTTAGTCGATTTGGATAGACTAGAAATTCATCCTGAGCACTACGAAAGAAAAGTCTGCAAGGTAATAGTTTTAGAAAACGATTCCTTCCAAGAACTAAATTGTTGGGTTTACATTCTAACAGACTTTGTTAGAGAATTGTTAATTTATCCTACAATCGAGGAGTACTATAATGGAATTATGAATAAATTTTATGTTGATGTTAGCACAAATCCTCCGAATTTCATCCAACCCATCGATTTTGTCAAAAACAAAAAAATAAATATTATTTCAAACACCATAAACAAAGAAAAAATTTGCAGCAGTTGAATTTTTCAATAATAAATAAAATTTGATTGATTTTTTATTTAATAAATTACAATTTAATAATAAACTTTTAATTAATAATTTTTGTAAAATATTATAACTTAATTTGAATACTAAATGATATTCGAATTAGTTGTTCTACTGGCGAGGCAGATCAGAATGTGATACTGCTAGAATCTGATCTAAGCTTTATTGTATTGCACTAAGAACACAAAAAATCAATATTTTGCACAGTTTTGACTTCTACTGACAGTTTTTAAGGACAGATAGTCACAAAATTTGACAATTACAATTCACATAACTTTTTGCCAATATTTTTTAAATGCTCAAATACAAGTCGTTACATCGGATTTGATAAAACATATTATAGATTTTTCCGAATGTGAACATGAAATCAAATTCTTATTATTTAAAATAGCTATTTAACATGGTTCAATAGTGTTGCTAGAGTCAGGTCTATTTTTGCAGCGAATCGAAAAATTATTCTTTCAGATAATGTAAGACGTGAAGCAGAATTTTGATTTTCGGTGTTATCAATTCTGTTACCTTTTTGGATAATATAGAGCTTTATCCGTAATTCTTTCCCCTCTATCCTTTGATGACTTCAGTTACTAATCTAAATTTAATTACCTAAATATAAACACGGTGTATTATTTTTACTTGTGTCGGTTTAAATTTTTGTCTAACCTGTGTCAAAAGTATAACAAAAATAAACTAGAGAACTACCTAGCGCATAAGCCAGGGTTGGCAACCTTTTGAGTGGAAAAAGGCAATAGTTACAGTAGTGTCTGCAATATTTTGTTTTAATTAATTTCATTAACTTTTAATTAAATTACAAATGCGTTAATTAAAATAACACATTTAATTATTGTTTAACTATTAAAAAATCAACATTCTTTTTTCTATTTGAAACTTCACAAGCAACTAAAAAAATTCTACAATCATCTCTCTATGAATTACTACATCAAAATTCAATCATTTAAATTACTAATTATTCTAATGATCGTTTCCGCGTATTTCTGTTTCCTCAAATCTAGATCATTTCAATTCAAATTTGAAACCGTAGGAATTTATTCAGAAGAAAAATACAAAATTCTGATATCAAATGCTCGGTGATCAATCGACAAACGAAAGAATACAATTGTTAAAATCGTCTTATCTAATGTTTTCACAATATATTTTGGTTCTAATTTTATGTTCCTACAATTACAGGTCTCGAGTTTTAGTGAGGTTTCAACGTTCACTGGTATTCCTATGTATAAAATTATATATATTAATATATCAAAACAAATCTATCAATAATATTTTATCTTTCTAAGATTAACTTTAGAGAGATCGCTTCTTATGGTAAAGAATTTTGGGCCCACAAAATGATTTTTGTGTCGTTATTTATACTATTTTTTGGTTATATAAATTAAATTATTTAATTTTCACCTGCTATATTATTTATATTAAATTGAATTTATTTTTTAAAAAAAGTATTTGTTTAATATTAATATTGAAGATATGTTATAACTTAGTTATAATTATTAATATAACTTACCTGTTCACATTAAATATTTATTTTATTATTTTAAAATTTATTACTAAAATTTATATTGAAGATTTTTTTATCATCTGCTTATAAAATGTTTTTTTCCTTTTTGTTTAAAAACGATTTTTAATTAATTATATTTCACTTTTATATCAAATATTTATATATAAAAATGTACGGTAAAACATACATTTATTATTATTTGCATAATTGACACAATTAAAATAAATAAGTCATGCACAAGAATAAGTTAGGCACATAATCATACACACTGGGGTACCTAGTTTAAATGGCGCCTATGTCAAACACCGATCTTGCGCCCCTCTCCGACGCTAGGTTACTTACGTTTTATTTTCTATAAAACTACTTAAAAATTGGGTAAAAAATTTTTTAGAATTTAATCATTCTTTTGAGCATATATTTACCATATAGCTCTTGTTTAATACAAATGTGGTGACGTGTCTACCCTCACCATCCAACACAAAGAACACTGTTAACTTTCAGTCGGAATCGGATATGAACATCATAGAAACTGACGTGCTTTGTTCAGATTCTCAAAAGTTAAGCTTAGCTTCCGAAGAAACTGAAATGTTATTTAACTCTGAAGGAATTCATGAAAAAGACAATAGTGGTGAAATTCATTTAATTCATCCTCAAGTTAGTCAACTGGCTGAAGCGACTGAAGTCGAAAATCAAAACACATTATTGAATATTAAAGAATCTTCACAGGATTCTCGTGGCTTTACAGAGGTTAAATTTAGTAATAACTGTGCATTGTGGACTAACATTTCTGATAATATTCGTGAATTTATGAAAGAAGGGAATTATTGGCGTAATATTCTAAAAAGAATTGCTGCAGTCAATTATTATTAATAATTGATAATATTTGCTGCAATTTTACAAACTAAACCCAGGAAATAATGCTAATACGAAGATAATTCAGTTGGGAAATAGTATATTAATTTCAAACATTCAATAATCAAGAAGAAAGTATTTTTATCGTTTTCTCTACTGTAATTTATATGTTTATTGTTAGTTACCTAATTTAAAATATTCTTGGCTAGTCGACATAATAACATAACAATCACCCCAGACCGTCGCGAGACCTTTATTTATCGGAGCCTCGGCTGGGTTCTAACATAAATCACCAACTAACATACCCCAATCAGAAGCGTAACTATGGGAAGCTAGGGGTACATATGTCCCCGGGTGCTAAGGTACAGGACGCTAAAATGAGGCTTACAACAAGAGGTTGCAAGATGGCTAGATGTTTTGAAGCGAATACAAATTGTATAAAAGTTTTCGTCACTCAAAACGTGTCATGCGTGGACATGTGGGAAACTTGACTCCACACTGTAAGAGATAATATATAGAAAGAATAATAGAATTATTATGATGATTAATGTGCAATATGCATGGAAACATAAATACACTGGAATGCATGTAGTCATCAAATGCTCGAAATATATACAAATACTGAGTATGAGAGTTATTATGTTTTATGTATTTTGTAAAGATTGTTGGCAGGGGGCCCAGATTTTGTACCCAAGCACAGAAGACCCTAGCTACGCCACTGACCCCAGTAGTTTAACATAACAGTCTCCAAATATCGTTTCATTTGGTGTAACGCTGAACAATAATGTTTACTCCAATAATTTTTAACCAATCAGTTGATTGATTATTGGGATCAATTTTCACTCTTCTTTCTCTAGTTAGTTCTCCAGACTTTTTGTAACGTCCAACGATGCTTTTAAACGTTTCAAGAATTGGGCCTAAGAGACCGTCATGCACGCAAGGGGGAAGGGGTTACACATTTGTGACGATGCGTAATGATTTGGGGTGTTTAAGAACTTTTACGTCACATCTTAAATTTTGCATTTTTTCAACATAACTTTATACTAATTACTATAAACTTTTCACTAATTCAAATTTAGCAGTTTGTAAACGTTTGGCGAAATTTCCTGACACCATAATCATACAAGCTTAAACTTTCTAATTTTTTTCAGTTAATGAATGTTGCTATAGAAATTTATATTTTTATAAAAGCAAAACAAAATAAACAAGATATATTTAGGACCTCTAGTTGAAAATACAATTTATAAAAGATGAAATATGTGTTTGGATAAATATCTAAAATGATCACAATCTCGAATATAATTAATTGATATGAAAATTTCAATTTATAAAAGATAAGATGGATAAACATAACAAATTCAGTAATAATCTTCAAATTATTCTCTTCCGAAAGTTTGCTTTCGAAATAAACCTCATAGATCTTGTACTTTTAGTTATTATATACTATGGATTCTCGGATCGAATCCATGTTATGTAATCATAAATAGGAATAAAAAACGAACTGTTGGATTCTGGTATAGCAATCCTTACTGGATATTCAATATTCTGATTAGAACACGACGCAGTAGATTCTGGTACTGCAAATTTTGGCTCGTGTTCAACACTCATAATATAAAATAGTCCATTTGATTCTGTTATAGCAAGAGATGTATTATCCTCATAATTTTCGCTTTCAAAAATAAAGATACTTATAACGCTTCCAGACCCTTCAAATTAGACTATTATTATTAAAATAACCAATAAATGTACGTGTTTTGTAAATTATACGTCTTTTATGAAACATAAATTGAAAATAAAATTAATCAACAAAAATTCTTTAGAATAAAAATATTTTAAACCAAATTAAACAATACTTTAAAATTAAAACAATTGAAAAGGTCAAAAGAGAAAGAATATGGTCAACATTTATTGTACTAAATCATTTATTTCTCCAAAGTTAAGTAGATATTAAATGGATCATACAATTTTTTCATATTACATTTATTGTACTAAGTTGAAAAAAATTATTTCATTTTTTCTTCAAATATTATCAAATTTTTATTAATGTTTTTTTGAAAATTATTACTCATTTTCATCTTAGTATAAATAAATAATATTGTACATCAAGTGTTTTCATTGTTCTTCCTCGTTTGATCAATAACTTTCTTTGTCAATCTGAGTAAGCCGTCTTTCTGTGTGATGACGTGTATTGGTGAGGCCCAAGTTGATGATGAACGAATGCACACATCTCAAAGGTATTTTAATCAGATACAAGCAATGAAAAAAGATACCATAGATATGACTTTGTAATTGTGTCTTAATGGGCAGATTTAATCAAATGGGAGCCATATTGACATGACTGCTATTACTTTGAAGAATCTCTGGGTTAAAGAGCTAACGCATAAGATTATGTGCTCATTTATGATTAGGGTATTTTAATTTTTAATAATAAAAATTTAAATCAATATCGAATAAAAACCAGAATTTAAATTAAAAACTAATAAAATTCCAGAAATATCCCTAATCAATACACTAAATCAGTTTTAACTGTTCAAAATGGTTGACGCCATTTTTCGTATATGAACAAATCATCTGGGTGCCTTTTATTTTTGGTTCTCCAAGATTTGGTTTCGAGGGCATCTCGAGAACACTGAATCATTGCTAAATTCTATCTCGAATACTTTCTTTGAGTTTCAAATTCAGATATTCTCTCCAGGAGCCCAGAATTTTCCACACTTCATACGTTGTTTTTTCGGATCAACGTTTTTGATATGTCCGAACGCATCCAGGTTAATTACTGCCTTCAACAGCACTGGATCAAGGATTCGTTTTTTGAGATAGTTTTAAGTCTTCCGCATGGTGCTATATCACATCTTGTCTAAACAAATCAAACTTGGGTTGAATTTTTGTGACTACATGAATTGAAGTTCAACAAAAATATTTTTAATAAATGTCAACATGTGGTTATCATATTTTAACCCAGTGGTGACCAAAACGATAATAACCACGACAATAACCATCTTAATAATTGTTATAAATTCACTCACCATTTTGCTTCTATGCCTATTTAATTAATTTGGATCAGTTCTTTGACCATGTCGATACCCATCAGCAATCATATTGCTCACGTATCATTACTAATATATTGGTGGGTTACCGAGGTTGGACGTTCATTTAAATCTTTCTAGTTACCCAGGTAACGCCATATAAATACTCTCTCGTTACCACTCGGCAACCGTTGCTAGGCAACGTTGGAAATGTGTTCGAGTGGGTGGATTGCCGGCAAAAAGTGAGCGATATTACTATTGCTGTAATTGCTCGGACAAATCCCTGGGTCCAACGAGCCGTCGTTAGAAGACTTGTGCTCGCTTTAAGTCGTTTGGTCCCCTTATGTCGAAATTTCTACCGCTTATTCTACTATTTTGACAGCGTTAGTTTGGGAACAAAATAGAGCGGTGTCTCTGATTTAAACCCCTTTAAAATGTCATTTCAAACAACTAGGATTATATAAATACAACAATGTGTACATATAATTTACAATCTCAATCCCACTTTATTCATCAATTAAATACATGACCTATGATAGTCCCTACTTGTTCAAAAATCGAGTGGCTCGGCGCTTAGCCCGCTCCTTACGTCCAGGTCGATGATTGTTCGTGGCTGTTGTGGTTGGAGTAGTGGTCGTGGTAGGAGCTGACGTTAAGAGTGTTGATGGAGCAGTAGTCGCCTCGCGGTAGGCAAATTGAGCAGGGGCGAAGACTAGTGGTTAGGTCACCGCTGCCCCTTCTTGACAGGCGGACAACGTGACATCCAGCCCCTTGATTTGGGTCCTCAGGCCTTGAACCAGCTGTTTCTCTTCCGCCCACCATTTTTGTGCCGCGGTACGTTTTTGATATAGCGATTTGACCCTCTTCGGCTCTATCCAAGTAGCCTTGGTTTGTTGGGTTTCCCGGACTAGTTCAACGAGCTGGTCGTGAAGATTCTTATTGGCCTGCCGTGCATGAGTCAATTCTGTTTGTAGTAATTGTAAGGGGTCCATTACTAGAGTAGCAAACATTAAACTTTCGTAATGATTTTGTTAGTTAAAATATGATTAATACTAAACATAGTTTTATCAAATTTAATTTGGAAAAACACAAAATTGAAGCTGGATTTCCATTAGTTTATTATTAAGAAAAAATATTTCTGATAGTTCGCGGTCACTGTTTAGGGGACTGTGAGTCCTCAAAGAATCGTTTGATCCCGTCTTCAGGGAGGTAACCCGGCATCACGAATACTGGCCGCTTGGTATTTTGGTTCGGCCGCGGGGAAGGTGGATAAGTGCTTGCTAGACCCCCGCTGCCAGGTCGTCTTCCACGTTGGCTAAGTATCTCTTGGCCCGCTCCACCGAGGAGTTGACGAGGCGCTGGTGGTTCAGAAGATTGTCCAGCAGTGCTTGGGCCCGAACTAAAATATCTTGGGACGGATTTGGTTCACTAGACGGCCTTTTGAACTGTCTCATGGTGATCTCCGACAGGGACGTATCCTCCCGACAGTTGTCTTCTGGCAGAGGCCGATCAGGGTGTCGCTCTCGATATACGCGATTCCAGGCCCGTCGCCATTGCTCCGCGATATGGGTGGGGTCTCAACGAGAGCTCCGGATCGTTCTGAATAGAGGGATTAATAAACTTAGCATTGTAATCAAATATTTTTCTCGGTAAACAAATACCCGATCAGCTATCGTAGAGTTTTCTCGACTATCGTCTGGTATCAAAAGTTTCTCGACGTTCGGTGAGGTCTAAAATGAAGAGAACTAAGCTAACTATTGTTGGAGTGCGTTAATACTCAGTTAGTCTCTACGAGAATCGAAACCTGAAGTGTGGCTACTAATATTGTTTGCAATATGGACTCTACGCGAGTGATTCCCCGATTACCCTCGCTCATTTATCCGTATGCGGAAAAATTTAGATTTTATGGTTTGAACTACCCTCTGAGAAAAACGGAAAAATCGGAATATCGAGACTAACCAGTACACCTTACTATGTCTGAAACATTTGAGATGTTAAGATACCTAAACCAATTATACCGTGAAGAGTTTACAGGATAAATGAAATTTCATATTCAATTGATTAGAACAACTACAATACCTAAAATGAATGTGATGACGACAATTTATGTGATTAAAGAATTTTTATTGAATCGATTAAAACAAATGAAATACCTAAAATGATTATAATATCAATATTTTATGAGACTAAAATTTTAATATGACTACTTTGTCGTTTTAACACAAGACAACTTCTACGTGTTGGTTGACTTCTAATGTAAATCTACATCCTAGCTCCTAGCAACCACTGGGACCCATAGTTTATATGACTTTGTGACCCCATTTGACTCTAGCAAATGTCGTACATTCGTAGCAATCGCTCAATATTTAAAATTATTCTACCTTCCTATCCATTGTTTGAACAACTTATAGTAATAGTTTGAAACTATAGTTGATTTTAATTAGCAACGATTTCGTTCTTTATTCCCGTCACCTTTCCCTTGGTTGACCTTGGGCGCGTTGTGTTCATATTATATTTAATGAGTGCCCACTGGACTACTCGGTGTGGTGATTTTGAGCCGTGTGTAGAGTAGTTTAGGTCGAATTTACAGAAATCGAGAAACGAGGAAGTAGCCTAAAGACCATTTCCTTATTCCTCCTTTCTTCTATACGGGATAATATTGACGTTCCGATCCCTGCGTTCCGCACGCCGGGTCTTCACGGGCACAGATCATTGGCGATATTCCACGCACTTACACGAATCTGAATTATATGTTGATTTTAGTTACTTGTAATGTGTCTTGGCTGTGGGCCGGAAAAATTTCGACAAAAAATGATTATAGAAAAGTTAAGTTGAATGTAGAAAATAGATTTTTAAGTCAAGATTTTCAAAGCGATTTTTGATATCAAAAAAATGATGATGATCATTATGTGAAAATGCATCGGTATATATACCTATTTTTTTGTCCTTAACCTTGCGTGTTCTTTTTGATTTAGTAAAACAAATTTTGACCTTGGATTTTCTAGTGTATTCTAATCTTAATTTTTATTATTTTTGAAATTTTATTTGACAATTTTTCCTTTAGATTTTAATTGAATTATTTCCAATTCAAATTATTTGATTTTTATTTCATTTTTCATGAGATTTGATATTTTTTAATAAATTGTCAAATTTTGGTCAAAATCATGGGGTTTTCGTGTTATGTTTATATTTAATTCGTGCGAATCTTGGTGCATTTTGTTATTATTTTAATTTTATTTTTATGTTTATTATTTTATATGTAATTCTCTTTTTCTCATATTTGATAAGGTTTAATTGATGTTTGTATAGGTTTGAATTTAAATTTGCATGTTATATTTGCATGTGTGTTACCGATTCATTTAAACATTTACAAGGCCGTTTGTGTTATGGCCCAACAATATGTTAGAAGACCGGCGCAGATAAATAATTTTATAACTAAAATATTCAATTAAATATAAAATAAATACATATGTAGATCGAACAATGGATGGTTATAATTTGTGATAGCAACGGAAATGAAAATTCATGAAAAATTGATGATTATTTCATTTATTTAGACAATCTGTGATTAATTTTGCCAATTTATTAATTTTTGATGAGAAGATTATTTATTATCTTTATGTTAATGATTTATGTAATTGGATGATTTGTATTTGAATGTGATATTATAATAATTTCTATATGTATACACACACACATATATATATGTAATTATACATCTGATTATCCCCGTCCCAAGGACAAAAAGATATAAAACGATATTTATTTCAACCATTATAAAGAATAAATAATAATATTAATTATAAAACGCCTTCTAGGGCCTATTTAATTATTTTTTGTTTTTCTTTAGACGCAAGAAGTCAATAATAATTTGTGGCACTTCAATTGCTAAAATAATTGACAAGGCACTTCAGTGCCAATGAAAATAAATAGCAACAATAATAAAAATAATAATAATTGACGCGAGGCGTCATTGAGTGAAAAAGACACTTTAAGTGTCAAAAATAACAAAATCTTTTAGTATATAAACTGAGAAATTTCTCAGTTAAATCACCCAAAATTGTAAACTCAGAAGAGTTGCAAATTCAGTAGTTGATATTGCAACATAATTTTGAGCATACAAAAATTATATAGCTGAGCTTTGGCAAATGTAAATAGAGTTAGCACAGGAAACACAATAAAAACTTAAACAGAGTCATTATTAAAAGTTTGTGAAGGTAAACATTATTTTTGTTGTATAAGTCTTGTATATAAATAAAAGTATTTGAACCAGTGTTGGTGTTCTTATTTATATAAGATACCAAGTTGAGATTCTGGGAACCTCAACATATATATATAAAAAAGATAATCATGATTTAATAATAAATTAATTAACCAAATGTCACTGTTATTTATGAAGGATAAAACATGATTATGATAACAAAAAATGATCCGTGAATTTGTTATTTGAAAAACGGCATGGGAATAACGGATTCGTTTGATTATTTTCCGGAATGATCACACAAACTATACTATTCAAGTCTTGTTATAATTACATTTATTGGTCAATATTTTATAAAAGGAAGAATTGGAAATTTTGTAATTTTGAATAAAGTTTTTTATTCAGATATTTTTTTTAACCATAGTTAATCAACGAAATCAAACACAATTAAATTACAATAAAATTAACAATAAAAACAAATATACTAAATATATCACTGGAGCAACCAAACTATTATAAACGGATCTGTCCTGGAGGTGAAACAAGTTTTAAGATTCATTGTGATATAAGATTAAACATCTGTCAAAACGATTCTGTACTTAAACCTATAAATGTTAGCATGTCTACGTTATAGTTTTCGCATAATCCTATAATTTTCATATTTTTAATTTAATTTCGCTCAGCAAATTTTTAGTTATTTTTCATCTAATTTTCTTTATTAAAATAGTTGGGCCAGAACACAAACGGCTTTGAAAATTGTTTAAATGTATCAGTAATATAGTGTTGGGCCAGAACACAAACGGCCTTGGAAAATGTTTAAATGGATCGGTAACATACATGCAAACATAACATGCAAATTTAAAATAAACCTATTAAAACATCAATTAAACCCTATCAAATATGAGAAAAAAGAGAATTAAATATAAAATGATAAACATAAAAATAAATTAAAATAATAACAAAACGCAACAAGATTCGCACGATACAAATACAAATATAACATGAAAACCCAACAAATTCGACCGAGAATTAATAAATCAATAAAAGTTCATGAAAATGAAACTTAAATCAAAAAATTTGAATTAGAAATAATTCAATAAAAATTCTAAATAAAAAATTATTAAAATAAATTAAAAAAAATAATAAAAATAAAGAATAGAATACACTAGAAAATAACAAGGTCGAATTTTGTTTTACTACATCAAAATTAACATGCGAGGTTAGGGACAGAAAATAGGTATAAATACCGATTCATTTTTACATAAAATTTAACCAATTTTCACCATTTTTGAATCAAAATCATTTTGAATTTTATTTGAAAACCTATCGTGAAGCCTGTTATTTTTAGGTGAAAAGTAGTTTTATTTGGAACTCTCTCTCCACGTCACATCCTTGCAACCTCGGTAGAGCTCTGCTTGGACGTCGGCGCGGGGGGAAGAGGTATTTTTATTAAATTTTATTGGAATGGATATGGTAACTTTGTATTTTACTTTTAATATGCTTCAATAAATATTTATAATGTTTAAATTGTTTTATATATTTAATAAAATTAATCTGTCGAAATTTTTCCGGCCCACAGCCAATACCTATCGCAAGTCAGTAAAATCAACACATAACTCAGACTCGTGTAAGAGCGTGGAAAATCGCCAATGATCTGTGCCCGTGAAGACCCAGCGTGCGGAACGCAGGGGTCGTAACGTCAATATTACCCCATATAGAAGAAACGAGAAATAAGGAAGAAGTCGTTTGGCTGCTTCCTCGTTCCTCCTTTCTGTAAAATCGACCTAAATTATTTTACACACGGCTCAAAATCATCACACCGAGTAGTCCAGTGGGCACTCATTAACTGTAATATAAACATAAAATGCGTCTAAGGCTTATTAAAGGGAAAGGGTACGGGAATAAATTAACTTGAAATCGTTGATATAAATAAATTGATTTGGTATTATGAAATAAAATTAAAATTTGTGGCATACATGTACTTAATAAATTTAATTTGACTGTAATGTTTAATTAAAAATCGCTATAGCATAAACTACCGATAAAGATCCCAAAGATGACACTAAACTCGAGATTTAATACGACTATTGCTCTATAAGATCGATAAAAAAAAATCAAAACAGGAGACTATAAATGTATATTAATATTGTATAAATCAATTAAATTAACAAGAAAACGGCCATGAATTTACATTAATATTACAAAAATCTGAAAAACTGCAAGAACAGGCTTACCACCGACATCGAATTAAAATAACTCCAGAAGCGCATTTCAAATACCCTTGTAATAGATGAGGAATAGTTGTTACTTGCAAAATCCACTAATTTAAACGTTATAAAATTCCAATGTATTCGATCGCAAAAGTTTTTAAGAAAGATCCTACTCCAAAATCCTCAGTAGAGTTTCTAAGTATTTTCCTAAAAACATTGATAAAAATTATATGAAGTAGTTAAAATAATAACCTATTAACACTAATACCGATTCAGCACAGTGATAAAACCGAATTTCGTAAAATTTTCCCACGCCATATTTAAACCGAACCCCGTAATTTTCTAAAATAAACTGTAAATAATACAAACACGGAATATGAAGTTACCCGAATTTAATATCATCCACTCATTTCCAACTGTTGAGAATCTCATAAAATTGGCTAACGTACTAAAATTAGAAAATTAATTATCAATAAATAAAATCAAACAACCTAACCTGAAAATCGACAAACCGGAAATCGTTCGGATCACATAGATTTGATTTAAAATAAATAAATCTATTCACCATTACATTATAACGGAAATATACGCATTGAAAATCCAACCAAGTCATTATCGATTGAAAAATTATTCTTATAACATGGATTATACAGCCATAGGGAACTTACCAAAGGATTCGAACTTGCAAGGTAATATTGCATAAATTTTCTTAATTAATTTAGTTTTCATAATGTCATAGACTTTTAATTAATGACCATTATAGTTGTCACCCATAAATTAATCCTTGAATAAAAGTTAGCTAATTAATGATGGTACCCTACCTTATTAAATACAAACCTTTAAATTATAAATAAACTGGAAAAAGATCCTTGTTGGCCAAACGAGCAACAATACCCTGCCGAAGAAATCCGCGACCACGCGCGGAACCTCCTCACTCAATGGGAGAGGGTGCAGGAGCAAGTGGACCTAAACGTAGTCAAAGCCCCGATGTACCTCGCGAATGTCGAAGAGGACATCCTCATCGGGCGTATTGTGGAGACCCATCCGCCTCGACCGGTCCGCGATACCCGACGGCCATTCCCGGTTTCTCCTCAGAGGAAGGGCTTATAAAGACAATTCTGCGAAGAACCCTGACTCCCCGGACAAAGGGCACAAACGATAATTTGTGTTATGAATGTGATTGAATTTTAAAAGATTTTAATGTCGTTCGTCTTAATTCTTTTTATAAAAAATGGGTTTATGCGAAAGATTATGTTTGTAGTAATCAGAGTTTTTTTTTTCCTTTATTTGAGTCAATAAGGAAATTTAAAGATTTTTGTTTATTACAGCAATGGCAACTATCCAATTTCTGCAAACCGAATTGGATCACGCTAGGAGTGCAAATGCAAATCTCCTTAACCAGATAATCCAAATAACTCGAGAAGTGCAACAAATCAAGGCAACCTGGTCAAACCCGAAAAAGACGAAAACTCTTTATCACAGGCTCACAGCAGCTCAAAAGGGTTGGGCGGAAGAGCGACAATTAAATCAGAACTTGCGCACTCAGATCAGGGGATTGGAGGTCGCCCTAGCAGTCTGTCGTGAGGGGGAAGCGGTAACGTACCCGCTTGTCTTCGCCCCGTCACAGATGCCGTTTAGAGATCCCCACAACAATGGAATTCAATCTACGAACCAGTCCGCCACTCCATCAAGCAATCGTCGGCCAGGACGCAAGGAGCGTGCCCGACGCCGAGCAGCACGACCACCAAATCCATCACATTAGCTCATGAATGTTATATATTTTTTCATTGCTGATTTGAATAAATAAGTTGTATTCACGGTTAATTTAATTCCAAGTTACGATTTGCTTACAATCATCATCATGGATACTCATACTACGTTCTCAAACCATCATTCCATCTCCAACAGTCAACATAAATCCGATCTTGAACTTTCTTACACAAGGGACAGAATAAAGCGAGCATAGGTCTTCTATCGACAGCTCGTGAACCCGAGGGTTGTCCGAGCAATTACAGTATTAGTAATAATACTCACTTTTTGCGGACAATCCACCCACTCGAACACATTTCCAACGTTGCCTAGCAACGGGTGCCGAGTGGTAGCTAGAAATATTTTGTATGGCGTTACTGGGGCAACCACAGGACAATTTAAACAAATAACGAAACCCACTAATCCACCAATCGCACGAAAACCCAGCACCAAGATAACTTAAAATACAACATATAACATCAACTAAACACCTCTAAATTTTGAGAGAATATAAATAAATATAAAATCAAAAAACATAAAAGTAAAATAAAATAAATACAAAATGCATCAAGAACCGCACGAATTTAACATAAAAATAACAGAATAACATAAAGATTTGACCAAAAAATGACAATTTATGTAAAAGCAAAAAATTAATGAATAAAATTGAATTAAAATAAAATATTTTTGGTTGGAAAAATTCAATTAAAAATTTAAGAAATAAATTGTCAATTTAAATTAAGAAAATAATAAAAATTAAAGTTAGATAGCACAAATAATTTCAAGGTCAAATTTTGTTTTATCACACTAAAATTAACACGCAAGGTTAGGGTCACAAAACAGGTATATATACCAATTCATTTTCGCAAAAATCAATCACTTGTGGGGGATCACTTTTTCTCGTAAGAAACTCTGAAGTTTTTGATCATAAAAAACAGCATTGTATCACAAAGCGTCCGGAACGAACTCGAACTATTATCAAGCACTATCGGAAAAACTATCGAAGTGAGCATGAGTGGATGTTAATGAATGCATTATGGAAGTGATGTAACTATATATTGGTTAAATGACTTGTGATGAAGCGAGTGAACAATGTTTATGCGAATGAGCTTCCGATTACTATGTGAAATGCCAAATAAACAATTTTATGCATCAAAGCTTTTACCCAATTTATATTTTAATATTTATTTATTTATTTTTTTGGCCTACAGCCAAAACAAATTGCAAGTTAGTAAAATCACACATAACTACCAAGCGGTGTAAGTGCGGTTCATTCGCCAATAGCTCGTGCCCGTGAGAGACCTCACCACGCGTAACGACCGGCTCGAAAGAACATAAACAGATCATAAGGACAAAGAGAAGGAAAGGGTAGCGGGAAAATTGCGAAATCGTTGCAAAATGAATAGTCATCGGAAAAAGATTAATCCGAAAGACCAAAATCGTGAAAAGGAATATTTTAAATAATATGTAAGAACTAAATAAATTATGTTGAGTTGAGACGGAGAATATGGGCGGAACGCTGTTCAAATTTTCCGAATTAATTAAAATACATTAGCGAAAATTGTAAAGTAAAAGTGGAGCGCGGCTCAATTGTTTGTATGATATTCTGATAAAACTGTAAACTAAGGGCGGAACGCTGCTGAAAATTTCCGAAATAACAAAAATACTTTGTCGAAAACTGTAAAATAAAGATGAAGCACGGCTAAATTTTTATATAAGTAAAATACTTTCACAAAGCTGAGGAATAAGGAAGAATCCCTACAAAAAACTTGATAATAATAATAATAATAATAATAATAATAATAATAATAATAATAATAATAATAATAATAATAGTAATAATAATAATAATAATAATAATAATAATAATAATAATAATAATAATAATAATATTAATAATAATAATAATAATAATAATAATAATAATAATAATAATAATAATAATAATAATAATACCAATAATAGTAAATATAAATATAATAGTAATGGTAGTAATAAGAATAATAATAATAGTAATAGCAGTGATAATTAATTAGAATAATACATATAATAGTAACAATGATAGTGCTAGTAACAATAATAGTTGGCATAGTAGTTATGTTGAGGTCTGTAAATTAAAATTAAAAATTTAAATAAAATTTAGGATAATAATTCAAATGGAAAGTAAGCGAAGAAAAAAGGCAAATAAAAGCGGGATCGTGCACAGAATTAATAGTAAAGGAAAGTGCGATGGAAACAGTATTAGAAAATGCAAAAAGCAATTACGAAAGGCGAGAATCCGGAAATCCGAGAAAAATCAATAAATGGAAAAATCATCGAAATCAAATGGGAAAAACAGGACAGTTATAGATTAGCTAATGGTCAACAAGATGACGGTTAGGGATTTATCAGAAAAGGGTTAGAAAGGGTTGAAAAACATTCAAATGTATGAAAACAGAAAACGTTAATTAATTAATTAATTGGCTAATGGAAAACCCGAGCTAATGGGAAACCCGAGCCAATGGAGAACCCGAGAGATGAAGGAAACCCGAGCTGGGTAAACAAGAAGAAAGGCAAACAAAAGGAAGATTTGGACCCATTAGCTTGACACAATGATTAATGGGAAAAGAGTAAGGAGAAGATAGCGCGCGTAGGAAGACCGGTAGGGCCATTAATTATCTGGATTCGTTGGACCATTATGGATGACAGCCGAAGCAAACACGTAGGAGAAAATGTCAAACGAAAGATTGGCTCGGCAATAACCATTTGTCATCCTGATTTCGAGGAGTATATAAGCAAAGGGAAAATCAGAGAAAATCGGCATTCTGTCTCAGCTAGGGTTCGAAGAATCAGACTGTAGGAAAAGTGATAAACGAATTAGGGAAGTAGGGAAAAGAAGAAATAGAATTACGAATACGGAAAGGCGAAAAGGGATCAAACCAAACAGAAACCGAGGAAAACGAGAGTCAACAGAACTAAAGAATCAAAAGGTGAATATTGTTTGTTTGCAAAGCATCAACGCCGAGCAGAGAATCGTATAAACTTTAATTGGTCATTGTAGCGTGATAATAAATTGTGAACCTGTTGTTTCAATATACGTTGGGTCGTTCATTGTTTTAATTTAAAGAACACCAGGAGTCAGAGAGAACCGACTTGAAATAATCCAAAACCCAACAGTTATAATAGGGATAAGGGTAAAAGAGATATTGTGAGGACATTTAACATAACAAAGGGTGTACAGACCATGGTAAAAGTCGATAATACGAACAACGATAAGAAAGACTATGGGAATGGACATAACAATGAATGATATAGCGGTATAGATTAACATTTGAAAGAAATAAGAGAAGAATGGGAACTAAACCGCGAAATCGAGCACAGGCCTTCAATCAGCAGCTTGTTGGACCCTGGTATCCCACTGCAAATAGAGTCGCTTCAAAGGTCGGGAGCACATTGATAGATTTGCAATAATCCGTAGTGCAACATCTCACCACGAAATTTCCAACCCTGTTGGGATAGCACATAGATTTTGAACACATTCTAGAATATAAAGTACCATCAGCAATCGTTGTGATACAGGCTACACATCCGGTTGTCTTAATAGCAGCACTGTAGTTCATAAGAGTTGAACATAGCAACCGATGCCTTGTACAGATTGAGTGAGGCATCTGGTTATTATTATTATTATTATTATTATTATTATTATTATTATTATTATTATTATTATTATTATTATTATTATTATTATTATAAATAAAAAAAATCTCACAGAATGTTAGAGCAATGAAAAAATGTAAATTTCTAGGAAACATTTTTTTGAACAATGTAAATTAATAAATTCAAAAAGCATTCCAATTTTTATAATGTTACCAAACAACCGAACACGTCATTTTTTTTCAAAATGCTTTCTATGAATATTATCGATCCGAATGGGTGCTCAACCAATCATAATTCCATCCAGAATATACCTAATACTAAAAACAGTTTTGATATTTTTAGTTGAATGTTCTCCCACGATATTTCTGAAATATTGAATGAGAAAATATGTTTGAATATCAAGGGAAAAAAGAGAATTTTATAGAAATGCAGAAAACATTTTTTAAAAAAATCAAAATATTTACATATATTTCTGGGAAAGCACAACTTGTGAGTTCCGAAATCGTTTAACTTTCTTTAAAGAAAAAAAACATTTGGATACAGAATATATATATATATATATATTAATAATTAATTAAACATACTAGGTATTAGCTAAATTCATAATTTAAACAAAAAAACTGTTTGATTCATCACTGATGGGCATAATATTTGTTTTGGTCTACCCCTAGGTTAGCATTTTTTCTTGGAGAATTTAAGAGGAGATGATAGATTGAAAATGTGTTATTTAAAATTTCAGACTTTCATAGACGCAAACTCATCAAATAAATCAGAACACACCAAGGACCGACTTATTTTTTTTCGATAGAAATTAAAGCTAGTGCAGATAAGTGGTCTTGATCCCTAGTGAAACGTAAACAGTTTTTTATGAGCATTAATTTAGAAAAGGACCTCTCTGCTTTTGGCAAATTTCGTATTTGCTTACTAGTATATCACTATAGAAACAATACTAAGTGTGTATATAACACAAACAAATTTGATACATATATACATAGATTTTAAAATAGTGGCGTAGGCATAGAAATATTTATTTTAGATTTTATACTTAGTATATACATATACATACTTAGTATATATATTTGATTTGAATATTATTTTTATTGTTGAATGAAGTTAAATAATAATTAATGTTTCTTGTATCTTGTACTAAGCAGAAAAAAGCGAGGCCACCTGAACGCGAGGCCATCTTGCTTGTCTGTGCTTAAAACCGTCACTGTCGTAATGGACTGTTCAATTCTAACTTTATTTACCTCATTTGTCTTTGGCTTACTGGTGATATTGGTTATTGAGTTGTGACTGCAGCACATCCCACTAAAAGTCTATAAATATGATATTCAGATGCAATAGCCATGCAAACTGGAATTCCCAGCATATAATGTGGTAGATCATAATTCTATGGAAAAAAAATCAAGCATATTCCATTGTCAGATCAAACTATGTCACACAAAACAGGAGGTATATTGCGTGACGTCAAAAGTCAAAAATCATTCATATTTTATGTTTGCGTCAAATGAATTGTTAATATTGTAGGCATTACAAATTGATGACAGTACAGATATTAGCCACAGATATTTGAACCAGTATTTTGTCTTATTATTTATATAGGATATTAAGTTGAGTTAGAACATCAAAAATCGAAAACTCAACAATTAAATAATTTGATTTTTTGTTAGGAACTGAGAGCAAACGACAGAAAAAGATATTTTTAACACGGTCAATGAGAATGTTGAATTGAGAGGAATCAAACGGGAAAAACTCTATTAGCATCTTTACTGATGACGCTACTTCCATGCAAGATCACTAAAAGAATATATTAATACCTATACAATTTCATAACGTTTCACTTTGAAAACTTTTTTGAAATAAAAAATTATTTCTACGAAATTTATTGAATCACCATTGCGCTGTACGTTCGTTAACAGTTTATGGCCCAAACACATTGCTGATATTGCGAGCTGCCTCTGTTAGTTTATAATCTATGTTACTTGCAATTATACTACAATCGTTTTCTTCTGAAATAATAGTTAATAATTAAAATTAAAATTCCACAAAAAATAATATTTTTATAGAATTTCAGAAGTACACAAAATCCAAATCATCAATGCAATGGAAAATGGCGAAGATTTTTATAAAATTGGAAAACTAATTGGAATTTCCAAAGCCTCAAAAAAATCAATAATTTATAAATATCAAAAATTTGGATTTCTGTCAAAAGGAAAAAGAGGTGGCAGATAAAACGAATTTCCGAGGAACAATGAAATAATTTATTGGAATATAGAAACATTTTGGTAATAAATGAATTTTCATTTAATAAATTTTACTTTTAAATTTATCTAACTTACATTAGGTTTTAGGAATTTTATTCATTTAATGTCAATTATTGGATTTATTTTTCGGTTTAAAGAAAATTAATTACAAATAATATTTTTAAAAATATTAATTAGAAACTTGAATAATCGAAACTCTTGAATTACCTTGAATAATAGGCATTAATAATATTAAACTATTACAATCCAATCATTAAAATTTACTTTAATAAATATTTTACTTACCACCCAATTTCTAAATGGCTTATACACAAACTGCATAATAACTGCAGTTAGATGTTCATTCAAACTTATATTATAGAAGTTGTTAATGAACTAGAACAAGGGAATCACTGACTACAGCGAGTAGTTTAATTTTATTCAATTAACAATTTTAAATATAATTTTATTATCAAACCTTTATGAATTTGATACAATAAAATTGTTCAATTGTTGTTCAATATTCATTAAAGTCATCATAATTACAAATTAACTTTGAGTAATGTTCTTAATTATTAATATTAAAAAGTAACAATAAGTCGATTTCCAAATGAAATAATAATTTTGAAAAGTAGAATGAATAATTTTAATTTACGAATTAAAAAGTATGTTGAATAAGGGCTTTTTATAATAATAAAATTAAAATAATTAGTTTTACAGTAAAAAATGCATTTGCATCAGTTAAGGTACATTAAATTACGCACGAGTTTATAAATGCAGTCTAGTGCCAACCAAAAATAAATTGTACTTACACCACTCTAATGAACCATAACACAATTTTTTTTATTCGTTGGTTTCTTTGAATTTTATGTTTTACAAAATAATTTTAATTTAATTTATTTTTAAATTTTAAATAATTGAACATTTAATTTTTAATAATTTTGAATATTTATAACACAAAAATAATTTGTAAAGTTTTGAAGTATCTTTAACATTTTAACCTAAAATATGAGTTGATTATTTCAAAAATTTCAATTAATAATTATTAATTACATTATTTCAATGTTCAAGTGGTTCTGTAATAAATTAATGAACTTTCATTTCGTATTATAATTATTTTTTAAATAAGCATATTCTATTTTATTGCTCTAAGGTTTTTGGTGTGCCGAAAAAATTTAGCTTTTGCAAATATATATCTATGATTTAATTTTTAATTCCTTAGTCCATGTCGGACTTTGAAGAATTTACTCAATTATTTCTATCTTCGTATAATGGAGATTCTATTGGAGTTTATTGCAAAGGCTAAATTATTTCAGTGACCATATTTTTTTTGATTTAGTACTTTTCAAATGTAATACACGTTCTTTTTATTATTTTTCTGTACTTAAAGAATGTATAAATTTATTTTTCTTACAAATATCAAGATTTAGCCATTTCTTGTCATTAAACAGTGTATTTTTTTACTGATCGCTAAATTTAACATTTTTTTCAGTTTTTTTCAACAGCAACTTTATTTTTGAGCTAAAATTTTATAATTTAGAATTTGTTTTAATGCATCAAAAAACATGAACATGCAACTACACCGAGTTCAATTAAACTGTATTATGAGACTCTAAGGGAAACAAAAATAAAGTACATAAGATGTCGAGGATTAATAAACACGTATAGTTAAATAGTGAAATGCAACCAGTTGCAAGCACCAAAATAGTTAAGAAATAACACATTCAAAAAGCCTGTGAACTCAAAAGACAAATAGTAATAAATAAAAAAATAAAATAGTAATATCGAAAATTAGGAAAAATTATTGGTTGTACTTACACAAAAGGAAGATAAAGGAGAGAGATAAAATCATTCGAGTGAAATTTGGTTTTTGTTAATGACTTCTAGAAAAAAAATTCTCTTAAGTAAATGGTAATCTTAAACTAATGTAATAGTTTAAGCATCATTCCAAGAATAATTCCAATAATTTTCAAACGACATTAAAAATTTAGCCAAAAAGTCCGAAATGTCCATAGCCAAGGCAAATACTGCGCTAAATATTGCCAGATTCTGTCTAAAATCTTTGAAAGACAATTTATTGATCAACAACCAGCAACCAAAAGTTGGATATTTATTACAAGTCAGTCTCCTCAGTGTCTTTAGTTAAATAAATCGAACAACCCAAAACAATAATGTTTATTCAAAATGGCCACAATCATTTACAAGACTTTATATCCACACGACTTTCAAATAACACTTTTAATCTATACAATTTTTAATTACAATTGTAATCTGCAGTTTTAATAAGGCTTATATTTAATTGGTCAGTATATTATGATTAGTTTCCATTTGATCAGTATTATATTTAAATTGTCAGTATTTGATTTATATGGTCAGTAAAGTATTATTGCCCAGCAGGTCAATAAACAAAATATCACAAGAATACAAGTGGTAATAGAAATGCTCCAGCTTATTTGACCAATTTGTGAAATATTTTTCAAAAATGTCTTAACTCTTACACTTTGCGCCATCATCAAGTCGCGACCATTCGGTTTATTAACAGTCAATGTATCAATTTGTAGCCCTATTCATGTTCCGTCGTATTGATAATTATACGTATATCAGTCAAAACGATATTTCCATTTAATCAAACGTGCTCAATTTTTTTGAACAAAATAAAATATGTTTACCTTGACGTACTTGACAGGCTGTTGAACAAATACCATGAGTTATAACTAAGAGAATGACACATCCTCTTCAAGCCTGACTCATTCCGGATCCGATCAATGAATCATCGCATCACGTATCATCAACCCGAAAGACCAACATAACCATAAATTTTTGACACAGCTGAACATGTGAATAAATTAAATTGCGAAATGATTAGAGCAAGAATTTTAGAAAGTTTTTTTACTAAGAAAATGTTTACACTTTATATTTATAATAAAATACATTTTATAGTTCCTTTTCACCTTTGGAAGTAATTTAGCAATCTAACTGCACTTTTAACACGTTTTTATCAAATAATGGATTACCATATGAACAATTTGAATATTAATTACAATGCAGAGGCGTAGCTAGGGAGTACATAAGTCCCCGGGCGCTAAAATGAGGCTTACAACAAGAGGTTGCAAGATGACTAGATGTTTTGAAGCGAATACAAATTGTATAAAAGTGTTGGTCTCTTAAACTTGTCATTGCGTGGAAATGTGGAAAAACTTGACACCACACTGTAAGAGAAAATATGAAGAAAGAATAATAGAATTATTATAATGATTAATGTCCAATATACATAGAAACATAAATACACTGAAATGCATGTAGGCATCAGATGGTCGAATTAAATTATTTATCACCGAATCGAAATTGTGATCGGATTATTGCCAACACGAAAAATGCCCACATAGACAAATGCACATATAAAAAAATAAATAGAGAAATATTCACTACAAATTAAAAAATTCTTAAGTATAATTTATTTCAAACCCGAGTTGTGAACGAAAATTTTCACTTCTCAATTTCTCTAAAATTCTCAATTATTTAAGAATTCTCAACTCTTGAGAATTTGATTTTTTGAAAATAATAAATATTTAGGTAATACAAAAAAAGCAAAACAAAACAGTAAAATAAAGGCAAATCTACTTACTTTTATTAATGAAGTAAAAAGAATTTTTGTCACAGTGATTAATAGAAATTTTTATTATTATGATGTATCATACATTGATTAACTCTTCGATTGAATATTATTCTTGATTTTTTCTCTATTTATTTTATTGTAGTGCTTTTTTCTATGTGTGCATTTATCATGTCTTTTTTTTAAATTTATTTTAATACATGTCTTCTCTTGCGATATTAGAGTGTAGCATTAAACTAAACACATAATAAAATGATTTCATTTTCAAATATGAAATGCGGCTTTTTAAGGAGGAGTTACCAAATGTTTGTGACGTCATGTTTGAGATGGGGCGAAATTTTTGTGACTAAGGCCCCAAATGGAATATTACAATAAAATCTATTTGTAAATTAATTTCTGTAATATTTAAATATTCTAAGTAAAAATGACTTTCAAAAATCACACACTAAATCGATCTAATCATTTAAAATTTGGTGAATAAAATACCGCAACGTAACATATTTATTACGTTGCAGTATTATATAAATATTAAACAAATTCATAAAAATAAAAAAACATCAAATAATCACAATTCTATTAGAAAATTTGATTTAAATTAAAAAAAGAAAAGAAAAGTAATTTCTGAAAATTGAATCAATAAAGTTATATCTGAATAAAATCATTCTTAACTATAAACTCAGATGATTTGCTATCTTTAGGGCGATCATTCGGTAATACATATTTTCCAACCATAATTTCGTTTCTGTACTCAGCAATATATGGGTAATTCAATAATTCGGATTTGAAATTAGTCAACAAATATACCCAACAACTAATTTCAACATTAGATTCACAGCCCAATTTAATAATTTTACAAGGCTTTCGTTCATAATATGTTGGATGAGATTCTAATTCATCCAATGTGGCTAGAGATTCCTGTGAATCAAAAGAATAAATTTCTCCTTTGACTTTCTATTATTAATGTAATTAAATATACATATATATATAATTAAAATAACTTTACATAACCAGCACCAGTTACATCCAAAAGATATGGAATATTAAATTCTGTTGCAACTACCATGGGACGGCTTTCTTTCATAATACCATCACCTAAGTATTGAAAAAGGCCTTTATTTATTAAGTTTGCAATCAAGTAATGATTTGGCTGATTTGATTTTAATGTTCCATACACAAAAATATAGTTGAACATTTCTCAATCGAAAAACCTTGTAAAATAAATTAAATTAGAGTTTAAATGATTTTAAATTAGAATCGAAGATTAAAACAACATCTTAAAACTTATGAATTTGAAATTAACAATTGTTTTATATTATTTAATGGTAACAATTTAAAACTTATTTTCTTATAAAATAATTTTCAATAAGAATCTTTATTACAACTTTCAAGTGTTTAAGTCATTACAAATGAAACTATTTCAATTAAGAGTGGAAACGCTAGAAGGTTTTTTTCAAAAACTAAGGTTTAAATGAAACGATAACATAACATAAAAACAACGCACTAAGTCTACTTAAAGTTCAAAATATTACATTAATTAAACAGAATGAAATAATAGCAAAACTTAATGTTGGCTAGTGCTGGGCATCTGATGGGTAAAAGATACACGATTTTCGCGGTCACTTGCAAGGGATTCCAACCAGATACGCGCATAAGAGATATAACCATTGGATACTCGTCAAAATGACGTTGGAAATGTATTCCAATGGGCGGTTTCTACTAAAAGGTGAGCCATATTACCATGACTGATAATACCATAGAAAACCTTTGGGTTCACGAGCTACCATGGAAGGTATTCATGCTCATTTTAATTATGCGTCCCCCTATCGCTAATTTGATGGAAATAATATCGATCCTTTGATCGCTATATTTTGTTTAAAAGGTGCGGTTTATAGAATATTTTAGATTATTACCAAGCGAACATCGACTCAAATCTCAAAACATTTTATTGCTTATTATAAAAATTGAATCAAGATTATTAGTGAATGTCAGAAGATGAAGGTTCAAATTTCTTTATCTGCCCCAGTAGACGAGCGGTCTTCAATCTGCGTCTTCTTTACCTTTCCGCTTTGCTGGGGTGACAATTTTTTGTGATTTGGTTTTGATTGTGGATCACGATTCCTTTGGTCATTAGTTGGAGTGAAACCTAAAATGGGCCAGGCGACACTCGGATCAAAGTATGTCCGATCTCTCCTCTGATCTTTTCCTTCAACTTTAGTTGAAAATTTTACCTCTTTAACTTGTCGAGTTCGGCCATCATCTCCGTGTGTTGATTTTTTAGCATTTCATTTTGCTGTTTCAATTTGGTCGTGCTGTAATTGCTCGGACAATCCCTGGGTCCAACGAGCTGTCGTTAGAAGACTTGTGCTCGCTTTAATCTGTTGGGTCCCTGTGTAGGTCTCTGAACTTTTTATAGGTGCAACCTGGTCTTTGCTCATCGAGAAAAATAAAATTGGAAGTAAAAAAAATATGAACATGTATATTTAAATCACATCGTGAACTCAATTCATGTATTGGTTAGATCTTTGTTCAATAGTCGAGCAGCTCGGCGCTTCGCTCGCTCTTTTCGTCCGGGTCTGTAACTGTTGGTTGTTGTCGTGGTGGGAGTTGCAATTGTTGTTGGAGTCACCGACGGTTCACGATATGCCAATTGAGCCGGGGCAAACACGAGGGGGTAGGTTACCGCTGCCCCTTCTTGACAGGCGAACAGGGCAACCACCAACCATTTTATCTGGATCTTCAGACTCTGAGTCAATTGTTTCTCTTCGGCCCACCCTTTTTGGGCTGTCGTAAGCCGTTGGTATAGGGATTTGACCTTCCTGGGGTCTATCCAGGTGGTTTTAACTTGCTGAACTTCTCGAGTTAGCTGTAGGATCTGTTCGAGAAGGTTCTTGTTGGCTTGTTTCACATGATTTAGTTCTATCTTCCATATTTGTGAAGGCTCCATTACTACAATGGGAAATATTAAAGTTCTCATTTATTTATTAGAAATTCTCAGACATTTGATTAATTCAAACACATGGTGTAAAAGTAGGTTACAAAATAATAATAGTAAACACATATTTTCAGAGGTTACATATTTTATTTAAAATTACATAACTGAATTTCAGGAGTCATTGGGATTAGGAGTCCCGAAAAAACTTTTCTATTCCTTCTTCGAGAGAATAGCCCGGGACGATAAACACGTATTGTTTCGTGTTGCGGGTCAGTCTCGGATTGGGTGGATAGACGTCCGCGAGTCGCCCGCAGGTGAGATCGTCTTCCACGTTTGCCAGGTAACTGCTGGCTCGTTCAACTAAGGAGTTGACTCTGCGCTAGTGCTCCTTGAGATGGGTCAGGAGTGCTTGGGCCCTCACAAGGATGTCTTGGTCTGGACTGGGGTCACTTGATTGTCTGTCCTTCCGGAATTGTTGCATTGTGCTCTCTATCAGGAGTATATCCTCCCATCTATTTTCTCCTGGTTGGGGCGCGTCGGGGTACCTCTCCTTATTGGCACGCCTCCATGCCTGACACCATTGGTCGGCTTCTGATACGGAGATCCGAACAAAAGGTCCTGATCGGTCTGAAATAACAACATGAACGAATGGGGTTACTAATACAGCTTAAAGATTGTCGGGTAACGCTTCGATACTCATTATAATTTCCGAAAACTGATGCGCCATCGATAAGAGCCTGCACGACAACCATCAAAAACCGGGGTAATAAATTTAGCCGATAACAAAAGGGGTTGTATGATATTGAGAAAATCGACTTAAAAATTCTCGACATTCGATAAGAGCTAAATTTAAAACTGAAGTTATTATTATTTTATGCGTTAACCATTTCATATATAAATATGAATCCGGGTTAAAAATTTAGTAAAGAAAAACAGGTTTCCCACAATATTCTAGTTCGAAGTAAAAAAAATATTAATCCAGGTTGAAAGAAAAACCTAAAATATTCAGCTACCTTTATCATGAATGAGGATCATTATAAATTAATAAAAAAAAATAATTTACCCCCGTAATTAAAGTTTACTATAAAACAGCTAATTATATTTAGAAACAAATTATATTAAAAATAAATATCTCAAAATTCCTTAAAAATCGAACATTTCATCAGCTCCCGCCTGATGTCGTGCAAACTGCCATCGATTGGGTATTTGCAATAAAACTTTTCACATTTCCCTTATGACAAACTAGTTTCAAGGGCTAAAATGCTTGTATATTCGGCACATGGAACCCACAACCGGTAAAAATTAAACTTGATAATACAATGTAAAAATCCTGATGAGTAGAAATCGGCCTAATATGATCAAGCCTACTTTCCAAATGCCTTAGGATAAAATATGAAAGAAATAAGATTGCCGGTGTATACCCACTCTACACAGCTGGTCTCATATCGCGATACCTTCAGATTATGTGCCCACAAGCGGCAGCTTTCGTTGGTTCATCATGAGCTCCGGTATGTAAGCGGATAATCGTAAGTTTAACTAAAACAAAACAATGCCTTGAAGATGAGATTCTAGCTCCGAAATTCTTCCTACACTCCCAATTATCTGGTCGCACGCCTTGTTAAATAGTAAGCAATGAAATAAAATCCTAACCCAACTTTCTTGGATTTTATTAATGAACAATGAGTTTATTCAAACTAATATTTCATGAAAATCTTATCATCATAATTGTTCAAGAATCTGAGAATTTTTACTGCCGGTGGCCAGAATGACGGCGGACAAGGTGGCATCAATGGTTGTAACTCTGGTGTAATAAACTTGTAGTTGAACGAAACCTGGTTGGGTGCGACATCGATGGGACCTAATTTCCGTCATGGAACAATAAGAAATTCATCGTGATACAGGAAATTACAGAGGTTCAAGTTGAATGGGTCTACCCGATTCCGCGGAAATCGTTGTTCGGCCGGTCAATTTTCTAAGGCTTATACCTTTAAAAGTATTTAATAATAAGTATTAATCTACCTAGGACGTCTACACGGGAGTCCGACTGCGTAGTTCCTCGAGTGGATTGATCTGAGACATTCGTATCCGATTCATTCTCATGACATTGCATCGTTTGCGGTGTTTATAAGTCTGTCGATTTGGCTTGTGTCAGGCCTTTATATTATTTGGTCAAAAAAAATGCATATCACCGTCACGGTGTGCTTGTGTGCATGGTCCTCACCCGCTAGTGTGTCTAGACGGTGAGAGAAAAGTCTGTCGTCCACTCCAGAGCATGTTACGGTTTAGAAATTAGAACGTGATGTCTACCCACGACATTCCGGCACATCGATTTCTCGATTGACCAGCGACAGTCAATTCAGATAAAATCTTCGATTTTGTAAGGCTCACCATTTCTCTCTTTTTATACGGTGTTATAATAATGAATATTTCGGATTTAAAACGTGAGTTTAATATCGTTACTATTTTAGTTGACTGTGACTTTATTTTTCGTAGGTAGTAGAGAATATCAGAAAATTTATGGCGAACGCAATGGTATCCAACTCCGGTTCCTTCCAACTCTGTCATCTGGATTTATCCGAAACTCGACTCATCCTCGATGGAATTGTGTGTTGGAAATTTATGCGAGAACAACAATGTTAAATGCCTATTGGAATACCTTTATGTGTTTTATCCGTAAATTGAGTTTCGTTCATTGTAAGGAGTTTTTGATCTGGTTATTTACTTGAAGCGCTAGTTTAAAGGTGATTTAGTTATCAATCTTATTTATTTACATTTAAAGATCTTAACGATATTTTAAAGATAATTAAATTATCAAACTTATTCACCTATATTTGAAATCTTAACGTCTAATTAAATGATTTTTTTAAAGTGAATCGAGATATCAAACTTATTCATGTATATTTTAAAAATCTTAATACCTATCAAACGATAACTCGGAGTTAATTTAGCCATTAAACTTATCTATTTATACTTTAACATTTTTCCAGAATTGATAGTCCTTGAGGAATAGTCATATTTTGGTCAGCTAATTCTCCGCATGAATTAAATTTAAACTATATCATTTCAGTACGGTTTTCGTGACATCGTCCTTGAGGGTCCTTATGGCTTAAAATTTTCTTTACTTTTTCTTCAAAAATCTTTGGAACCACCCCAATTTTGCATTTATTTTGGACCTTAAAAGGACTATCTGGGTGTTCACTGCTTCAGTAGTTTAATTTGGAGAAACTAATCCTTCATACTATATCGGTTTATATCAGGTTAACTATGAAATTTTAGCGCAAGATGACGTCTCAAAATTTATGATTTAGTTATTTTGTTTAACTTGGCCACATAATCGGGCGTAATGCTGACTTGAAATTAGGGTTCCTTTGGGTCTGAAATCTTAGTTTAGGTTGGTTAAATGTTATCGGTTATTTGTACTCGCTCAATATTTACGATTACTTAGGATCCTATCAGTAGTTATTTTTTAAATTTACAGCGATTGTTCGTTTTTTAATATTCACAACAACGATTTCATTTAACTAATTACCCGTCACCTTCACCTTGATTGACCTTAGGCGCATTATGTTCATATTACAATTAATGAGTACCCACTGGACTACTCGGTGTGGTGATTTTGAGCCGTGTGTAGAGTAATTTAGGTCAATTTTAAAGAAATCGAGAAACGAGGAAGTAGCTAAAAACCACTTCCTTATTTCTCCTTTCTTCTAAACGGGATAATATTGACGTTCCAATCCCTGCGTTCCGCACGCCGGGTCTTCACGGGCACAGATCATCGGCAATATTCCACGCACTTACACGAATCTGAATAATATGTTGATTTTAATTACTTGTAAGGTGTCTTGGCTGTGGGCCGGAAAAATTTCGACATAAAATAATTATAGAACAATAAGTTGAATGTTATCAATAATTTATTAATAATAAAACAATATAATAAGTACTTGATCCATCGAACAATTCATCATACAAAATACTACTCTCCCCACGCCGTCATCCAAGCAGAGCTCCATCGATAGTGCGAGGACGCGACGTGGAGAGAGAGTTCCAAAATAAAACTCACCCTAAAATAGATTTTTAAGAAAATTAAGTCACGATTTTCAAAAACGATTTTGATGATTTCTTATGTGAAAATGCATTAATAGGTTTTTAATCGAATATATGATTAAAATGTTTAGATTCAGGTCCCTTCCCTTGAAAATCCCAGATTTCAACTTTAAAAAAAACTTTCATTTTAAAGAAGAAATTCCGTTCTAAAAATAAAACGGAATTTCTTGTTCTACACCAAAACTCGGTGAGAACAAAAAATTTTCCTTAATTCATTACTTTATCGATTAATCAATTTTTCTTCAGATTTTCCATTTGCTGATATTTTGCCCTTTTTTGTGGAATTTTTATCCAGAAACTCAGTCTGATTTTACCCGATATTCGGTGGAATTTTATCCAAACAGCAAAAAATGTCTTTCCAGCATGTTGCTATCATTCGTCAAGGTAAGTCTTATTTTAACCAATCCTCATTCTTTACTTTATGTTTATCATGACTTTGTGTAGTTAAAATTTTGTTTTGTTCTTTCTTTTTAAATTAGCAGAAATGAGTCCTAACATTATTTATTTATTATAGGAGATCACCTAAACTGGTATTCAATTATCGTTATGGAAAATTGATTTCTCGGGAATTTTTAATATGAATAAAATAAATCTTTACTAGTTTATTTGGTTATTTTTATTTATGATATATTATAAAAGTTTTAAAACAGTATCTCGGACGAATATATTCTATATTATAAGAACAGCAACAATAAAATTCGCTATAGTTTTTTTTAATTTTATAATCTTTGTAGAATTTTAATCATATTCGAAGTCCTGGATTCGGGAATAACTGGAGTTAAGGATCATAGGATGAGTGAGTTTTCTTTGGATTTTTGATCAGCAGATAGGAAATAAAAATGATTAAATAAATATAATAGAGTTTTAATTATAGCTAAATAATTAATTGAAACTGAAAAAATAGCTATTAATAATAAAAAATTTCGGATCGATAATTTGCACGACAAGTGACCAAAGTCATTTTCCTTAACCAGTTAATTCGTTCTTGCACTATTACATTAAGTCTTCATATTGTTACGCTCAAATCTGTTCTGATAACAGTATTGTGAAGCGATAACCATTCCACCTAAATCTAGGAAGGCTGAGTTCAAAGGAAAAATTTTTTTTAAAAAATTAATAAAAATAAAAAAAATTTCTTTTATTCCACTCACATTTTCTATCGCATTAAAATTAAATGATCAAAAAGGATTTTTCCTTTCTCTTTAATATAAAGATATAAAAATAAAAATGAGAGAACCTGATTTCTTGTTTAATTAGTCATTTTATGATGATTGTTTGCGAACATCGTGATTCTAGCATTTGACTTTTCTTTCTGGATAATAAATTGATCTACTTTCTTCCTTTTCGTTCATTAACTTTATTTTGGTTCGATATTATAGCTTCCTAAATTGTCTTTAGTTAAAGTTTCTTATTTAATTTTTTCTTCATTTAATATTTTCATTTCTTTTGGCTGTCTCTAGTTCGTATATTTTTCTTTTGTTTTTATATTTAGGCCTTCCTCATGATACTTCGTTTTCTACAGAAGGTCTGACGTTGATGTTCTTGTAGAGGAGATCTGACCCGGTGAACTACCATTCACTACGGGTACCTCCCCCACCGAAGTACTAGCTTTTAACTAGTTGGTGAAGATTAATTTTGCTCACTTGTATGCATGTGATTGTAGTATAATAATGATCAATAAAATTAATAATAATGGTGGATAAAATAACGTTCAGATTTGCATCATTTAGACTTTCAAAAAGTTTTTAGATAAATGGTAATTTTATGACATTAATGATAATGGTTAAGCCTAATAATAATAATATTAAATGCAATAAATGATCATTATTAATACTTCATTATTAACTTTTATCGAGTGATGGAAAATATTGGGCATGAGGTCAAGTACCATGGAAGCGAAGCTTCCTTGGGACTTGGTCGATACCAGGAAAAATCATTCGGTTTTGTCTTTCATTACCATTGTTTTATTGTTAATAAACTGACGAAAATTAAAAAATTAAAAATAATCAAACCATATTATTTGAATAAAAAATATCTTAATATACACAAACGATGCATTTATAGGCCTAAACATTACAGGTGATAACCTAAATAGAGTTTCCTATATAAAAATTCAATCTTTTCAAATATGATAGTACCTATCCTAAGATCTTTGCTAAAGTTTCTAATTACATTTTAAGCTTAATTCTCATAGTTATTTTCTAGAATATAAGCGTTTTCTATGAATTTGGAGCCAATTTGATGAAATAGGTTAATTTTGCTAAAATTTAATGTTTTTTGATTCTTTTTAAATGTTTTTATTTATTTTTTATATTTTTTGTATTTTTCTACTCTTTTTTCTACGTTTTGTATTATTTAATGTTAAGTAGGCTATTTTTATTGATTTTTCGTACATTTGCATTTTGCGCGCCCTGATTTTATCAAATGTCGTGCCAGATAAACAAAAATTTAAAATATTTGTTTTTGCCAACACTAGCAAGGACTGACTTACTCTCGGTTGACAAGTGTTGGGCCAGAACACAAACGGCCTTGAAAATTTTTCAAATGTATCAGTAATATAGCACGAAAACCAAGCACCAAGATAACTTAAAATATAACATACAACCCCAACTAAATACCCAAAAATTTGAGAGAACATAAATAAATAAAAAATCAAAAAACACAAAAGTAAGTAAAATAAATACAAAATGCATCAAGAACCGCACGAAATTTACATAAAAAATAACACAATAACAAGAAAATCTGACCGAAAAACGACAATTTATATAATAGTAAAAAATTAATGAATTAAATGAGTTAAAATAAAATATTTTTGGTTGAATAATTCAATTAAAAAATTTTAAGAAATAAATTACCAATTTAAATTAAGAAAATAATAAAAATTTAATTTAGATAACACAAGTAATTTAGAGGTCAAATTTTGTTTTATCGCAATAAAAAGAACAAGCAAGGTTAAAGTCAAATTATAGGTAAATATACTGATGAGGCTTTCACAAATTTTCAGACGATTGACAAATTGTGTGCAAAGAAACAGATTGTGTATAAATGACAAAACTGTGTGCAGAAAGACTTGACAAATTGTGTACAGAAAGATAGGCAGACAAGACAGACAAGACAGACATACAGACTGTGTGCAGAGAGACCGATTGAATTTTAGTGTTAGTGTGCTGAAAGACGGACGGAATTTTAGTGTTAATATGCAGATGGTCAGACCGATTTTTGTATGCAGATGTCAATTTGCAGTCTTACTTTTCAGAAATATTTTCAATTAGAATTTTTTTTACTTATGAAATTTTGTGATGAAAAGAAGAATTTTAATGAAGAATATACGTTTATACATCGAAGCTTTTATTCAATTTAGATGGTAATATTTAATTATTTATTTTCCGGCCCACAGCCAAAACATATAACAAGGTAGCAAATTCAACACACTATTCGAACTGTGTAAGTGCGGCTTCTCCGCCTATAGTCGTGCCCGTGAGGGTCTAGTCGTGCGTAACGACGGGCTCAAACGTCAAATCATTAAACTGAATAGCAAAATAGGGTAGCTCGAGAGTGGGTCTTTGGCCTTAACTTTCTTACACTCAATTTCGATAAAATCGACATAAACTCTCAAAATCACTAACACCGAGTACTCTAGTGGGCACTCATTAAATACAATGTGAACACAAATAGATCATAAGGACAAAGAAAGGGAAAGGGTAGCGGGGTCGTTGCAACAGTTAAAAGTAAAAGCCACCGGAAAAAGATAAATCCGAACGACCAAAATCATGAAAAGGGATAATTTAAATAATATTTAAGAACTAAATAAATTATTTTGAGTTGAGACGGAAAGTATGGGCGGAACGCTGCGCTAATTTTCCGAAATAAGTAAAATACTTTATCGAAAATTGTAAAGTAAAAGTGGAGCGCGGCTCAATTGTTTGTATAATATTCTGATAAAACTGAGAAATAAGCTTATAATTTTCGTTTTTTATAATTTTAAATAATTTTACCATTAGCACTCCTCAACCATTTCAAATACAATTATGGCTTGGTGTAAGGGGTAACTCTATCAATCTTATTATATATATCGAAATGATCCCTTTATAAAAATAAAGATAAAAAACAATGCTTATATTTAAAACAAATTTATTTCATTAACAACAAAGTAAATCCATTCATTTTATAGTAACCTTCGGTTTTTAACACTCGTCACGTCTAAGTCGGATCAGTTAACTTGTCTAATCGACTTAAAAACGGTTCAATCTGTCGTACCGAGTTTATCGCCAATTATTCTGAGTTCAGAAAATGTCTCACTGTCTGCTGATTTTACAATAAATATTCTATTTGCGAAACTTCGGTTTTACTCTTGTTAGTTTAATCTTTGGAAGCAAAAATTGGTATGCCACCTGAAAAAGTAACAGATTTAGTGTGATATAGATACACTGTTGTAGATGAATAAAATAATGATTTAATCAAAGAGGATAAAGGTATAGGTACAAAACTCTGATAATTCTCACAGGCAACGAAAGAAAAAGGATATCAACTAATGAGTAACAAAAGTAAAACACGGTTGGTAGATGCTGAGAACTATCGAGAGGGACGAGAAAACTGAAATGAGTGATCAGTACGAAACTTTGAGAAAATGAAGAATACATTCAAAAAAAAAGTAGATTTTTTAAGTAAGATGAAAAACCTCACCAAATTGATCACTGTAATCTCCCACCAGTGATATATTATATGAAGCCGACCAGAATTAAGACCAAGAATGGTTATTCGGCAATCTAATTTTAACATTTTTATACTTATTATTTCCTTATTTTTACGAAGTTTTCATATTTTATTAAGATTTGGTTTTTGTCTTCAAATTTCAAAGAATTTTGACACCGATTTAGAACAATTTCAAAACTTTAAATTCCGGTTTGCATTTTTATTTATTATCCTCCAATGGGCATACTCCTTTCTTGATGGGCTCACATTAATAGTGAGAATTAATTTATAAATTTATTTCGTAAAACGTGAAATGACATGTATAAGCAGAAGGTATTCAAATAAATAGATATTAAAAAATTAAAACTTTTATTTTTAAAAATTCTTTATGTATCATGCTTCTCTTACCCCTTAAAAATAAAACAAAAAAGAAAAAAGAAATTTCAATTATTTATCAATCAAAATCGCACATAACATTTTCCATTATTTTTTCGTAATAAATCATCCAACTTTTTATTGCACTGTCATAAATATTTTTCAATTTCAAGGTCGGCAACTGGGCAATACTGCTGTTGCGGGCACTGCAATCTTTGACGTTCACATAAATAGGAATATGGAAACTTTCATTTATGTGAATGGACAGATTTTTCGATTTTGTCAGAATTTCATCAACGAAATCACTCTTTCTATTTCTACCGTATTCAGTTTGACTTTCAAATCTTCTCTTGTTTTCGAAACCTTCGCCAGAGTGGCGGTAAATCATTCTGATCTTAGTGAGAACATTATTTGTAGTTTGGTAATTCTTTATTTGGTCCAATTGGTAACCTTCCGACAGACTGGACCTCCACAATAACATCTACAAACGATTCATCAAAAACTTTATCATTATAATTTAATACTTACAAATATAATTACGAACACGAAATGCATGCTGTGAACTTAGTCTTTGCTCGAATAATACCAGGAACGGGTTTGGTTATTTTTATAGTCAACGCAAAGTATTATTAGTATAAAAAAGTATAAAAATACCATATTAATCATCGTCCAAGGTATTAGTTTCGGCACGACACGCTTGACCGTAGAGAGACGCTGCTTCAATGATAGTTTATTTAAAATTGTAATGTAAACCAAAAGTGCACAATTTCACCTGTATTACTTAAATAGATAAAAATATCAACGTACAAATTTAAGACACCCGTCCATTGACATCAGATTCCTCTAAATAAACAAATGGTACAAAGTTAAATGGCCAAACGTAAAGCTCATGAAAATTTAAATAGAAATTTAAAAATATAATTCTTTCGTTTTTAATAATATTTCACCATTTAACAACACAACAATGACCAACACAATCTTTTATCGCTTTTCAACTGATCTTTTTTTTTATTTTCTAGCTCATTTATTTTTGTTTACAAACTATATATCAATATTTCTATTTATTTAACAAAAATTTACAGCACACCTTTTTTCGAGTTTTTAGACAAATTTTAATTTATTTTCTGTAATAGATAATAAACAGCCACCCATCGTCGAAGGTCATAATTAGATAAAGTAAATTATCACGATTCAACTATCAGATGACATAATTCCAAGTATAAATGTCTTTGCTAAAATTATAATTAGTTTGTCTATATTAACACTTAAGCATGCGATTAGAATTTTTATTATTTGTAAGATTTATTATTATTATTATTATTATTATTATTATTATTATGATGATGATTATTATTATTATTATTATTATTATTATTATTATTATTATTATTATTATTATTATTATTATTATTATTATTATTATTATTATTATTATTATTATTATTATTATTATTATTATTATTATTATTACTATTAATTTATATTTATAGATGTTTTTATCTATTTTTACATTACCAAGATCACACAAATTTGACCGTTTGGAAAATCTAAATAAACAGAAAGGTATTCGCAATATGATTTTTATGCTTCACAGAAATTCTAATGGGAAAAATATTGGGAAATTGAGAAAAAATTACAAGAGAAAGAATTATTACAATAAAGATTATTTGAACTCATTTAGCGTACCAATGAAAGAACTGTCTATGAATGTCAATGAAAACTTAAAAATTCCAGTTTATTTAAATGTCCAGCAATGTGTTCATAAATCCGACCACACTAAACTTGAAAAGTTACCGACTTTGAAATTGTCTTCATTCGTAAAAGTCAACACTCAAACTTGGTCTTTTAAGTATGAAATGGTACAGGAAAACCTTTTGTGTAATTTTTATTTTAAATAATTGCAGAAAATACACAATTTATAAACACGCTTAAGATTTTATCAGAATTTTTTAACGAATATTCCACATTACGCTCAAACTATATCTTTCACAATCTTAAATCTGAAGGTACATGTCTTCGGATTGACTGGGATTGGTGATATGTTACGTTCAACTAAATACTTTAGACCAGGGGTTTGCAACCGGCGGCCCATAAATACATTTTTGTTGGCCCACAAAAATCGACCATATTTGCTAGATTGTGCTCCTCTGTATCAAACTGTTATTTACGAAGATTTTTATTTTCGTATTTTAACGGTGGTCAAAATTGTGAGTTTTTTTATTTTCAATTTGGTTTCAAATCTTATTATTAGAGACTTTAAAATATTTCTATATTTTTTTGCATTTCAAATAGAAAATTTTATAATCATCTGCTTTTTTGTTTTTTTTTGTTGATAATTTTCCCCCTTATTAATGAAGTTAAACAATACTATGAAGCCCATACTATTATCCCAGCTTGGAGTTTGGCCCAATTTGACTTCCACATTATCTCTTTTGAATAAGACCTTATCCTCACTTTTATTGCTATGATTTTTTTTTGTCTTTTGATAGTATTGAATTTGACCCATTTACAACAGCTTCAAGAACCATTTAGCATTTATCTAAGATTCTATTACCAGATGAGTAGGTAAAAACTCTAAAAGTTAACTTTATTTTTAATTTTCCATTTTTTAATCATTTCCGAAGATTTGAAAGACGCTATTTTAAATAACTTTCATTAAATATAATTAATGATTTTCCCCAAATAAAGTTTATTATTTTCTCAATATTAAAAACTTATTTATTTATATTATTTCACTTTATAAATATATTAAGCAGATATAAATAATTTTCATAAGTATTGGCTAGTAATATGTATTCATTTTATATAACTGCATAATTGTTTATATTTAACACATTTATTTGTCATATTTTATTTACAATGAAATGAATTACAATATAATTACAAATGAATTTAAAATTAAATTTTCGTAAATAAGTACATTAAAAACAGCGATAAAATATTTTAAATTCCAAAAATCAAAATAATTCTAATAATAAAATCTATAGTATTTTGGTAAAATATATATTTATAGAATCACACAAAATTGTCTCTGATTTAAATTAAAGAAAAACACCAATCCAAAATATATATTCAGTTACAATATATTTCGACAGAATTTCTGCCTTCGTCAGGAGTATTGAACTTTTAACTATTTAGAATAAACTATTTTTATTGAAAAAATTTCTGCTTTTAAATTCTCAAATTATTTTATCAAAAATCAAAAATCATGTTTTTATAAGTCACAAATTCTACAAAATTTTAAAAAAATAAATTCTCTAAAATTTTACAAAACCGAGACTTTAACAAACAAACCTTACGGCTTAAGTATAAAGATGGCTGTGAAAAAAATACAATTGGTCCTCTGTTGGGACAAAAATGAAATGACTTTCCGAACAACCCAATACAATGTATATAAACCAGACGTTTATCCATCCCTGATTCTATTGTATTTATTTTCAAATTGTATTTATTAACTACGGCTCTATCAACACGAATTTTCAACTTACTGTATTTTTCAAGTGCTCTTTTTACTGCCATTTTAAATGAAATGTGGAAAAAAGAAGTTCCGGAAATTTGTGGTATTAGAAAACAATTGGGCCGTAATTTTAATGAAAATAAATTAGTTTTTTAAAAGAAAAAAGATCAAAGCTGAACAAATTGTAAATAATTTTACAAATATTACAAATTTTAATATATTTCAAGGCAAGTCATTACTAAAATTTAGATAGAATCATAGTGAAAATAATATTTTAAAAAGAACATTTATTAGAGAATGAAGATTTGTAAATGATTTAAAACACGGATGAGCATTAGCGACATAGAGCAACTTGTGCCTTTCTTAAGAGACATCGATTTCAATTTTAACGTTACTGAAGAATTACCGTCCTTGATTCCATTAAAAGGAGCTTCTCTACCTGAGAAAGTATAGATGAAGAACTATAAACATTATTAAGTATGTTCCTAATTACACTAGAAAGATTGTTGAGATATCAACGGATGGAGACCCTGCTATATGTAGTATGTATTTGGGAGTTTCGTAACTACTATCAAAGATGCAGAAGAATTAACAAGACATAAAATGATTGTGTGTAAATATATAAAAATCACACATCTTATTCAATGGCATCTTCAAAAATTATACATGTCGACAGCTAATAAAAATAACTGGAGATGACCAAAGGGAATACAGGGGAAAATAATCTAAACGAAAATCCATATCCTTTAGTGTCATTAGATTAGAGACTATTAAAGAAAATACAACTTGAATCAGAACTAAATTTACTTTCTTAAGTACGAAAGTTGAAAAAAAGAAAAAAATTGAAAAAAAATGGAAAAAAAAGAGACATAATTTAAAAAGATATTGCCTAAATGGTTGTGCAGGCTATTGTAAACAGGCTATTCCTCAAGAAGGGTTGTAATAAGCACGCAATTAATTTTAGTAATATTGAATTATTGTTATCGCTATAAAATGACAGTCAATTGTGTTAATCAATAAAAGTTTGTTTTGTCTGAAATTCGTTATTATTACCAACACGTTTTGGAGTCAGATAAATAATTATTAATTTCATTTTTTATTAACAATTAATTTTACCCAACAGTAATATATTTGACAATATAAAAGTTTTGCAAATAAATTTAAAATTTTGATTGTTCAACTTTCAACAAATAATAGTGTATTTTCCAACTAGAAAATAAAAAAAAAATCTATTTGACACAGCAAAGTTTGTGAAAGAAATAAAGATGTTGCAAAAAGAATTTGAATCGCATTTAACCTTTACGAGAAAACTAAGTTAATTTTAATATTTGTTCGTCCAATTTTAATATAAATGTGGAAAATAAATGTACATATGAACGAACAAGGTCAGAAAAAAGTTGCTTATCACTGATTTAGAAGGTAAAATGATCTATTTTGCTAGATTTGCGGAATTTTGTATAGATATCAGTAGGGAGAGTGAGCGTCTCGATAGCAAAGACATTGTAACCAGCGGTTGTCCCCGTGAATTCTTTTTCTCGATTTTTTTTGAGAATTCTTGATAAATATTTTCTCTCGTTTGTAAAGAATTTCGAGAAATAACAAAATATAACATTTTTTGCCTTGTTTACATTTTTACTGTATAATACACAAGAAGTTAAAACCAAATGCCTAAAAAATGTAAGTTGTAGAATATACTTAGTTCTTTTGCATTTGTTTTTTCACATGGTTCGGAATGAACGAACATGACAGATGACAGTCGAGAAAATCCCAAACATGTGAAAGTTTATATAAGCAATTTTTCTTATCTTTTAATAAATGACTAATATATTTAAATAAATTTTTGACATGACACTGCTTTGAAGTGTGTAGCTCTCATACCTAAGTATGCAACAATTTTTGGGATCATTTTAATAAAAATGATTAAAATAAGGAATCTTTTGATTTTCCATGCCATCAAAATATTCTGCTTTTGGATCTATAATAATAAAAAGAAAAGATTACATAATAAAAATAAATAATTCAAAACCATCTTATTAAAAATATCAAAAATTCCACTGTTCACAATATTCTTCTAGAACAAAAAAAAATTATCCAATCTAAGAAAATTTAATTTAACATGACTAAATAAACTTTTCGTAATACCATTAATTAATTCCAAAATTAAAAAAAAATTAATTAAAATTCTGCAGAACACAGATGCAAGTACACACACAAGTAAACTAAGGCACATACAGACACGATTAAACCAAACAAATCAACAATAAAGGCGCACAAAACGCACAATATACACCAAACCACGTTGAGACAAATCACCTATAATATAAAACAAAAATCAATAAATTTATAATTTATAAGCACACCAACTCATCTTGAGGTTGTTTGTAAAATAGTCACTGAGATAAACCCTACACTATAGAAAATCCAAAAGTGAGAGAATTAAAATAATACACATTAACACAACCCATAATAAAACATGCATGTAAACTTTTAACATGTAGCCATTCGAAGTTGAAAAAACCATTATAATAAATTAATTTATAGACATTTTTAAAATATTTTTAGAAAGAAAAATGGCGGAAAAAATTTTAATTTAAATTTTGTGGATTTTGCTAGGAAATTTCGAGTAAATGAGGATGTATCTTCATAAGATTTACCATTAAAACTAAAATTAATTTAATATTTATTAAAAAATACAGAACCTGAAATCCGAAAAAGCATAAATTGTAAATTATATTAATAATTTTTAAAAAATAATAATAAACCCAATTATTTTGTGTACATATTCGAAGATTTTTTTCAAAATATGTATAAAAAATATAATTATTTAATGCAATTAATAATTTTTATAACTTCAAAAATAATTTAACTCACTTTTTTTGAATAATTTCCGAAAAAAATAATCATTTTCTGAATATTTTCTGAAATATTCATAATCATTATTAATAATAATATACATGAGCTTGTAGATCAAAATTTATAATTATAAGTTTGAATAATGATTTAATTTCCTTGTAAAATCATAATTCAACTCTTAAAACTTTATAACTTTAAGCTTATAGGTTTAAAAAATAACTTTCTTTGCAGCCATTTCAGAAATGGCTGAAATCAATTAAATTTTCACAAAAAATAAATTCCAATAAGTTGATTTATGTTTCAACCTGCATTATAGCGGAATTTATCTGAAATTCGCTTGGTGTACACTGCGCACACAGACGCGCAACACAAAAATTGAAAACAAAATCGACTATTACGTCACCGTTACGATACCACCAGGTTTCCCATATCATATCTGACCACGTAATCACACACTTTTTTACGCCATTTTTTTTAATGAAATGACCATTTTGAAGTTAAAGAATTATTTTTTTTCACTCAAAACAACTTCGGGTGGGGGTGGACGCCTTTAGCCCAGTCCTCTCACATTATATTACAATATTGTTAGTATTTTATGGTATTTTCACCTAAATTAAGGAATCCGACCAAGTTTCTACTGAAACCATATTTAGACAGAATGTAATTCCTAGGATGACTTTATAAAAAATTTAAAATATCGAGATTTCTATGTTGCACACATGTTTTGTTGTATTTTTGACAATTCTTGCATAGTTTACATATTTTTAAAGAGTTTTCGACCTAACCCCAAAAAACCTTGAAAAAAATAGTATCTGAGAATGCCAAAAAATTTCTCAAAAAGTAGTTTAAAAGTGCAAGGGTTAAAACCAAGAGATAAAATCAAGTTAATTTACGAATTTTATGATGAAGTTTAGAAAATTAAGTTACAGAATAATAATAAGAGTTTTTGTACAAGTGTGAAAGAGAAAGGTTTTGAATATTTATATTTATTATAATGATAGGGACTCTGACAACAAACTTACAAGTTTTGAATTTGATTTTGTAACAGATATTGTGGCGGTCACAATGGATACAGCTATTGAAGGTAATAACCGGTGGGATGGCAGCTGTGTTAAAATCACGCCATTTATTTTGGCGGCTATATCGGTTTTAGATAAAAACCGGTATAAAAGGGACAGCCGACGAGGAAGAAGTTTCGAGGTCGAGACTGACGAAGAACAATTTGATAGTGAAATAAACAGTAGTCAAGAGAAGAAAATTATCTGACCGATGAATTTGAAATTTTCTAAACAGTGTAAAAAATTCAGAAAATGATCACACCTTTAAAGAATTCACAAGTAACTAATTCCGTTGTTAAGCAATACATAGAACAAGAGGAAAGAGGGAGTTATCGTACTTTTGGACAGTCAGACACGATAGAATGATTTTTACGTATAATAAACCAAATACAAAAAACTTTGCTTGACTTGAATATTAGCACAATTCGTTGAAACCGGCAAGATTGGCTGTTGACAAATCAAAATTGGGGCAACAAATAATTTTAACCAATAACAAATCACAATGTCAAAATGATATTTACCAAAATCAAATCAAATTTATCTCACGTTTAAAAACCTCCAAACCAAAAATGGGATATTTTACTTCGAAAAAGTTAAATTATTCTTACATTGACTCCCCCTATGACATGCTTTATTTATGTGATCCCAAAACTGAAAATATCAATATAAATTGTGCAATTAGTGAAATCCTCGGATTTTCATCGGGATATATTTTCCCATTTGTTGGCTTTATCGGTGTCGTAAGCAATATTTATATTTGTTATATCTTTCTTTTCAGATACCCAAAACGAACAAGACAGACGATTTTGTTGTCATACTTGGCGTTAGCGGACCTTTTGAACATTCTAGCATTCGGTTGGTTGTGGATATTTCCTGCTAAAGGATTACCATATATGACTAATGGGAATATTTACTTTTTTATTATAAATCAATCAAGCGTTTACTGTACAGTTTTTCGAACTTTGTACTTTTTTACCTCAACTGTCACATTTGCTATTTTTCTTTTAGTTTGCCTTGACAGATGTTTTGCCATTTATTTCCCATTTAGATCGTTGAGAATCACAAACAAAATGACATTCTTAACCTGCTCGATAGTATTTCTTTTTTGTCTTCCTCTAACGGTTTTGTACACGGGTTTTATTCGAACAATTTACCAACATCCGTATTTTTTCTGTACAATCGGAAACAAAGATAAAAGCCTGAATTTGTTCCTGAATTTATATCGAGTTTTGATTGTTCATTCAGGAGTTCTTTTCACCGTTGGAATAATCATATCGAATCTTGCGTTGATCTTGAAACTTGTTCTTTTATCTAAAACAAACTTACTGTTGATTAAAACAAAATCCAATAATATTCAGAGAGAAATTCGTTCAACAATTACCATTCTAATTTTATCGCTAATTTTTCTCAGTGGATCCTTGCCAAATACTTGTTTATTTTTCATCATGAAATCCTTACAAAATGACAGCACTATAAATCAGAACTATTTACAGTTCCTTTACTCCCTAACTGATGCGTTCTACCAACTACTGATCTGGATTGAGTCTTTCAGTTTTTTGGTTTACGTCATCAGGATGAAAAACTTTAGAGCACTGATTCTTTCCAATTCTACAAAAAACCTTTCTATAACGTCAACGATAAAAAATAAAATCACTTTTCAATTATCAAATGTGAAATGAGTTTCACTTTTTATGTTAATATTTTAATTGTATTATATCACTTTTATGAAAATACAAATAAATTATTAAAGCTGTTTCGCGTGAAGGGCAACGTACGCGGATGATAAACAAATGGGGTCGTACTCTCCTATCACAAATTTGGGTATTTATAATTCCAGTCACAACTATTAGTCTGGCCAAATTTTAGTGGAAATTGTAACTGACCGCTCTATAAAACCCTTTAGCCAATTATTATACATGTAAATAGACCAGGTTCTATTATTCATAGTCAAAAATGGGCTGCATACCTGCATATAACTGAAGTTTTAGGTTATCAATATTCATGCGTTAACAATACCTTCCGTTTTGGGGACCCATTAGAATCAAAGCAAGGAGAGGAGCATCGCCGTCCATGCTTATAGTTTTGTCAAAGGAATTAGTTTGGAAGGATAGTTTACATGAAAAGGCCTTGAAATATATAGTTGGTTTGTTAAGAGTTTGATAAAAACACTATTTTATGGTTTTGGTTTTAGCTTTCATTTTGATTGTCGTGATTTTCATTATATCTTTTCTTAAAATTAAAATTCACCTAAGATTGCGGCAAATGTTTGACATATTTAATTTTTGGTGCAGATAATTAACATAATTAAAAAATATAAAAAGTCGACGTTTTTGGTCACCTTCTATCTGCTTTTCCTTTTAAATTTAATGCACTTTCATTTAGACGTCGACTTAAAATGAATGATTTTTTCTAGTTTTAAAAATAACACAGAAAAGACAGTGCTGAAAATTTGTTTTAAATAGAAAGGTACATTGATCTCTGGTCACAAACTAAATGAAAACAAGACCAAAATGAGGAACAAGATAAAATAAGAATGATTATAGTATTAATTTTAGTTTATATAGGATACATGGCTTTTCGTATTGATAGTATCCATATGGTGAGTAATAATTTAATTTCGGTAAGATAGAGCTACTTATCTGATTACACGTTCTCCTGATCAGATAATACTAACCGAAAATACTATTAGTTTTTATTAATATCACAGTTCACAATCTGTCAATACAATTCATTTTACTTGATTCGAAGAACAGGTAATCCTTTGATAGACCGACTAAAGTATAATAGATAAACGAATCTAACTTGACTTCTATATAAACTTTTCACTTATTAAATACTCAATTTGAGAGATAATTTTTAAAAAAACTTTCTCCCAACAAAAATCCAGGACCAATCTATAAATTCATTTTTTTGTTTGACAGGTTTACATTTCACATGTCAAAATGAGAGCTTATTACTAATTTATTGATGTTGTTTACACTTAGTTAATTGATATATATTTCTTTAATAACTTTGACTAAAGACCTCCGATCGATTTATATTACTATATTCGTATTCATTTCATTATTTGCTATCCGCTAATATTTGTGATTATTAATTTTTTTCCAATTTTAATCAGTCTTTTTCACTTTGTTTATTATTTTTATAAATTTGGTTAAATTGTGATTTTTTAACTTTGCACAGATTTCTGTGGATTTAAACTTTAATTTATACCTTTCTAGAACAATTAAAAGTTAAATAAAAACCAAATATTTGTTAATTCAAATAATGCTCTTGTTGATAATACTATTCAAACGAAATCTCACGAAGAAATTATTTAACAAAAACCATTAATCAAAAATGAAGGATAACTGTAAATAATAGATATTCTAAATTATATAATATAAATGAATGTGTGTAAGTTGAAGTTGTATGAATGAAGATTATGTGATGTATGTCAAAATGTCAAAGATGTGATTTATGTGATTCATGTATGCACATGTGTATATAATAATTACCTCATTGAAGTTACTCACTTGTTTTAGATAATAAATATTATGTCTCCAAAGTCTTGCATGCAATAACATGCATTTATAATTAATATTATATATGCATTTTTAATTAAATTGTTAATAAAATTAATTAATTTAAATAAACACTATAATTAATTAATTTAACCTTTTTTCATTAGACAATGTTGAAGGATCAAAAATAAAAATGGTTTATCTTTATCCACTATAGAAAAATATAAATTACGTTGGAACTACAATTCATTTTTGTTCAATGGAAGGATGAAACAGCTGAAAGATGTTTAAGAAAAAATTAATTAATTAATCAAAATTTATGTAGTTTTTTGTGACAATTTATGATTGATATGAGCTTCCTTGTTATTTACTTGTGCCATTAAAACTGTTAAGAAAGAATAATGAGTTAAAATGGTAGGTACAATATTGACACTATTCAAACAATTAAGGTGTTTTCAAATGTCAACTTTATTTACGTTAAAGACTGCAGACCTTACTGTCAACTCTTCTCCTTACTCATTCTTACAACTTTAATATGAATTTTATCATCTGCTTTAGATATAACATGGTTAATTGTTTTCTATAAATTATAAAATCTCAAATTGACTGTGTCCATAAATTAAAAACATTCTGAGAATTAATTCTAAATTTTATTGATCTATTGTCATAAAACAAAATATAACCATCCCAAGATACGGTTGATTTGGCATACGTTGATTTATGCCACTCCTGATAATACATCTTAGACGAAGCTTAATTATTCGTCTCATCTAATTCGTTGAAGGATCTAAGAACTTCTTACCACTTCCTTAGTGGAAACCAAAACGGTATTATATTTAATGCTAACTGGATTTTGGTGTTCAATTTTTTTTGCAGCCAAAATCCCTAACTACATAACTAATTCATTGATTGTGTTGTTTCCAAGGTTTTATGTGTATCAATTAAAACAAACTTCCAATATGATATTCAAAAATTCATCCTGTTTCCAAGATTATTTATCTAATTATAAAATGATTAATTCTAATTCAAAATCAAAAACAAAATCAAATAAAACTTTATAAGTAAAGTTTAGAATTTGTAGTGCATGCAACACTTAATTAATTTTATTAAATTTTAATTAAATTACAAATGTACAGTCAACCCTGTTCAATATGAATCCTGCTTAATATGAACAGAGTTTAATATGAACATTTAAGTCAAAAATTATTAGAAATCATGTGGTTTGCATGGTAAATTATGTTTTATAATACGAACACTGTTTATTTTGAACAATGAAAAAAAATAGTGTAAAATAAATCAATAATTTATACAATTTGTTGTTTAAATATTTCATTTTTAACTATCTTTTCTGAACATGAAAAACACAAATTCAAAACGAAAGAGAAAGGATTTAAGTGTCGAAGAGAAACAGAAATAGTTAAAATTATTCGATGAAAATAAAGGTTGTTCTCAACGCTTTTTTTTCATCAAAATACAATCTTTCATTAGGTTGTATAAATAATCTTATGAAATCCAGAGACTCCATTTTGAATTCAAACTTGAACACCGAACTAAAACGAAAAATACTTTTACGTAGTGGATAGCAAATTGATGCCATTTTGTATAAATGGTTCAAGCTTCAGAGAAGAAATCACTTAGGAAATCATGATTTTAAAGCATCAAATGGTTGGCTTAATTCTTTTCTTTCCTGGCATATGATATCATCGAAAAGAATTATTGGAAAAGTTTGTATATGGAAAAGTTAAAAAAATTATGATGATAGAAACATTTATAACTATTTATTAAAAATAACACATTTAATTTTTTGTTTAAATATTGAGACTTTTTTACTTGAATGCGACTTTTATTAATTATTTCATTATTCAAAATTTGGAAACTACAAACCCAAATTATTATGATGAGCAAAATTTCAATTTCTAATAACTTCGATCATGGTTTTTCGTTCACTAAACAAATCCAATCTAAGTTTTATCAAACCATCTTCAAAACATCTACAGATTCTTTTAATATTTTCTTTGGAGTGTTTACTTTACCATCAAGTTATTCTAGTCAATGTTCTCGTCTTCAAAGTATTCCCATTTTTCAAAGTACATACAATTTAATTCAATTCAATATTTAATGGAACATCAGTTATTTCAAGTTTACTTACGTCGAAGATTGGTCAACGTTTATACAATTACCAAGATAATGCATGTTCAAATAAACTTTTTGGATTTTTATTGTTCGACAACTGTTTCAAAGGCATCATTTTATTGTGAAATTTTGTTATAATCGGAAGTCTCTACATAATTATTTGACTTTCACAGATTTACGCCCTAGAAACTGTAGTTACGGAGGATATTTGATTAACAGGTTCTGAAAAGATATGTAAATTACACAATGTTTTCAAATTTTATAAAATAATAAAGAAATTTTAAACATTTTCTGTTATAAAATTGGAATATTTAATAATTTTTCGACTCCGTTACGAAATCACAAAACAAATAAACTATATGGCATAGTGTTTGAAAGGGCAATTGTTGGATACAGTTTTTAATACTGTTTACAAATTAACAGTAAATAATTAAATTAATTTTCATTTTTATGAATGAATCATATTTTTTGTGTAAATTTTCGTTCATCATCGACTTACTGACTGTGTAACGCTACACCAGGCCATGTTGAGACAAATCACCTATAATATAAAACAAAAATCAATAAATTTATAGCATATAAACACACCAACTCACCTTGAGGTTGCTTGTAAAATAGTCACTGAGACAAACCCTACACTATAGAAACAGAAAAAGTGAGAGAGAAATAAAATAATGCATATTAACACAACCCATAATAAAACATGCATGTAAACTTTTAACCTGTAGCCATCCGAAGTTGAAAAAACCCCTATAATAAATTAATTTATAGACATTTTTGAGATATTTTTAGAAAGAAATATGGCGGAAAAATTTTTTTTATTTAAATTTTGAGGATTTTGCTAGAAAATTTCGAGTAAATGAGGATGTATCTTCATATGATTTACCCTTTGTTGGGCCACAATGTCAACGGCCTTCAAAAATGTTTAAATGGATCAGAAACACACACGCAAATACAACATGCAATTTAAATAAACCTATTGAAACACCAATTAAACCATATAAAATCTGAGAAATAAAAGAATTAAATATAAAATAATAAACATAAAAATAAATTAAAATATTAACAAAATGCACCAAGATCCGCACGATACCTACACAAATACAACAAGAAAACACAACAAATTCGACGAAATTGAAAAAATCAATTAAAGTTCATTAAAGTGAAATTTAAATCGAAAAATTGAATTAGCAATAATTCAATAAAAATTCTAAATAAAAAATTATAAAAATAAATCAAAAAATATTAAAATTAAAAAATAGAATTTGCTAGAAAATAACAAGGTCGAATTTTGTTTTACTGCATCAAATTTCACACGTCATAAAAATGGGTATATATACTGATCCATTTTCACATTTAACTTAACCATTTTTCAAACTGATTAAAAACCATTTTTGAAAATCTAAACCGTTTCTTCGAAACAACTGTATTTTCATTTGAAATTAATTTGAAGTTATTTTGAAAAACTATTGTCAAGACTATTTTAGAATCCGAATTTTAGGTGAGAAACATTTTGGTTGGAACCCTCTTTCCACATCACGTCCATAGCATCTCTATAGAGCTCTGCTTGGCGGCGACGTGGGGAGAGAGGTATTTATGTTGTTTTATGTTCTATTTTATGCTATGATGTTTTTTTCAATTTATGGAATGGTTAAAAATGGGTAATTAGTTTGTTTTATAATTAATAAATATTATTAATATATATAACTTGTTTTATATGTCTTTATAAATTTTAAATGTCGAAAATTTTCCGGCCCACAGCCGACACATAACGCAAGTAAATAAAATCTACATAGTACAGATGCATGTAAGTGCGTGGAAAATCGCCAATGATATGTACCCGTGAGGACTCGGCGTTGAGAAACGCAGGGGTCGTAACGTCAATATTATCCCTATAGCTGAAGCGAGAAATAAGGAAGAAGTCTCTGGCTGCTTCCTCGTTTCTCACTTCTGTAAAATCGACCTAAATTTATATTACACACGGCTCAAAATCATCACATCGAGTAGTCCAGTGGGCACTCAGTAAATATAATATAAACACAAAATGCGCCTAAGGTCTATTAAAGGGAAAGGGTACGGGGATAGATTAAATTGAAATTCGTTGATATAACTGATTCCGTGTTAATGTTTGAAATCATTAAACTTATTACTAAAAGAAAATTAAATTCTTATAAATTAGACAAAACCTATTACTAGCGTAAATTAAATTCGTAATTTGAATTAAATGAGGTGAAACTTGTTGTTAGAAGTAAATCAACTAACATTTTGGAATAAATTAGCTAAAATTTATTGTTAAAGGTAAATTAAATGGTGTAATTATATTAGATAAACGTATCCCTAAAAGCAAATTAAACTAATAAATTGTTTAAATTCTTAGATCATATTTCTAAAGGTAAATTAATCGATCTCATTCTCTAAGAGTAAATTAAAGTAATTCCCAAAAGTAAATTAATAAAACTTATTCCTAAAGGTAAATTAGATCAATCAAGCGTTTCTTTTTAACAGTAAATTGAATGAATAAATCTTGTATCTACAAGTAAATTAAACTAATAAATCTTATTCCTAAATGTAAATTGAATTGATAAATTATATTACTAGAAGTAACTTAAACTTATGTTTGAGATAGATTAGGTGAAACGCATTACTAAAGTAAATCAATGCATATTGTGAAACAAGTTAAGTAAAACTAAAAGTAAATTAAATACGTAGCTGAAATAAACTAGTTGAAATTACCGGTGAATTAATTGAAAACCATTGAGTAAAGTAGTCATGGGTTAAAATAAACCAATCCTCTGAATTAACATAAGGTAATTCATTTTCTAAAGGTAAGGCAACTATAGATAAAAACTAAGCAAGTCACTGATTCAATTAATGTAACAGCAAAATAAATTATGGAATAAGAATCTATTAATTTGAAATAAAACTCAACCTACGGATAAGTTATTGAGCGAAGCTGAACTAATGAAAAGTATAAGGATAGAATGACATAAATCATAAATCGACCCATCACTCAAAGGTAAACCAAATAAATAAATTGCTGAGAAGGGATTAATGTAGCTAAGCCGATCAACACGAAATTCATAAGAATCGTTGACGTAAGGGAAAGCTGGTGGTATAATATTATCCAAAATTTGCGAAGAACCTGATCATGATAGTGTCTCACACCCGCAAAATTCACAAAACCTGCATCACTCAAATACTTATGTAAATTCCAAATACAATTCACGTTAAACTCGTAGGCGAAAATGACGTAACAATATAATAAAGGCCCAATGCGAATTCGAAGCGAAATGTTAATAGGCGTAAGGTGAGAATCCCACAGATAAGTCTTCTTCGAAACGATCAAATAATTTCAGAATACCATAAGGAAATCAAAGACACTGGTTTTTTCTAAAATTAAACAATAAAATATTTAAAAATGAATAACAGATGTATCTGAAATATTCTAAATTTGCCTCATCGCCACGCACGACCATAGTAGATGCCACGATATAATATCAGACAGTAGTTAATTAAGGGCCAAAGTTATCCGAATTAGTAAACAAGTCGACCGGAAATTGTAAGTCCAAAATCTTAGTAAGTTAATGCCATCCGAGAATTAGAAATTTCCGTCGACATCAAACGTACCGGATGAACAGAGCGAAGGTCATTTACTAACGTATTCGCATTAGATAACGGGTGTAGACGCCCACGCTAGTGAGATAACCTAGGGCGAAGGCCAGTTAAGTATTATAGTGCAATTCGAAACACAACGGATGTAGAAACAGAAACCCAAGTTAAGGTAAACCTTACCAAAGACCGCGTTGTCGATGTCATTACAAATCGATAAACATCACTACGGAAATAGACCCGTTAAAGTCAAAGTAACACTTATCCATATCGTGAATTATCGCGTGCAACGTCAACTCGTAGAACGTAAACAATCTTAACTGATATTCTGTATTTAACAAGTATTGAACCCACCCTGATAAATGGTAAGCCTTGCTCCTATTAAAATTTAGAATCAATTGATAATAAATGTTATTCAATATTAGGTATTCCGTGATTTCTAAATGAAATTTAAATAAATAGCACCACCATACGCGCGGCAAACTCTGGTTTGACGAACATTAATACCGGTAGATTTGTAGGTATAGACTCCCTCATTACTATAGCAGTAGAATTTCCTAACGCCTCGAAATTAGGGCAACCACTAAAATAGAAGTGCCGTGATGGAGACGTGGTAGATTACATAGCTTCAGAGACGCACCACCCATTAAACCCACGAAAGATGGTACGGATAGTTAGCATTCGATAAGTTTAACTGGTGATAGACCCAAAGATAATAACAACCTGGTCGATAGTGAGTTTAGTATACAATCTAAGTGAAATATTCAAATGAATTGTTTGTTTTCATTCCCATATGCCAATAACTGATTTTGGTGCGTTTTCAGAACATGCCGATCGAATAGACCAACACACGAATGCCCGACGAACAATGCCGGAAGGAACCACACCCAAAGCTAGACATATTCGCTAAGATTCAACAACAGTGGCCGTATCCCACTACTTGGAGGATACTGGGCCTAAGCAGCGACCCATGCGGACTCGCCGGACAACAATACCCGGCAGCCGAGACGTACATGAATGCGCTAGAACTCCTCACCCAATGGGAACGGGTGCAGGAACAAGTGGACCTACAGGTGGTCAAGGCGAGGATGTATCTCGCCAACGTAGAGGATGACATCCTCGCCGGGCGACTCGCAGAAGCATACCCACCTCGCCCAGTCCGAGATACCCGGCGCCCATACCCGGTGGTTCCTCCGAGAAAGAGCCGAAGGAAGTCATTTCCGAAAAAATTAGAAACTCCAGAGACCCTAACGATTCATATGAACTAGTTTGATGTTTATTATTAGTGAAATAGAAATGTTCTTTACCCTGTCTTTGCGTTTGATCATTTGTTTAAGAATATTCGTTTCAATCGATATGTTTGCGATAATGATAAAAATAACTTGTATAAATTATTAACGTTAAATTTAACGTACTTATCCGTTATAGTTATGGCCACTAACCAAATATTACAAGCGGAACTAGATCGCGCGCGGAGCACAAATGCGGATCTTCTCCACCAAATACTCCAGCTGACAAGAGAGGTCCAACAGATCAAAGCGACTTGGTCGGACCCGAAAAGAGTCAAAATGTTATACCACCGAATATCTGCAGCACAGAAAGGTTGGGCCGAAGAGCGACAGCTCAATCAGAGCCTGCGCACCCAGATACGAGGATTAGAAGTGGAGGGGGAAGCGGTCACCTACCCGCTCATATTCGCCCCGACCCAGAGGGTGCAGAAGGACCCTCAACCAGTAGAGCAGTCCTCAACTCAACCAATAAATCGTCGGCCGGGACGCAAAGAACGTGCTCGACGCCGAGCTGCTCAGCAATCAAAACCGTCTCATTAACTTTGGATAATTCACATTTCTGTCTATTTAAATAAAATAGTTGTGCTTACGGTTACAGTACTTCTTAAAAGGTGCTTACACGTAGATATTATTATGAGTACCCGCGTCGCAACTTTAAGTCATCTCTCCACATTCGCTCATGAATTTACTTCCACAGGGACAGAGCAAAGCGAGCACAGGTCTTCTATCGACAGCTCGTGAACCCGAGGGTTGTCCGAGCAACTACAGTACTAGCACATGGTACTCAATTTTTGCGGGCAATCCACCACTTGAACACATTACCAACGTTGCTTAGCAACGGGTGCCAAGTGGCGATCAGTATCATTTTGTATGGCGTTACCAGGGTCACCATGAGGATAAGCAAATCACTAAACCCTGTAACCCACCACCTTAAAACTAAAATTAATTTAATATTTCAGATATTTCTGTCGAAAAAAAATGAAACCTGAAATCCGAAAAAAAGCATAAATTGTAAAGTATATTAGTAAGTTTTAAAAAATAATCATAAACCAAATTATTTTGTGTACATATTCGAAGATTTTTTTCAAAATATGTATAAAAAATCTAATTATTTAATGTAATTAATAATTTTTATAACTTCAAAAATAATTTAACTCACTTTTTTTGAATAATATCCGAAAAATAAGTTATAAAATAACTCATTTCCTGAATATTCATAATCATTATTAATAATAATATACATGAGCTTGTAGATCAAAAGTTATAATTATAAGTTTGAATAATGATTTAATTTCCTTATAAAATCATAATTAAACTCTTAAAAATTTATAACTTTAAACTTATAACTTTAAAAAATAACTTTTTTTGCAGCATTTTCCGAAATGGCTGGAATCCATTAAATTTTCTCAAAAAATAAATTCCAATGAGTTGATTTATGTTTCAACTTGCATTATAGTGGAATTTATCTGAACTTCGCTTGGCGTATTATAATTTATTTATAAGGAATATTTTTTTAGATTTTAGTGGTACGCGTACAGACATCATTGAATACCGCATTAAATTGAGTCCACTGTGGAATGATTTTAAACTATTAAGTCTTTCAACAAACATGTGGAGTGATGTTCAAAATGAGCACAACGATTGGTTTCTCAAAATAGGATCAGCAAAACTATTTCGGATAGTAGGAATGTATGAAGAATACATTGTTGAAAATCCAACGGAATTGAATTTGACTGGGAATTTGATAGAGTCAATTTTTGGCAATTTTTATCAAATGCCAAAGCAAAAACTTTCAAAAGGAGTCAATGTCGCGCCGAGAAATACGCAAACAATAAAAATGAATAGTAAGATAATCTATTTGATTGATATAGTTCGAATTCCAGGATTAATATCGCTCCAACTGATACAACATTACCTTTCATATTTAAACGTCACCAGTTTTCGGTAATCCCTGCGTACGATTTTATAATAAACAAGACTCAAGGTCAGTCATTTTTTAATGTTGGCATCAATTTAAGACCCCAGTATTTTCACTCGGTGAGCTGTTTGTGGCGTTATCATTATCAAGAGTTGGAGTCAAATGAAGGTATATATTGAATCGAATAAACAGCAAAGAAGATCATTGAATAACCACAATAATAACCACAATGTAGTTTTTCAAGACGCTATTCATTAAAATTAATGTTTTTGTTAAATTTCTTTGATTTTTATTCTTTAGAAGAAATTGAATTTATAAAAATTACTTCGTGTATATTAAATTAAAGTATTTGCTATTTTTCAACGAGTGCCTTGGGTACCTTACAACTAACTAGTTCATAAACTATTTTGGTTGTGATTGATCGGCAAAGGGATGAGTGAGGATGGAAACCCTCCTTTGTTACTTTGCCGTAAACTGATCATAATTATGAGAGGATGTGGTATATTGTAAAAATTATAAAATAACTCGAAAATCAGAATTAATTCTAAACCACTTTTCATGTTGTGAGGTGGAAAATCAGCTTAATGAATGTGACGTCATCATGAATAATGTTTCAATAGTATAATAAAATAATGGAAAAACGTTTCAATTCATAACTAGGACAGGCCAGAGGACGGTGCACCCACACAAGTCCTCCAACGATAAGCACTCTTCTAAAAAAAGTAATTTTTATTAATTTAAAAACTTAAACTTTATTCATAACTTTAGTTCATAAGACTCAAAATAAAATTCTCTACAAGGTCATATATAAAGTTTTTAAGTTTAGCTCAATGGACTCGGCATAAAGGTCTCTACAAAAATGTTGTGAATTATGCACATATATTGCATCTGAATTGCATGTTAGTATTTATAGATATGTAGTGTGATGCATTGCAGTTACAACTCAATGAACCTGGTATATAGAGTAAATCGGTGATCAAGGAATCTTTTTACAACCAAGTATATGTAAAGTTAAACTAGAAAGTACCAAAATTTCGATATTGAATCATTTAAAACTGTTGTATTTTGAGGTGGAAATTTTTCATTGTACCGGTTTTTGAATATTGGTATTGCAGTCACTAACAAATAAATCACTTTCAAACAGTTCTACTGCAAGATCTACCTAATATGAATAATAATTGAAGATATTGACAAACCTAAAAGTTATAACTATTGAAATTACACCTAATTTATTAATGCTCTAACGAGAGGTATAAAGTCAGTGAGGGTATAACAAAACAAACTTTTGTGATTTTAAAAGACATTTTCTTTTTTCGGAACTTTGGTTTTTGGGCAAACATTGCGATCGAATGTAATCAAACTTAAGTATATGAAAATTGCAAATAATACTTCCTTTCCAAATGATTATAATTGGGAAAATAGGGTGAATTGATACTTCCATTAAGGAAGGATCAAACATACAAGAAGCTACGGGCATATTAACCAAGTTTTTTTCTAAGTTTTTGGAAACAAAATCTTCTGAATAAAACCTGTAGGGTCTCAATTCTACAAACTGACCGATCCTACTGACATCTACTTCATGAAAATCAACAGTCCCATTGGCGGGGGTTAAGCCGATAAATCCCTTGAACGCTGACCTGATATCCTTGGCTCACTGTCTCAATCTTGACCAAATATAAAACCAAAAAATGTATAATATAAATTGGGAAATTGTGGATATATTTTCATAGAGAATTAAAAACTGGGTAGAGAAATGTAATTTTATAGTAAAAATTTATAGCAATAAATAAAATTAAAAGCAGTGATAAATTAAAATGAAAATATTTTTTAAAAAATTATAATATTATTGTTACACCAAAGACATGAATTACGGGCAAATTAAGATATAAATAACATATAATTTATTTAGTTATAGAAAAATTAATTTACCTAGTTGAAATAAAGACAAAACCTATATGCGACCGGCATTAATTGAGTGCATATATTATGAAATAGTTGGGAAATAATTTTAGTGAGAAAAATAAAATGCAAACACACATACACTTCAAACCGCAACATTATAATATAAAACACTTACAGCGACAAAATTTATATACACAATCGCTTATTACGAGAGTTTTTAATTATAAAAATAGTCGATTGTAAAATATTGCTAGCGTTTTTACATTTCGATGAGAAGGTGAGAAGTCAAGAAAAGAGGATAAAATTCCTACAATAACATAATATTTCATCCCGAAGTTATTAGTAAAAGAAAGCATTTTATGAAAGCTTTAAAAATGTTTTTAAATAAAAGTTTAATAAATCTTTCTTTTTTGAATATAAATCTAAAATTCATAATAAATTTCATTTCATTAAAAATGTTATTAAAATATTATTAAAAATATTTAAACTACTTTGAAAAAATGTAAATTTAATGAAAAATATAACTTTTAAATTACCATCTACCAATAATATTTGTCCTGATTTCATGATTTATGAGAGATAATGTAAATGTTGATTTATGTTGATTTATTATGTTAGTAATTAATTTTCCACCTGTGTAGCGCGTATGTGACCATACGCAGCAGAAACCACAGCAGAGCTCGTTTGTGCAACTTCGCACCTAAAAGAAGACATTTATCATGAAAAAAATTTAAATTACCAAATAAAAATAATTAGAAACATTTTCTCAAATTCGTTTCTTCCTTAATTTAAGAGAATAACCGATCAAGGTTATGTGAGAGTCTCACAGTGAGACCACTACTTTTTTGCTGTACCACCAGACAACTCCAAATATTTCACTTTTGAAAGTAAATTCACAAATTTCAACTTCGACAAAAACCCGATTAGTACGACGGAAGAATATAAAAAAAACAATTGTGATTTATTGTTTGATTATTAATTCCCTGTTCCATAGTGCGCATCGTGATTAAATTCAATATGTCCAGGTATACTGAATGTGACACTTTAAAGGATTAAACCAAAACGAATCGAGGGTCACTTTTAAAAATGATGGAATAAAATTGATGAAAATCTATTTACAAATGTGAGTTTAATGTACGAATTCGAAAATAAGTGCAAACTGAAATTATACTGGGTATCAAGTTAGTGACTTCCGTTTAAAGCCTAAACAACCTATGGAGAAGGAGAGCGAGAGTGAGCGCGCGCGTGAGAGAGAGATAGCGAGAGAGAGAGAATCTGATACACAACTTGTAAATGTTAACTTACACTTAACATTGTCACATGAGATTGTGTAAATCACATTTGTAACATTTGAAAATTTAATGTTGCAATTGGACAAATGAATTTCTTATTGTTATTTATATTGATTTTGCACTTCGAATGCCATCTCTCTGACTTAGTTGACAAGGAAATTATTGTGGATTTTAATGAAACAACTATCGAAATTGATTTAAACAAACCCTCGGGGAAATTATTGTTTGTTTGTATGGAAAACTGTAAATTGGTCATTTCAAAGAGAAACTATTTCAAACCGAAAATCTCAATCAAAGAAAACAATTTCACAGTCACAATTGACCAGGAAAAGTTGGAGTTTAATGCCGAATTGAGTTTTTGCAAGAATAACCCTTTGACTTCCTATTTTGTTGACTATGTCGATCTTCCCAGTTGTTGTCCCTGTTGTTCGGGATATGTCCAAGTGAAATGCGAAAGATTCTCCAGTCAATTCCAGCAGTGTTCAAAATTCATTCTATACTTTGATACAATTATTTCGTACTTTCGATTTATTGTGGTTTATGATAAAGTCAATCATTTTCTACCTTGCAAAATGCCTCAATCTGGAATGAGGGATAGTTTAAGGATTTATAACGAAGAAAAGGATGAAACGTATTTCAATTCCAGCGGGTATTTGTTGGAGAATTCACACTACTATCCATCGGGTGGACTTTGTTTCAACACTTCGGTGTTTGATGAGGATATCCAAGTGAGATGCTATTATTACGATAAATCCAAAGAAGTTATGCTAAGTATCAAAAAGATAAATTTCATTCGTGTTGAAATCACCGGATCTTTGTTTTTTATTGAGAATTCAAGCAGTCACCATTCGTTTCTAAATAATACCAATTTGCAATTGTTAAATAATCATTTGGTAACAATTGGCTGCAGCGGAAAGGTTTCGGCCGAAACCTACTTCCCGATGATATGCATGCGATTCAACAGATCTGACTATGTTTTGATAGAAGATTTAGATTGTGAAGAAACTTCGAAATATATAAAGAACTTGACTATTAATACCAAAGACTTGAAAGGCCTTACCCGATTCGTTTGCCACATTGATAATCCATCGAAAACAGATTTAAAGACAATCGGGTTTTCCGTTGAAATAGTAAACGAAGAAAGTCTGGAAATTGTCAACACTCATGAATTGGATAAAAAAAAGTTTAAAATCTTTGAACATCAATCTTTTCAATTAAATGTTGCTTATAATTCAGTTCCGATCAATGCCAACAATCGGTGTAAATTGATAGACATCAAGACAAACCAATCCAGTAATTGTGAAATCCATTTTATCGGTTTTTGCACTTGCCAAGTGGATTATGATATTTTGTATGCCAATAAGGTCACGTCTCAATATTCAATTGTCATTTCAAATGAGAAATTTCAAAGATCTGTGACGATTTATCTGCAACCTATTTACATAAGCAGCCCGAACATTTCTGGATTGACTTCAAAATTTGAAATCCAAAAAACCCTTACTTGTGACGTACATTCTTCAAGTTTGTCAAATGTTCTTTGGTATTTGACCTTTAATGGATACGATAAATATTACTTGAATCAAAGTAAAACAGAAGTAGTTATTCCTATGAATGATTCAATCAACTCTATATGTGCATCGTGTAAAATTACCAATGAACTCGGATCAATGAACTCAAAAAGTATTTGTAAAAATATCACTGATATTGATTTTGATGATGATCAAAAATATCTACAGATCTTCCTTGTAAATGCGACGATTTGGAATTCAAAACTCAATAGAACAGAAAAATTTGAATACATATCCTTGAAACAAAACCCAATATCGGTTTTAAACGATCGACCAATAGAAATCTTATGCGCAGGGAAAATTCGAAACCGACCAATCAATATTCGATTCAATAATTCGAGTCTAAACCAAACGATTTTCAAAACAAAATACACAGTAAGAAGTTTAATAAAATTACCAATTGAACCGGATAAAACCGAAGATTTTTCTGGCACATATATTTGCGAACAAAAGGATTCAATTGGAAATTCAGTAATAAAATCTTATTTAATTATCAAAATCCTCCAAGGAATTATTCCACACATTTACCAACATAATTCCGAATGGAAATACATTCCAGGACAAAATATTCACGTCTCATTTCAAATAGTCAGTTTCCCGCCGGCTAAAGTCGAATATTTTCAATTATTATCCAATGATAAAAAAGAATTATTTTTTCGAAACCGTTCCGATATTAGGTCTCATAAATTTAGTAATTTGACTCACAGCACTTTTAGTATAAAGTTTATCAATATTGGTCAAAACGATTCCGGAGAATACGTTCTAGAATCTTCAAATATTTTCGGTAAAAATAGCACGAAATTCTTTTTAAAATTTATAATCTCAAAAGGCAGTTCGACGATCTATTACACGATATCTGGAGCTTGTATAATAGTTATAGTGATTTTAATATTGATGATAAAGTTTTGTGAAAGATCCGGCTATGCAGTTCCAATAATTCAAATTCAAAATAGCATGTATAAAAGTTTTGATTGCGACTCAATCCAACTGTTGACCCATCTATGGCCGGATCCTTTGGATAGAAAGAGGTGGACAATCAGTCCTAGTAGAGTAAAAATAAACACAGAAATAGGCAAAGGAAATTATGGAAGGATCTTCAAAGGTATTCTAACGGATTTTAATTCAACGTCACAACAATTTGTTGCGATTAAACAACCGATTTTATCGAATCAAACAAACAAAGGTAAACAAATACATTTTTGCCAAATAAGTCTCGACTGTTTCATGAATGAAATAAAAATCCTTTCCAAATTAACCGGATGTTCAAACATCATCAAAATGATTGGCTGCGCAGTGTTTGAAAACGGGGTTGAAAATTATGACACAACCAAAGAGCCTACGACTTTGTTGATTCTCGAATACTACAGCAATAGATCATTGAACGAGTTTTTGTTGGCTCATTCTGTTGAGTTTTCACCGTACACAAAATTGAGAAAATTTTCCCAACCACCCGATTTCAATGGCATAAAACTCGACGAAGAAATAACTGTATTGGATTTGAAAAAGATCGCTATGGGCATTGCAAACGGCTTGGAATATTTGTCTGGTTTCAGCATAATCCATCGAGATTTGGCGACGAGGAATATTTTACTTGACGAAAATAAAGTCCCGAAAATCTGTGATTTCGGTTTGGCCATTGAATTAGAGACCGATAATTTTATGTCTACGACATATCAAATTATTACTTATAACAAAGCTTTGCCGTTTAAAATTCTGGCACCAGAAGTCCTGGAATCGAAATCGTTTTGTTTGAAATCTGACATTTGGAGTTTTGGGTTGTTATTGTGGCAAATGTTTAACTTGGAACAAGAGACTCTATTTCCGGATTTTGAAAACCCAATCGACTTGTTAAAGTATATCAGAAGTCGATTATTTGACAATGAATTGAGAGACTTTTTATTCATTCCCAAGTGTGCAGATTCATCAATTTGGGATATTATCAAGATGTGTTGGGCTTTCCACCCGGTAAACAGACCATCGGCGTCGTTATTGAAAACAAAGTTAATAGAAATTATCAGTAAAAGTTCTATCGAAGAGATTCATGTTGATGGTTTCTATCAATCTGACACTCAAGGTACCACAAGTCGGGACTCGATAGGAAGCAGTAAATATCTATCATCAAGAACAAGCATCGTTACTCTAAATTTCCCCCCTACCATACCAACCACAAATCTATTACATCAAAATCCCTATTTTTTTGACGAATCACCCATGTAAAGAAAAATTTATAAAAATTAGACATGAACTGTATTATTTGTTTTAATGAATATTTTTGTAATGTTATTTGAGATTTTGTTAAATAAAATTCGATTTTGTAATTTTTAATTTTTTTGTTTAGCTAAACAAGGAATTTAAAGGCCTTTGTACATGTTATTACTGACATCTGAATGATACATACAAAACATTTATAATGATCACGTTCCGAGTGTAAAATTTACCGTGGAATTTATGCCGACCTTGAAAAGTTGATTAATTAACAAGCGATGACGAAAATCTGGATTATTTGTCGGATTTATTTATTTCTACAGGAAATCACCATCATGGCAAACCATTATTTCACCGAGCGCTGGAAAAAATAAAACGCTTCGTGACTAAGTGGCTTGTTTTAATAATCAGAATCATATCCTGTTTTTAAACGTTACACAGATTTTCGGTTTGTTTAGATAAAAGCCGGTTAATAGTATGAGAAACAATTAACTTTTGTCAAAAGAAATAACTAGTTCATAAAAAAACAAACTAATAATAACAGTCAACAAATTTCATTATTATTATTATTATTATTATTATTATTATTATTAACCATTAGTACTTTTGGATTAATAATAATAATAATAATAATAATAATAATAATAATAATAATAATAATAATAATAATAATAATAATAATAATAATAATAATAATAATAATAATAATAATAATAATTATAATTATAATAATAATAATAATAATAATAATAATAATAATAATAATTGTTATGTTAAGAAATTTACCAATGCATCTAGCATGTTAGTTATTTACTATGTTTATAGTCTAAGAAAATAAAAAGCTCAGTCGAGTCTCCTGAAAAAAAAGTATCAGGGCGGTTTGGGGTGCTTGCCTTGTTCGTTTTAAATGCAAGTGTAAGTGCAATTAATGAGTTAAGATAAATTAAAAAATAATCAAATTTATCCAACAAATTTATTATAACAAAAATAAAGTATTACCACTTTGGAAACTTTCTTCAAAAATATTTATTAAAACAGTAAAAATATAATAATAATAATAATAATAATAATTAAATAAACATGGTAATGATTTAATTAAAAGAAAGCACAATATATACTTTTTTCAAAAATATAATTATTACTTCGCAGCAAGGGCTTATTTTGTTATTCACTTATCCGATATATTAATTTATGCTGTTACCAAGGAATCACCGTTTTATACTTATAATTGAATAAAAACTTTTGTAATTCAAGTTGGTGATTAAATTCAACCTCAATGACCCTTTATTTCTCAGGGAAAACCTGTAAAATACAAGATCTGAGGTTATTATTTTAAAAGTCGGTTAATCTCTGACTCTTCGAGTTTTTTTATAAATCAAATAATAAAAAAACCGAATATGTTTATTGATCTTTAAAATAAACTCACAAACTGTCACAAGATTTGAGTTTTCGTTCTGAAATTAATTAGTTAACGTGAAAGCAGATATTCCAATGGAAAATCGCTTTGTCTGGAATACAAGGTTTATTTAGATTTATATTAAAAGTTTATTTATTTGGCTTCACTGACCTTCGCTCACTTTTCTAAATCTGATTCCTTTAATGTATTTTCTCTCGTTTCGAGTTCTTCATATCCGTTTCCCACGATCAATATTAATTTTCAAATTTTATAAATTTTTAATTAATTTTTGTATTTTAATTATTTTTGATGTTTTTTGTTCATTTTCGATTTTCTGTGCCCTCATTTTATATCAACTATAACACATAATTTTTCATAGAAAAAATGAAAATACAAATTTTCAAATGACATTACTTTTATTAAAAAAATTTTGACTATAAATCATTAAAGATATCAATGTTTTGTGAATATCAAAATTTCATTTGAAAATGAAAAGAAATCAGTAGTGAAAATTAAAAGAAGTTCTTACTTATATTAAAATTATCAAATATTTTGATATTTAATAATATGCGATAAACGCACAATGAATGTAATATTTGAATTAAAACCATGGGATGTTAAGACCGTGACCAGGCATCAATCTTATTTAATTAATATATACAAATTATCTTTAGAGTTAATATTAAAGTGATTTGATATTTTTTATTGGAATGAGTGACTTGTTCAAATCAAAATATTAAAAATCGTTTAACATATTAGCAGAGAGAATTTTCTTAGATTATTTATTTTTGCGTTAATATAATGCATTAATTACTATAAAAAATAGAAAATAAAATTTATTTCTAGTAAATTAATTAAACAAAATAATTAGTGTACTACAAATGATTTGATACCAGATTTGTTGCTCCTGAATAGAAAAAAGAAAATTTGTGAAAATACTAAAATATTTGCGAAAATTTTAAAAGCGTTACAAGTCTAATTCGGAACAGTTTTCAATGAGGAACAAACAACTCAAATCCGGGACAGTTCGTATAAAAATCACAAATTGTTTTACAAATTAATTACAAAATAACCAAAAACTTCAAACTATATTTTATTGAAAATAAATTAGTTTTTTTAATAAAAATAGAATGATTAAATTCATGAAGATTTCGATTTCTGTTTTAATAAATATCCTAAAAGTGGTTATTAAATAAATTTTATTCAAAATAAAACCACTTGTTTTAATAAATTGAAATATTGGACTAAAATTGACAGAAATATAATTATAAACATAAATACACACGGAATAAATTCGAATTTTTTTTCCCAAAAAAAGAATTCATTCAACAAATAATAAATTAATCTATCAGTTTAACAGAGTACGGAAACTCGGAAGACGGACGAAAATTCTGTTTCGAATTGAATATCAAACCAACGCAACAAATACGGGCTCTGGTGGAAATGTTCCAACAAAAATGAATATTTTATTCGCTGTATTATGAAAAAAAATCTACTTTTACTTACAATAATGAAGACCCCCCTTCCAAAAAGTTCAATAATTATCAATGAGTTTTGATAAGTCGAAATTAATTAATTCCGACACGCAACTCCATTATTGGAAATTCGAGTTTTTCCGACACTCGGGAAAATTGTCGTCTTTCGATTTGGTTTTATTGTTTGTTTTATCAGTCAGGATTTTGCATAACCTTTTTGTCGAGGACAATTTCGACGGCCTAATGAATTTGTTTTTCTGGCCGATATTTTTTAAATAACTACACAACATAGATTTACTCTTTCGGATTGTGTCGGAATTCCGGAAAAGATTCAAACCGGTTTGGGGTTTTGTTTTATCGAATGATTCCATTGTCGATAATAGTTTCATGGTGGGATCAAAAGGATCTCTTGCTAGATTAGACTGCAATTTTTGCCCATGAAAACTCTCTAGGTTAAATGATTTATTTTTATGCCTTCTCTGGGGTAGTAAGTGGATTATGTTGTTCAAGCCACGAAATGTTATTTCGGGAAATCTAAACCTCACATTTTTCGGATGAGGTTTTTGTTGAATTGGATACCATTTTGTATTGGAGTCTGGAGTAAATTGTTTTATTTGGAATTTCTCGGCTTCTTGGATATATCTAGATAAAAATCAAGCGTGAAAAGACAGAGAATTGGAGTTGACAAATTTTAATAATAATAAAAATAAAAACCCGCACTGACCTGTCCGAGTGGTTTCCGGTGCACATATCGACATACTGATCCAATTTTTTCATCGAATGCTTAAAGCATTTCATCACAATCGGAGCTTTCGAGTGCGATTTAATGCGAATAAGGTGATTCGAGTTTCGATTGCGAGTCTGTGCGAGCTGGGAAACGAATTCAGAATTGATGGAATCCGAATTATTCTCGTCGTAATTCGCGTCAGCAAGTCTGTATCCTTTCCGTGTACAGGAGACCGAATTTTCTAAATTCGAATTAATCGAAATGGTAAAATTAAAATCATCCTTAAAGTTGGCGGACTTTTCAGTAACCGTTGATGGAGAAATGTTTATTTCACAAACATTATTGTTGACATTGGAATTGGTTTTAGTCATGTTATATTCATCTAGAAACGTTTCGTTTTCTTGCAAAATGCTGTCAAGTTTGATTTTATTCACACAATCTCGCACATTCGGATTGAGATTTGCCGAGATCCGATCAGTTGAGAATTTCGGATCAATGTTATATGTTAAAATCCTTTGATGGGGCATTTTCGGATGCCTTATAATAGGTTTGTGTTTTTTGGGGAAATCATTCTGAGGAATTCCGTAATTATTGTCTTCGAAAAACTGAACTTGATTGGCTCCATATATTTCATCCGAATAATCGGCTTTGTTTGAATTGTTACCCGATGAATAGTATTGATAGTCATCAAATCGGTAATTTTTTGTTTTAATTGTCACGAAATCGGTATTAAATGTGACGGATTTGTTGTCGTTCTTTGCTTTTTCGGGAGATTTTATTTCCTCTATGAAGCTCACTTCGTGATCTACTTCAACAATTTGATTTGGGTTCAATTTCTTATGCGGTTCTATTTTGGTATCTAGGCTAATAGACTGGACATATTCCATGATCTCCTCGCGATTTAAATAAGTTTCACTCGGTTCTTGGTTATAGGTCACAGATGTATTCAGGTACTTTCTTTTACAAGCTATTTGGTTTCTTGAAAGAATTTTTGATGGTGGAATTTTGTTTCGGTTCATTCGTTTAGAAGAACTTTCTTGATAGAATATCTTATTAGGTTTTGTTTCACTACAGTAGATTGATTTCTGAATATTTTAAAGTTAAAGTTATATTTGGTTTATATTATTAAAAATTTATATTTTGTATCTAAAGATTGAGAGTGATGCAATAGACTTATTGAATATGACCAGCCCATCTTGGGGGTGGCATTGAGGGTCAACTTTTAAAATTTCAAGGCATCAATATCCTTAAACTTTCTTGCAGGACTCACTTCGATTAGCACTTATGCAAATGATGGAAGGACTTTAACCTTAACCCTAATCTTTACTTCTTAAGTTAAAAAAATGTCCTATGGCTCATGGTAAGTGTAAAAAAGTTGATCTATATCAGTTTTTTATTAATAAAAATAATGGCTCTGAGTTTTATTTTAACACACTTTAAGCGGTACGTAATTCGCGCGAGTAGTTTGCTGTAGCGGGCAAAATTGAGCAACGCTCGTGTAAAAATATTCTCGACCAAAAATCTCTATAAAGTAAAGACTAATTAATATTTTTAAACGAAATTTTGAAAAATCACTTATGAAATCAATTATGAAAAAAACGTAGAGCCGCTTAAAGTGTGTTAATTTGATTTTGCAGATTTTATGTTTTAATTTTCATTAAGTATTTAAGATAAATTTTGATTAAAGCTTGATTATATGTCAGTTAGTTTATGATTTTTTCATACAAAATTATTAATAATTAAAAACTAAACCTGACATAATTTAGTTAATATTAAACATTATTAAATTATGGATTAACACTCAGAGCTGCTCATAGCCTATCTGCCAACCGGGTGTAAATTTTGTTTTCAACCCTTTATATTCCTCTTTTTTCACTTTTCTATCTTCGTTAGCCATAAGAATTTGAGTTATCATGCATTTTAAAATATTTTTAGTTTTTTTAATCATGTCAAACAAGCATGTTCTACTTTCTTTCCAACCTTGACCTTTTCATTTTTTGTCTTTCTTTCATTATGATTTTTTGCCCACCCGTTTTTTCATCTTTAACTGTTTCTCCTTTTCTGTTAAGTTTTCTTTATAATTCACATCTTTTGTGTGTTGTTTTTGATATACTTAAATTTCTTCACTTTACTTTTTCTGTTTACTCTTTCGTCTGTCTAATACTTTTTTTCATTTTCCTCATTTTTTCTAGAAATCTTTCTTATTTTCTTTGTTTGTATAATATGAGATTGAACAGATCCGCGCATTGTGCGCATGACACTAAGTGTCACTATTTATTAACTACCAATATTACATTACATTGGAATTTGCAATATTTTAAGATGACATTATCTAAAACGAACTGTATTTCTAGTGAGAATCGTGTTACAACGATAATAAAGACAGTTAAAAAAAGGCAATGGAAAAAAAGACATCATCAAAAACAAGTCCGTCATAAATTATGTTCTTCATCTACTTTTTGAAATATTTTACATTATTTCATAGAACCTTTGGACTCCAAGTGAATTACTTAATTCAAGGGAAATTTGCTAAAAGATCGTTTGGATACAAGATATGTTAAATATCAGATGGACGAAAAGTTAAAAACACGCATTTCTTGAATTATAAAAAACAAAATGTAAGGAAAGACTTCTGAGGTTTTGTTTACTAACAACTTATATTAAGACTTTTGAACAGTTTTCAACTTGGTGCTTAAGCGTTACTTCGTCATCTTGCTTGAAAGAAGACAGTTGGTAGTGAAACGGAAACAAGAGAAGAATAAAGCTATTTACATTCACACACATGCGTAGGAGGCCGCATTTTATGGTTGTCCAATTGTTCATCATTTAGTAGTTCCAAAATGGATATGATGTATCTTCTCTCCCCTTTCCATTTTCCCTTAGCATTTTTATGACAGCTTGGATCTGGTAACACTAATAGATGGAAAGCCTTATATTATTTAAACTGTATTTAAACCTTTTGATAATAAAAAAAATTATTAATATTAATAAAATTAATTAAAAACTAATTGCGCATAGATATTATATCTTATACATCTTTTATGGTTAGGTGATTTCCTTATCAAAACCTCACAAGTGATGCCCTGCCAGCAGTATGTGAAACCTTAAGATAACACTTAAAAACTGTAAATATTTATTTTCAATTCACATATCTTTTTATGTTCAATAATATTACTGTTTCCAGACAATTGGGCATGGGCTCGAACATGGCCTCGAGCATGAACTCGATCATGGGCACGGACTTGGGATTGAACATATGGGCTCGAATAGAAATGACGAGTTTATTATAAAAATAAGTTCTCAAAGATTTTATAATTTTATTAATTCAAAACTAAAAGTAAAGGCTTCCTTACCTCGATATTATGAACTTGGGCAATATTAAAGACTTTTTCCAAAGTTTTATAGCTAATTGAGCAAATTTGAGCCGAGGAAGAATTTATTTTCTTTAAAATATCATTTGGGGCTTTATCAATTGTCAAGCCGGGATAATCTTGAACTTCGGCGGCAAAAACTGACTTGGAATATTGAATATCTGACACGGAAAAGGATTCATAAGAAAATTCATCCGAGAACTTGGCGGAAATGTCAGATTTATTGGACATTTTTTTAGGTTTTTCATTATTACAAAGCGGCTCTTGCGGGAACGAATCCGCACTTTTTCCATTTAGGATATTAGTTTCTAAAGAATTCATATTGAAATGAGTAGAATATAAATTTTCCGACTCTCTGTCATTTAGAGACGTGTCCATGACCGAATCGGCGTTGAATAAAGTCGTTTGTAAATTCGTTTCAAAAACGTAATTATTTTCAATTTTATTTATTCGATTTGTTGAATTTCTCATAGTTGTAAAGGGCTGTCGGGTATTTTCAGAGGCTTTTACTAGAGGAATTGAAATGTCGTCCATGGATTTGGAATTTGAAACACCGTGTAAGGAAGTGATTAAGCTATCCGACAACGAAAGGGTTTGACCGAGAATTGTTGATTCTGCGGTGTTTTGAAACATTTTCAAGTAAGTCTTTGATGTCGATGAAGTTTTGTTTTGTGATTCAAAATTGAATTGAGAAACATATTGGATCTTGTTCGAAGAAAGAGAACTTTCCCATTCAAGTCCAGCGGCAGAGGGTTGGTTTAAACTTTTTTCGTTTACTTTATGCACCATTACCTCTTTTTTGCTTTTATTATGTTTTGGTAATTTTTCCACTTTAACTTCAATTTCACTAATTTGAGACGTCTTGGTACTCTAGGTAAAAAAAGAATTGATGTAAAATAAATTTATCATATTTGTTTTAATTGTGTATTTCCTTAACAATTATGATAAAATTTAATTTAATAAATCCAAAAATAACCAATTAATAAAAAAATGAATTAAAATTGAACGCTTACATTACTCCTGCTACAAGACCCAGAGGACTTCTTTGCAAGACTTTTCGAATCGGAACTTATTTTTTTTTCATTTATACTTTTAGATATCTCTGTGTACTTTTTACATGATAATATTCTTTTTAAAGATTTGGTACTCGTATTTAATAATATACTGGAATTTTTATTCATGCTTAAGACGTCTTTTGTTCGAGATCCAGGATTGACATTGCAATTAAACTGTTTTATGATGTGAGAATCGCGAGAAATCGGAGGAGTGTTTTGATAAACACTTTTAAAAGGTTTTGTCGGACTTTCGTGAGTAACATTTAGTTTGCATGATCTATTGACATTCAAAATTCCAAATAGTACATCTTTTGGAATATCAAGTACCTTTTTATGCTCCGATCTAGAATTGGTAACATTAATAAGAACTATCACCATTATAAAAGATTAAAAGAGATAATAGATTCAACGATTTTAAATGGCCATGCACAATAAAAGATAAATAAATAACTATAAAATGATGTTGCAAAATTTACAAATTAGACCTGATAAAAGTACACAATTTGTATGTTACTCACACCAAAAAACAATTAACCCAAAATTATTTGGTGAATTATAATTTTGATGGATCTGTATAGTCAAATGTATTTATCATTTGTCCCGTGATTCTGACAGCATGCCACTAATAAGTAGTTGTGTATACATTTATTTGCTTAAAGCATATTGAATTTTAAAATATTGTATTTAAACAAGTACACTTTTAACAAGAAGATATATGTTTATATTACAATAGGGTTTGAGTTTCAGACCCAAAGATGACAATATTCGGGTTCTACGGATAAAATTGAATAGGTTTAGTCTACTAACGAAAACAAGAATCTTTCATCTAATGCTTATTATATGACCTGTAAATTATAGCCCTTAGTATGTGGCTTTTATTGTTTAAATATTCGTATTCCAAACTTAATTTTAAAAATGTTTCATGACAAAACCTTTGATTTTACTAACCAAATAATATTTTCTGCTTCTATTACATGTTTAGTAATTACCACTTGCCGTCGTGTAAAAAAATCCGTTTTTAATTTTATAAATATTTCGAGATTTTAAATAGTTTAAAATAATGCAAAACATTTTTTCATGAAAATTAAATTTTGTTAATTTTTACTGCTACAATTTTATGTTAGTTGGAAGCGATATCTAATATCTTAAAATCTTAAATGTAGCTTTAATAAGCCTTTAGAAATAAAAAGCCAAATATTTTTTAGTAAACCAATGTACTACAATGTTATGTCATGAAACATTTACTATATCCTTACCTCAATCAATCCCTGAAAATTGGCTCTTGGACAAAGTTTAGGACGACTTCGATGATTTGGTGACCGCCGTCAAAGAGTAGATAATATTAATTAAAGTTAGTCATTTTATTGAAAGATTGGAAATAAAAAAATTTAGCTATGAAACATTTTTCTCTTTTCAGTTTCATAAATTCTGGAAACAAATTTTAAAGAAAAAATTAATTTTTAATTTTTAAAAAAAATTTATGTTAAAAATATATTATTTTTTTTAAATATGGTCATTTTCATGTGTGTGCTTTATTTATTTTTCAGCTAATCCTAATTTTTAAACTTCTTCTACAAATCTTCTCATGTGGTGGTAATAATTTCTTAAATTACCATAATCGGGTTTCTGGGGCTTTTCATTGACATCTTGACAGATTTCAGCATGTCGAATATTGAAAGACATTAAATTCGTGTATTCATATCCCATTTTTAATTTTGCCAATGACACTTTCAATTATTCATATTTTATCGGTAATAAATATTCTGCAATAATCTCTATAAGTTAAATAGATTAAAAAACACAACTTACATATCTCAATGGTTTTTTCTGTGTGGAATAGTTAATGCTCTAAGCATCAATAATGACTTCAAAAAATTCAAAATTTATTTTTAAATTTAAACCTTTGGAGGCAATTTATTGTCTAATTGTTAGTATTTTTACTTCAGAAATTTTGTGTACCGATATTGCGTCGGTACCTAAAATTTTTCTATCTTCATATAGTATAATGCCCTATCTAATATCCCAGGTTTTATCTAATATCAATTTTGGCTATGGCACACACACATTTATTATATGTTAGTTTTTTGATTTAAATTTTAAGATGTAATATAATTTAGGGTCAATTTTATGTTCCTTGATGTATAATTTAGTGATGCTAAGCATATTATAAGTGACACGAATCATTATCCAAACTGATGTAACAAGATATCAATTGGGGTATATTTTTTAAATTTATAAAAAAATAGAATATATCAATCATATGACATACTCATCTAAACTTGGACATCTATTAAAGGGTTTTCTATGATTATCACAATTGAACTCAAAGAATCTCTGATATTTTTCAGTCTGATTCAACACTGGATATAGAAGCCTGAAGCCATTTCGATTATCCATTTCATTTTTTGCCAAATCATTTTGTATATCTTGTAAAATTTTTCGAAACCTAAATTATTACAATTTAAGAATTTGAGATTTAAACTGAAATTTTTTTATACTCAAAAGATGATTTTCTTGATGACATATATTTGTTTCGAGACCAATAGAGTCTTTCTGCAGATCTGATACGTTCTACGTCGGAAATGTTTTTTATGTTTGTTGGAACAGAATTTACCAAATTGAAAACATCTTTTAGCAATTGACTTTTGATCAACACATCTATATTTGTTTCGGTTTCCAAACTCGGACTGTGGTTTACCTTCCAATAAAATCATGTTAATAAATAATAAAAACCATTTAAAAATCAGTTTATTTAAAATATTTTGTTAAAACAACAGTAAAAAATATTATGATAGACAAAGTCATAGAAAACAAATGAAAAGGTTTTATAAGATGTAAATAATTACATGTAGTTTAATTTCAAAAATCTGATATATATATATATATATATATATATATATATATATATATATATATATATATATATATACGTAAAATGTATTTTAGTAGCTAATGGTAAAGGTTCTTTTCACATGACATGCATACTAGACAAACACACCAGTTTCAAATTTTAAAATTATTTACATGCACGAACGCTTTTAACTGGTTAATAAAGTTATTTTAATTAAGAAGTGTCATCTGAACATTTTTTCTATAACTCAATCACGGTAGACCTAATTCGAATAGAAAATCTTTTGAAGATAATTCAATATTAATCGTTAGTTAATCAATTATTTTACTATTAACAAAATGTAAATTATTCTATTCACTGAATTACAGCGCAACATTAAATGATAAATGGGAATAATAAATTTGAACTTGAAGCAATTGCTAAATACAAATAAACAAAAATTTGATCAACAGTTAATATTGAAATAGGGATTTTATATTAAATTATTCAAAAAAAATTTAAGATTAAATTTAAAACATGGAAATGTGAAATGTGAAAATTTATGGAAAATTAAAATCAAGTTTTACATAATATTTGAAACATTAAAATTTTATAAATATAATAATTTTAAATATGAAATAAACTAATTCAATAAATAAATAATTAACTAAATAATGATTTAATTATATGAAATCGCCATTCAAACACATGTTTTACGATATATTTTAACAGATTGACTGTTATCCTCAGGTAAAAAACCAAATAAAATAATATGGATTTTAATTTATATATTCAAATATATAAATTATTATATAAATTAAAATCAATATTATTTTGATTGGCTTTTTTCTTGATAATGACAATAAATCTGATGAAATATATGGTAAAACGTGCGGTTGAATGGCACTTTCTTATAATTTATAGTATGTTTTATTGAATGATTGTAGAATATTGAGAATCAGCTGAGCATATATATATATATGCTTTTTTACTTATGTGACACAAAATTTTTGCGCTTCTTTTATCAAGTGTTGCGAATAAAACTTATTATTAAAATACTCGAAATAATATAAAAATCTCACTTCTAATACAAATGGCTTAAGTTTATCGTCAAGAATGACATCGAAACCCAGCAACTCAAAGCATGCAGATGTTCTGTACTGATCAGGAAAGGTAGCACAATAATGATGTTGAATACTATTATTAGCACAAAGCATTGTTTTTATTATTACATCATCTATACTTTTCCAAATAGCATCTGCATCGAACTCATGTTCTTTAAACCACTCATAGATTGTCGAGGACCGTCTTAAATTATTTTCATCACAAAATGATTAAAAAATATAACAATGTAAGTCTTAATATAAATGATGTACTGTCAAACATTTACAATTATCGCGTATCAAGACAAACGCAAAATATCATCCGGTGTTTGCCTCTAAAACTTTAAAGCCTTACATTTCAATTAGATTGGGAAATGAAGATAGAGGAAAAAGGATCAAAAATGCAAAACATAAACGATTTTCCTAGACATAATTATGAAACATTAATTATTTATCCTTTTATTATGTTATGCTAACCATAATAATTAATATATATGAATGCCTGCATGATTGATTGATTATTGTAATTATATGAGTAATTAGATTACGGGTCATTATTTACCCCAACGATCAACGTATTGTACACACATATACTGTCTGCTTTTCATTAATAGATCTGTTGACGTATTGTTATACAATCTTATTACACTATGTTTACTATTTCTTTATTACTGACTAAACAGTTCTAAGTTGGTAAAAAGTTGTTGTTATGATGTTAAGAAATTCATTGAGGGCAGTTTCTGGTGAACATAACGAACGTGAAAAAAAACCAAACTGTAGAGGTTTGGCATTAATATGAGGTAAAAGTAGTGCAAAAGACCATGCCGGATAAAGCAATCTAACTCAAGGGTCAGATTAAAGTTTCCCAGAAACGCTTAGAATGAACAGCTAAAAATTTCTTTTGAGCATTTGTATCTAAAGAAATTTAGCAAAAAGTATAATAATGTGATTTATGAGCATCAAAGTATTAAAATATTGGAGCTATTTTAAAAGGACAGTCGACTTAAAAGTGGTCTTGATAAAAATAGTAGAGTCCTCAGTAATTAAAAATTTTAAAAATTTTAGGCACTGTCTAAAAATTGCAAGGTATAAAAATAAAAATAAAATATTTGTGTTGCGATAATTGTAAAGATTGCGTTGGAATTTATTGTCCGAATTAAAAATAACACTGTAAACCTTTTAGTTCCAGATATTTCATTCCGATCGAATTTTGAAGAATTTCTTTGAACGGAATAATTTGTCAAATGCATATAAATATTGTTTAAATTTTCTTTATTTGGTTTCTCATATTTGTGAGTAGCAAATCTAGCTAAACCTTCTTCATAAATATATATCCGAAATGGGTCGCATGAAGTTATCAACACGTAGATTCTCAAATCGAACTTGAAGTTATCAATCAGAAATGGCTAAATACAAAATAATAATAATAATAATAATAATAATAATAATAATAATAATAATAATAATAATAATAATAATAATAATAATAATAATAATAATAATAATAATAATAATAATAATAATAATAATAATAATAATAATAATAATAATAATAATAATAATAATAATAATAAAATTTATATGTAATAATCTACAGCTATTAATAATAATAATTATATATTAGGGTGGTTCACTTTATAATGGGAACAAAAAGTTGGTTTTTTTATCATGAGCATTTTAGCTTTTAGGTTCACTGGGATTTAAAACGTGTAGGTTCCAAATTTCACACCATTTGGACTCCTATAAATACTGCCTCATTGCACTTGTTATCTCGTGTTTTATGGTATTCGGTAGTTGCATAAAATGTAAATATTGCAATGTTTAAAAAGCTGTTTTTAGATACAAAGAACAATTCAATTACACAGTAGTAATTAAACAGTAAAATAAAACCAGTTACATGACACATTAACGTGACTCTATTGAAGAGTATTTATAAGTACGTCATTCAAAATTACACTTTAAAAGTTTTTAGTCTGAACTTTCTGAGACCTGAAGGTCTTCAAGTTGCGATCTCTTCAGCACAATTGATTTTTTTTGCACCTGGAAACTGCTTGCAATTCTGTTTAACAGTTTGGAGCAAGTGCTGCTTTTCCTTCTCTGATTTGGTGAGATATGAGTGGAATGATGACACCAGTGCAATTCCCTGGTCGGAGCAGTTATTTACATATTTCAAGGAAGAGATCACTGCTGTTGCCTTCTGAAAGTATGGGATTTGTTGCCAAGTGGAAACATCAGTCATGAACAAATTTCTGGAAAGCAGAAGAGCATTAAAGAAAAGAAGCAATGACGAGGTCACAAAATCCTGTAATGTTACATTATGAAATGCCGAAGGATCCTTTGTCTTTCAAGCAACCTATTCTTCCGTTTTTGAGCTTGCTGTTCCTTCTTTTCTAATGTTTTGTCATCAGTTCTCATTACCATTTTACGTTCAGTTCGCTGGTCATGCAAGAAAACCTGTCTTCTTTCATTTTGATCATAGCGTGAGCATTAATGTGTGCCATGTCCACTAATTAAATGAACAACAGTTTTCGACCTAGCAGTCATAACTAAATGAATGATATTTATATAGCCGCAATACTTGATTTTTGTAACTAAATTGAAATGCACTAAAATGAAAATCAAAACTTCTAGAGTTTTCCAGAGTTTCCCGGAACGTTTTCAAGTTTTCCGCATTTTTTAGAAGTTTCTAGAACCTTCTAGAATTGTCTAGATTTTTCTAGAACTTTCCAGAACCTTCTGGCATTTTCTCACATACAAAATTCATTCAAAATGATATAGAGTTTCAATGTCGATGAGGCAGTACTAAATGAAGTCATATATTCATGAAATTTTTTCTATGCCGTTTGAAGTCAAAGGAAACACAAAAAACAAAATGGTCCAAAAATTTTGACAAAAGGTTTTTTTGGGTCACCCTAATATATATATATATATATATATATTAATAACCTTATAACAATACTTACATTAGCAATATATGATTGGCATATTGTGTTTCCAACAAACGATAAAGATTTAATGTCTTTTATCAAGATGATACCTCGACCTTGAGAAGAGCATGCTGGTTTAATGATAAAAGTTTCGTCATTATTCTGATCACGAATATAATTTATTATATCATTTTTTCTAAAAAATTGGAAGTATAAATTGCATTTTATTAAATTCTTTTACATATTAAATATACAGAAAACTATTTCTTGTGTGTGTGTGTGTGTGTGTGTAGTGCACCCAAAGATTTCCAATCTACTCCAATTAGAAAAAGACCTTTAAAACTTTTTGTAATCATTTTATAGATAAATTGTTGACCATTTGGTGGATAATATATTATCTAGTTTTATTTTTTATTTTAGGTGTAACACAAAATTATGTCAATTCAAGTGGAATTTGTGGATAAAGTGGAGTATCGAAGTGCTTTTTGGTTTTCCTTCTTCTTGGAAAATTTGAAACAAGCTTATCGAGATTAATATCCATCAAATTCTACAATTCAATTCGGGTTTGAAGAATTAAAGATAGGACGTTAAAGTGTGAATGATAAGAGCGTCACATGTCCTTGACAAATGAGAACAATAAAGAAAAATTGGAGGAAAAAGTGTAAACCTGAAAAAACCAAAGTTTGGAATGCCCGTTCTGGAACAACACATCAATGTAAGTTCATATTTACCGTGTTGTGAAACTAAGATGGAGAGATTCTGAAGACAAACCTATACATACACTGGGTGAAGTAGGTTTGAGAAGTAATGATATTATACTAATAAAAAGGTTGCAATCGGTTGGTTTACAGTTTTTTAATATAAATTTTAATGTCGCTTATCCTTAACTGTAAAACAGTGAGAAGATCAAATAAAAACTTAAACAAATCAAATCATCTCACAAACCATACACAAAACTTCTAGCTTGTGCTTTTACATTGGTTATTATGTATAATTCACTGTCAAACGTATTTACAGCAATGACTTTGATGACTTTATTGATTATCGGTTTATTGAATTCGGTTTCGGATTTGTCTTGGTGAAACAAACAATGGATATTTCATGAGTTGAAAAAAATTTTTCGCTGGTTTAGAACTTCCAAATTGAACAGCGATAGGAAAATATTTCATAATCCGATAGTTAGTACTTTATCCGACAAACAAACAAATTATTGTAATAATAAAAATAATAATAATAATATTGATAAAAATAATATTGATAATAATAATTATTATTATTATTGTAAGAATCAAAAAAAACATTGACATTGAATTAAATAAACGAAAGCGCCAATGCAACATATGTATTTACATATTAAACTACAATTTATTTCGACAGACTCACTGCCATCATCGGGCAAGTTCAAACTTGAAACTATATATAATTAAATTACTTTATTTAAACAAATTTCTTTAATCTTTTATTTTAAAAATATATTATATTAAAAAATTATAAATTCTGTTTAATAAATCTCAATTCTTAAAAATTTCTTTTAAAATTGCGAAATCGTCATTTCCGCTCTTAAGTTCTCTTAACTTAGGAGATTGATTGATATTAGTAAACGCAACTTTATGCTATATGATGAAAATAAATGTAAATATTTTTGTTTAGGAATTTAAAAATATTTTATTGAAAGTTTATTAAAATTTTGTTAAAATTTTATTAAATAGATTTTTAAGAATTGAGATTTATATAGCAGAATTTATAATTTTTATAATGGAATATATTTTTCAAATAGAAATAAATAATGAAGAAATTGGTTTAAAAATATCAATTTTATTCGATAAAGTTTAAATTCGAATCTACCTGACAATGACAGTGAGTCTGTTTAAATATATTGTAATTTTATAGCAATAATAATAATAATAAACTGGTCTTACTCCGCAGGTAAGCTCCATGTCCTTGGGAAAATGTTATAATCTAATGGGAAATACCGTTGCATTATTTTAAGATTTCTTTGCAATTTATCTTTTCTTGATATTTCATTCATTCCAGGAAAATGATTAACCCTCTTGAAAGTATAAATAAAATACTCAAAATTAATCAGAGAAAGTTTACCTGGTTTCGTTTAAGGTTGAATGCTTTTGCAGAGTTTATTGAACCATCTATCCATGAAATATTCCACTCCTCATTTTCTTTCACGACTTTAAATAGCAACTGCTTGGCAACTTTTTCAACAATATCATATTTAGTATTTATGTAAATAGAAAAATTTCTGGAATTAAATTACTGTTATTATATTTTATGATTTATTATTATTATTATTATTATTATTATTATTATTATTATTATTATTATTATTATTATTATTATTATTATTATTATTATTATTATTATTATTATTATTATTATTATTATTATTATTATTATTATTATTATTATTATTATTATTATTATTATTATTATTATTATTATTATTATTATTATTATTATTATTATTATTATTATTATTATTATTATTATTATTATTATTATTATTATTATTATTATTATTATTATTATTATTATTATTATTATTATTATTATTATTATTATTATTATTATTATAGTATTATAAAATAGAAAGTTGATTTAATAATAAAATTAAATAATTAAATATTACATTTGTAAAAATAATAAGAATTTTAAAAGAATTTCTAAGTGAAATTCGAAAAATATGCATTATTCGAAAGAAGTCGATATTTGGATAACATTAAAACAAAAAAAGTTATGATGTAGATCACAAATAAAAGTAATGGTCTCAAATGAATCACGATCAGTCTCAGGATCAAATGTTTTAAATTCTTTAAAAATTTATTGTATTAATTTTCTTAATATTATACTTTCAATATTTGTTAAAAGAATAAGAATTTATTATATTTATACTGTAATTTGTCGTTAAATGTCGCATTTGATAAGTATCAGACTAAATAACTATTTTGTTAAATAAATAAAACACTCTCAAAAATGGTTCATTAACTTTCAAAAAATGTCGCTTATTATTTTTCATATATTTATAAAAAATTGATTCACTCCTTGTGACACTTGTGGAGAACTTTATGTATTATAAATTATTAGACTACTGAGTAGTTTATTGCAAATGCGGGTAAAAACTAAATAAAACTCAGCAAAATCATTCCGAAATTTCACTATACAAAATAAGACTAGGAGAATTATAAATTTTTATTTAATGCAGAATAAATATTTGGAAGTGAAATAATATTATGGGCAAATAGAACGAATAGCGATGTAGGCATTTATAATTGTCGTAACTCTTATCCCTAATTTACACTATCATATTGCGTTAACTGTGAGTTCCTATAAAACCTTTGGACATTTTTGACACTTTATTGTAACTTTTATTTGAAGAACTCACTTAAAACTGTCTTTGTTAGTAAATATACTTTTGTCTTTTGTTTCCTCACTTAAATTCTATTATTTGTTCATTAGATGCAAATCCAAATGAAGAAAATTACTTAATGAACTTGCATTCTCAATTTTCTTTTGAATGATTTTTAATAAAAATAATTCGAAACTTTTGAAGATTAGGAACCAACAAAAAAACTTAGATGTGTCCTCCACACTCTTTTACCTGAAATAGGTTTTTTTTGGGATAAAATTTAAATTATTGCGTAATTATATTTAAAAATCTTACTACATTCTTACTTTTCGTTTTCATAATTAGTATGACCTTCTAAAGGTTAAACTTAGTTACGTTGATGATCATTAATTTAACTTACGGATCGTGCTTTCTTGGATCAAATAATTCTGATTACTTTGGTGATGTTTCAGTTGCATTTGAACTAGATTTGTGACTTTGTCTTTTAATTTGCATGGTAATCTAGAGACGCTGGGAAAGGCGGTTGGGATGGGTGGCTTCACTCTAACTTGTTCATGATTGTTGAAATTTGGATTTAAGGAATCCTTTTGTTTTTCATTTGTCGCCTTCCTTCTCATGTGTTACGAAAAGTCACATAAATATCCAATTTGTAATTAATAAGTGTTTGTCATGTTTGTGATCCCATGTGGTTGAGATTTATTATTTATAATTCAATCTAATAATTATAATAATTTAATAATTGATATAAATATAATTAATTGGTTAAAATCGAATATTTGAAATTTATAATATCAAGAATAAAAGTAAAAGAAAATTACATCCGCTGCACGTCAGCTGCAATTAATAATATTTTAAACGACATTAATTAAGGCCTTTAATAAATAATCTAATAACCTGATTGACGCTAAATAGTCGGATTGAAAAGATTAATGAAAGAAGAAAATATTTAATTACACACATTCACGGTTCATAAAACTTCTATAATAACAATTAGAAAATTGATGTCAATAAATAAAAACACAATTTTAAATTGAAAGATAATTATTTTCATGAAGATATTTTTAATATTTCCACAGCATCATCTATTTTATAGAAATAAACTCATAGAAATGTGGGATCATGTCCATTATCTACACCCCAGGTGGCAAATAATACTCATTACTAAATTTAAAATATATAAGGTTTCAAAAAATGCTTTCATTTTTTAAAAGATTTTCTAAAAATAAAAAGAGATTTTATTTTCATGTTGTTTAAGCTTAAATTATACTATTATTAAATTTTATTTTTATAGAAAATTTATTAAAAAATAAGAGGATTTGGGAAAAATAAATTTTAGCATTCGGGGAACCCTTTTATTTGAATTCTCTATTTTTTCTCTACTATTTAATGGTTATAAATACCCAGAATATACAAGCTCCTGGGCGCAAATTAAAATGACGATAAAGACTATGAAAAGTGTTCGTAGGAGCCAAATTCACCTTTTCTAAATAAGATTGTATGGAAAATTAGTGTACAATAGAATATTTAAATGCATCTTGTTTGTGCTTTGAAAATTCAGTAAACTTAATTTTGTTTTTTTTTATTTTTTTATTATCATTATTTAAGTGGCAGATAATGGGTATTGTTGGTCCAGAACGTAAACGGCCTTGGAAATGTTTAAATGGATCAGAAACACACACGCAGATACAACACGCAATTTAAAATAAACCTGAAAAACACCAATTAAACCATATAAAATCTAAGAAATAAAAGAATTAAATATAAATTAATAAACATAAAAATAAAATAAAATAATAACAAAATGCACCAAGATCCGCACGATACCTACACAAATACAACAAGAAAACACGACAAATTCGACGAAATTAGAAAAATCAATTAAAGTTCATTAAAGTGGAATTTAAATTGAAAAATTGAATTAGCAATAATTCAATAAAAATTTTAAATAAAAAATTATAAAAAATAAATCGAAAAATAATAAAAATAAATAATAGAATTTGCTAGAAAAGAACAAGGTCGAATTTTGTTTTACTGCATCAAATTTCACACGTCACACAAATAGGTATATATACTGATCCATTTTCACATTAAAGTTAACCTTAAAAACCAAAAACCATTTTTCGAAAGAAAACCATTGTTTTTTGAAATTACGTATTTGGAAACCTTTTTAGGTAAGAAGCATATTGGTTGGAACCCTCTTTCCACATCACGTCCTTGCATCTCAATGGAGCTCTGCTCGGCGTTGATGTGGGGAGAGAGGTATTTATGTTGTTTTATGCTCTATTTTATGATTTGATGTTTTTATGGAATGGTTAAATGGGTAATTTTATTTGTTTTATAATTAATAAATTTTATTAATATGTATAACTTAATTTATATGTCTTTATAAATTATAAATTTTAAGTGTCGAAATTTTTCCAGCCCACAGCCGACACATCACGCAAGTTAGTAAAATCAACATAGTGCAAATGCATGTAAGTGCGTGGAAAATCGCCAATGATATGCACCCGTGAAGACTCAGCGTGCGCAACGCAGCGGTCGTAACGTCAATATTTATCCCTATAGCTGAAGCGAGAAATAAGGAAGAAGTCTCTGGCTGCTTCCTCGTTTCTCAATTCTGTAAAATCGACCTAAAATTATCTTACAAACGGCTTAAAATCATCACACCGAGTAGTCCAGTGGGCACTCAATAAATATAATATAAACACAAAGGCGCTTAAGATCTATTAAAGGGAAAGGGTACGGGGATGAATCAACTGAAATCGTTGGTATAAATAAATTCAATTGATGTTTAAAAATGATTTAACTGGTAGTATATTAGCTCATCGAAATTAAAACATAAACATCGTAAGCAGTTCAGTGAGTCCCTTAAATTGAACTTATTCATCTAGTTAAAGATATTTTCATTAAAAATAAATATTCCCTTAATTAATGTGGTTTTAAATTAAATATTTATTGGAAATTTAAGTGACTTACGGTTCAATCTAAACTAACGCCTTGATTCAGGATTAAAGTAAACGAAATAAAATAGAATGTGAAAGGAGTATTGTAATCACTTAAATAAAAATCACTGATATAACTAAAATTCGTGAAATAATTTTCAGAGTAAATTGGATACCCCTTATGATTAATTTAAACCCCTGATAACACTCAATACTACGATAAAGGTCGATGGTTCACAGAGATTAAGCAACCTTAGTGATAATAATAGCAAACCAAATTCACGTTTTAATGGAACTTGAATGCGAGAGGTACCCAAAAATGCAAGTGGAGCGTCAAATAATTTAGACGAAGGGTAAATCAACTCATTAGGTGAAACCTACGAGAAAGTTGCATTAGCGAATAGTAATTGTTGGGGATAATCTAAAGTTGTATTCTGGCAGACGAGTTTATTGAGAGAACGAATCGGATAAAAAATCTATTCCTAGGGGTAAAGCAAAGTAATAAAACTAGGTAAACCTGATTGCCAGAAATAAAATGAACTCCTAGTTAGCTATATTAGTTGCGATCAATTTCAACGAATAAATCCGTTTAATATCGTAGAAAAAATCAAGTAAAGCTTATTTTAATGGAATTAATAGTTACCCTTAACTTCCTCCCATCTTCTGCAGTAAACGAGTAAAAATCATTCGAACCATCAACCTAATTCAAGTAAACCCAATGGAATAAAATTATATTGACCATAAATTGTTAATAATTTACGGCCAAAAAATCGAGTAAACCTTAGATAAAACAATTCACGAATTGCAACCTAACATAAGTAAATCCGACAGTCTACTGATTAGGATCATCAATTAGCAGTAAAAAACCCATAGGCCAGCTGGTTAAAGATCATATGTTAGCGACAAGAAATTAGTGATGGAATTAAGTACACCAAATTAACTAAGCGATTTGAATCACGGGGATTTTCGTAATAAATAATTCACGACATTTGAAGTCCATCAATACTCAAATAAAATGAAAGAACACAACTTTATATTGTAACCAATGGATCAGGAGAATGTAAATCTGTCTTACGATCGACCAATGTAGACGTGAACTGAAATAACTTCCAACCGCTGGTAGATAAAAATATCCAAACGATACGGGAAATAGTCCATCAAAATCCATAATAGAAGCGCGTATGTGACACTAAAAATCAACAGATAAAGGTATAAGAAGCGATTTAAAACGATAACTTACCCTAGTTGATCCGACCGAGCTTTACAATTGAAAATTTTAAGATAGCACATTGATTAAATAAAACTGAATAATCAATTTGCCGAACGAAAAATATAACCGGTTTATCGACGAACGATAAACATAGACAGAAAATATTATCGCCAGATCAGTCAGATCAGTAGACCTAATAGACGCCGTAAATCTAAACATATTTATGTAAATTAGGAAAATTCCAAAGGTGATCGAATAGCTCACGAAATTCCGGATTCTATTTTATGAGCTAGAATAATTTGCATTGCATATTTTATAAATAAATTTCGTCATTTGAAACATACTTTAATAATTAAAGTTAACATTATTTATAATATAAGTTTGATATTTTTAATTATAATATTACATTTATTATTTAATCTATTAGCCCAAATATTAATATAAAGTACATTTTGAAAACATTTTTTTTTAAACTTAATTAAGAGGGGTGCATGGTCAAGCCCATCTAAATAGGAGACATGAATCAAGGTTGACCGATTCAGATACTTTGAGGGCACAAAATGTTAACAAATAAATGGAAACCCCTCCGTAACCATGAAGCCTGGGTCGAACTAAGAAGTAATCCTAACCCTAATGTTAACGACAATTCTAATATAGACAAGATCTACCGTTAAGTTCCGCCCAACATTGACCAATGACAGTACGTGACCGAACGCAAGTTTCTACTCGTCTCAACAACATAATATTAAACAATACGAAAGCCCAACAGCCATCACTTAGCCATTAGCGAGTCAGACAATAAATCGCACGCACAATTTAGATAATCCGCTTTATTCTTTCGTTCATCATACGCCAGTGATTGATCATAATACATTGTTTTCAGCCAAACATGTCTCTAGAATGGACAGACACCAGATCGACCGACACGCCATCCAGGAAGGAGTCACCCAGGAGAACAGGAACGATCGGAAAAATTCGTCGGCAATGGCCGTACCCTGCCACTCGGAGGGCACCGGATCTAAATAACGACCCTGAGGGACTCAATAGACAGCAGTACCCAGCTGCCGAGATATTTTCTAACGCGCAGGACCTCCTCACCCAGTGGGAGCGGGTGCAGGAGCGGGTGGACTTGCAAGTAGTCAAGGCAAGGATGTACCTTGCAAACGTGATGGATGACATCCTTGCCGGGCGGATCGCCGTCGCCCATCCACCTCGTCCGGTTCGAGACACTAGGCGACCCTACACGGTGGAAGCTCTCAAAAGAAGCCTAGAGCGGTACTGCCCGGACGATTGAACTAACGGACAAATTGATTGATGTCCTCTCTACGGATCCTGCAGACGGAACTAGATCGCGCGAGGCAGACGAATGCAGAGTTACTCAGTCAGATCCTGCAATTAACTCGCGAGATACAGCAGGTCAAAGCGACTTGTTTAGACCCTAAACGGACGAAGATCCTTTATCAACGACTCACCGCAGCTCAAAAAGGCTGGGCCGAAGAACGCCAGCTCAATCGGAGTCTGCGTACGCAGGTTCGGGGACTCGAAGTCGCCCTAGCGGTATGCCGGGAAGGTGAAGCGGTAACTTACCCGCTCATCTTCGCCCCCACTCAAATGCCGCAGACAGCTACCAAGTCAGCAGAACAACCCATCACCCCCAGCAGTCGTCGACCGGGACGTAAGGAGCGTGCCCGACGTCGCGCAACACAACTCCAACACGCCCAGCAGTAACGGTTGTACATGTGTCTGAATCGAATAAAATAGTTTTAAATGTAGTCGAATTATTATTTTAATATAACCGTACACCAACACCGCCAATTTGTTCCACAGTCAATTAAGCATTAATCGTGAATAATTATGAGGGACAGAGCAAAGCGAGCATAGGTCTTCTATCGACAGCTCGTGAACCCGAGGGTTGTCCGAGCATCTATAGTACTAGCCAATGGTACTCAATTTTTGCGGACAATCCACCACTTGAACACATTACCAACGTTGCTTAGCAACGGGTGCCAAGTGGGTCAGTATCATTTTGTATGGCGTTACTAGGGTCGCCAGGAAGATAAGCAAGATTTGAAACCCTGTAACCCACCAGTATGATCCGAAACGTGAAAGTAAAAAAAAAGCAAAGATTGATCACTACACAAAAAATGTCACAAGCTAGTAAATTGACATTCTATTAATTTTGTAATCATTTATGCATTTTTATCACATTTGTAGAACCATTGATGGGTAGAATCTAAAGTAGTACCTAGTTTTGTTATTTGTTTATTGACAGAACTTACATTCTTTTAACTTATAAAAGACAATATTATATCTTTTGTGTTAATAGTGTTGGCTTTAAAGTTAGTAATTTTTTCGGCGGCCCTTCGCAAGTCTAAAAATGTTAATGCGGCCCAAGGCATGGGTTGAGTTTGATAACCCTGGATTAAAAATGTATTTAAATTAATTAATTAATAAGTTTATATTTCTTACATAACATTACCTAAAGATTCAAAATGCTTTGCATTCAAGTTAATATTTTCATTTATGACTATTCTTTTTTGCACTTAATAAATTTAATTAATTTTTGTTAAATTTTGTTTTTTTGTGCTGCATACGATTTCTTGCACCCATAATTTGTAATGGTATACTAACATTTATTGCCACTGTATGAACAGAAAATTAAAACTATAGTAAATATATTAAATGTGTTTAATTTAATAATGATGTTTCCTCCAAGTGATGGACAACATGAAGTCTGCGACCGTGAGTAACAAATTTAGAAAATAATATTGTTATTGACAGGATAAACTTGGATCAATTCATAAATAGTGTCATTCACCACAAATCAAATGACGGTTCATAAATATATAATTAACAAAATTATTGAATAAATGTGTAAATAGAAGTGTGAGATTAAAGTAATAAATAAGGGAGATAGTGAAAATAGAAATAAAATCTTGGATAATTTACGTTATATTATTTAACCCCATAACGTTCATTTTTTGACACAAAACCGGCAAAATATCTTTTTTTATTACAGAAAATAAAAGTTTAATACATAAAATTTCTAATTTGAGGCATAAAAAATGCAAACACAAATTTAAAAATATTTAGTTTTGAAATTTTCATGTAATATGATATAGGAAAATAATGTGATTGTATAAAACGGTGATTCCTTGGTAGCAGCATAAATTAAAATATCAGATAACTAAATAATAAAATAAGCCCTTGCTGTAAAGTAATAATTATATTGATAATCGAAAATTGTTTCATCAATATAATTATTACTTTGCATCAATGGATTATTTTATTATTTACTTATCTGATATTATGTATATTATGTACATTTTAAGTATTATAAATTTATCTGACTCAAAAATTCAGCTAACCAAAATGTCGAACACAAAATATTTACAATTTTACAACAATATTTTGTTTAGGAAGCATCCATTAAGGACGTCCACTAAGAAGGGGGAAGGGGTCTTTGCAAAAAGGACAAATGAAGACAATAAGGAGGTACAGAAAGGGACAATGGGGTCAAAAATTGCTTATTTTGGGGACTACAACGTCCATAATGGATGATCCATTATATGTTCTAAGGTGCACATTTAACTACTAGGCTGTAAAAAATATCTAGCATAATTAATACGATAAAACATAAGAATTATTTAGTCGAGGACATTCCGATATTTAAAATATAAATAAAACTCACATTCATTATCTTATCATAATACCGTCATAAGAAAACGTTGAACGGACTATGAATAACAACCGGTTTTCTGACGCTGCCTATTATCGATCCTTGATAACAATATTACAATTTTAGTTAAAAACTAATTAAAAAACGTCTTTCTAATTTCTCAAAATGTTGTTTAATAAAAATATTATAACTTTGGTTAACTAGCATAAATTATTAGAAATTTATTATTGATGTAATACAGCGTTTAAATTTAAATTTATGTTTGGGGGGAAAATGTGATAAAGCAACCTTAAAAATTTTGAACAAAAATAATGAACAATCAAATATAAGTCATTATAATAGATTATATGGTTTTATTTCTCTTTCCCTAGTTAATACGGACGTGATAAAAAGTGTTTTGCTAAATATTGTAAAACTCGTAATTTTACCGGTTTAATCAAATTTCTCAGTAACATAAACCCGTAATATTTCGGGATTGCGCATTAAGGGGTTAATGTAATCTCCCAATTGAGTAATTATTCAATACAACTATAACCAATATTTATCAACCATTGGTATGTAAATCGGTACGGTCCGATGGATATTTTACCGGTCAAAATAAAATTAAGGTAATTTTATACAATATTATATCTATATAATAACTCTTTTCTTTTGTTAATACATAATCTGTATATCTATAAAACTAACAAAATAAAGAACGGCTATGTACCTATGTCACGCTTCATTATATAAATATTACTTATTACATGAGAACGGAAATGCCAGATTATAAGCATGTGATATAGTACCCTTATATTTATAATTCATAACCAAGATACGAACATGATCTAAGCAGGATTTGAAGTCTTATGTGTAAAACGGCATAAAGAACCAACGGAACAAAATATATTTTATATTTAAATTTTAAAATTATTGTTTAGTATTTTACAAATGTTTGAAAAATAACTATTTGAATTTTTATTAATTTATAAAGAGAAAACTTTTGATGAATTTTTTAACCCTTTTATTCCGCATCTGTAACTATATTATACATTCTATTGTTCTTATTATTCTTGCACTAAACAAAATAATAAAAAGGGTTAAAAGTAAATAATTTAAGTTAAATAAAAGTAATTATTTTAGTTTACAAAGATTAATATAAATTTTAATATTTATTATTATTGTTTAAAACATAGTTCAAATTAAATTTATGTCAATACTTTATTGAAAAATTTACTATTGTCCATTAAACTCAATAAATGCAATAGATTTTTTATAATATTTGGTATAGACTTCATTGATTTATGCAACTAAACGATGGAATCATTACCAATTCTTCCTCTTCGCTTTTCAATAATTCTTCAAAGTTTATTTGAACAGCATAGCAATCCCCATCAAACCTACCTCCTTTAATTCCTCCACAGCAGTTACTTACTAAATTAAACAAAAATTTAAAAGTATGCCAAAAATATAAAATACGAGAAATTGCAATTTTGTTGTATTATCGATGAAAGTAATTCAATTAGTTAATTCAAATTTTAAAAATATAACTTAATCACAAACTTTTATAGAATTTAACTAATATGATACCAATTCTATATTTTATCCATTATTCTTTTTATGTATTTTGGAAATTTGTTTAAATAATACATTCATAGTTATATTTTTGAATTGATTATGAGTGCTATTACTAACGATGGATCAGATATTATTAATAAAACAATAAGTGTAGATTCCATTTATAATAATTCTTTAAGTATTGAAAATTTTGAAATTCAAGAAACTAGTAAATGGATAAATGATAATAATTTTAAAAAAGTTGGTTTGCAGTTTCCTGATGAATTACTCAAAATTGCTATTCCAATTAGTTTAGAATTGAAGAAAACAGTAAATTGCCAATTTGGTATTATGGCTGACACAAGTTATGGCAGGTTATAAATATTGATTAATTATAAATAATAATTTTACTTATAGCTGTTGCATTGATGAAGTTGGTGGAGAACATTTTTCAGTGGATGCTATTGTACATTACGGAAATGCTTGTTTGTCACTAACACATAGAAAAGTACCCTCTAAATTTGTGTTTGGGAAGTACATGGTAAATGAAACAGAAGTTGAAACCTCAGTCGAAATTATTAAATTTCATCTTAATTCGGTATTTAAAAATGAAATTCTAAAAAAATGTATTACAGTTGTATATGATTTCCCTTATATACATTTTTGTAAATCAGTAGAAGATAAATTGAAAAATGTTGATTTTATTGTTTTTAATTCATTTCCAAATCTGTCTGAATATAATTATAATTTATCAGTTGACGAATATAAATTATTTGGTTCTCGATTAGTTCAATCAAATGATAATAATGACAACGAAAATATAATTTTATTTATTGGCGATCGATATAATTATTCAACAAAAACTATTTTGCTTTCAATGTATCATTTATACAAAACTATTTTACTCTACTCTCCGAAAACAAAAGAAATCCGAGACGTGTCTAATGAAATCCAAAAATTTCTACGCAGTAGATTGTATTCAATTGAAGTCGCTAAAAGTGCTATTAGAGTCGGATTATTGGTGGGGACATTAAGCATAGAGAACTATTTGGAAATATATAACTACCTCTATGATACGATGAGAAAGTCTGGGAAAATTGTTTATCCTATGGTTGTCGGGAAAATCAATGCTAATAAATTGGCAAATTTCGCCGATCTCGATGCTCTCGTTGTTATTAATTGTGCTGATAGTTGTTTACAGTTTTCAGAGAAAAAAGACGATTACTTTAAACCGGTTGTCACTCCATATGAAATGATTTGCGCTTGTGATTCTCGGAAATTCTCCAATCCGTATTCTAGTCGTTATTTTACAGATTTCAATGATTTGTTGAAAGAAGAAAATCTTGTCAGTTCATTTCGTAACCCAAATGAATCGGAATTATCGTTGATTTCTGGGAAATTGATTAATTGTTCAATTAATGAATGCCGCGATGCTATTGGAGGAGAATTGGTTGCTCGTCTCGATTCTGATTGGAGCGTTTCAGCAATTGATAAATCGAGTCGGTCTTGGTTTGGGCTTGATCCTAAACTCGGGCAGACTCCAGTTGCTATTTTGAAGGATGGCAGATCGGGAATTGCTGCTGGATATGAAAATGAAATAAATTGATTATATTTTGTGTTTTTTGCGTTAATTTACTACAAAGCTTTCAATATGTAAAATTTATGCGTATGTGATGACGTAATTACTTAAACTGCATTTATTTCAATTTTTTGCATAATCCACCTGCACGGGCCCCACCGAATCCCACTCTTCATAATATATTATATTCCAAACACGACCCGGCAAATTAAATTTATATAAGCATGGAAATTTATTCACGAAAATTTTATTTTAATTCATTCATTATTGATGAAAATATAATTATAGAAAAATTTATAAAGAAAAAAATTTTGATTAATTTTTAAAATGAAGTCCGTTGAGGTCTCTGTTAAGTAACCACGATTTCGGCTTGGAGAGGTGGAAAAATTGAACAATGTTAAAAGTTTACACGGAAAAATAGGAAAAAAAATATTTTACATAAGTAAATGTGTCAAATATTTTTATTATGGGGGTGGGGCAAATGGCCCATAGCTACGTCCCTGAATATCACAGTTTACTATCTGTCAATACAACTAATTTTAAGGTGGCAAAAATGAGTGAAATGTGCCGACAATTCGTGAATATAAAAAAAAGTCAATATGTTTTCTGATTCAAAAAAATTTTAATGTCATTCGAAAATCAAAAGCAGTTCTTATAATTAATTTTATTATTATTATTATTTAAATACCTTTGTTCAAATTTATCATTGTAAGATAACTGAATTACTTGAGATTATTTTATTAAATTCATTTTTAAAATTGAATATCAAAAAATGATAACAGTAAATTTGATTGTTATTAAGATATTTAGGTAATTTTGATATTTAAGACCTTTTCTTCAGTTACTAATTGTTTTGACTTGACCTATTGTGTCCACGGGGTTTGCACCTTAAGACAATTGTCAAGGAACAGCATGCCTATCAGATATTGCATGTAAATTATTTTTATATTTTTATATAAATAAATAAACATGTTTTCCTTACTTTATAGATGCAGTTTTCCGTACAGTGGGAATCGGTGCAATCATAAAAATTTTAGTAATTTTTTAATATATTTTTTTAACTATTTAAATTTTTTAAATAACTGATGTTTCTCTACTCATGTTGTGTGTTTAGGCAACCAATTTTGTGTAAATTATATAATTTATGGAAAATTTTTATAAAATTAAAATTGATAATATTTTGTTAAATTTTATTAAAGAGTTTTATTTATCGGTCATTACCATTTAATGAGCTTCATGTCTATTCTAATTTCTTAATTGTTTATAGAAAAGTTCTGGTATAATATGCCTTCTTTACTTATAATTTTTCTTAAAGTTCAAAATGTTTTGTAGAAAAAGAATCTCAGTGACAGTAAAGTGGTTCTGAATTTGTAGAGAAATATTGCAGCCAATCTTATTATAGCTGTGGGTCTATGACGCTGGCATTTACAGATACTTTGCCTTTTTGATAAAAAAATTCATTTTCTATTCCACCAAAAGCAGAATTATTTATTTTATGTTAAGGTACACATCAAAGCACAGTAAATAATACGTAAATAATTTTCAAAACTAATATTTCCATCTCAAAATTCTAAGAACCTTCTTTGAACCATCCTAATGTCTACAAAATTCTCTTTAAATGCATTTGAATAAATCTTAACTAGAAAAACTTATCAATATTTACAAAAATATAAGAAAACGCTAATCGAACAAAGCAATTACTATATAAATTTTGACAGATTCACTATCATAACCAGGTTGAAACAAAAAACTATTTGGATACTAAATTATTTGTTCGAATAAATTATCAAAATATTTTAAATAATTTATATTATTTAAATTTTTATTTTTTTTATAAAAATATACTTTATTAATAAATAAATTTTATTTTTAAAACACTAAATTTGGTGTTTTAAAAAGTATTTTTTTTCGAAATTTAAATATTTTTTTCATGCTTTCATAACCTCATTTTACAATCATATCATTTTACAGATATAATCTCAATATACCTATTCAAACACAACAATACAATATTTATATTCATAAATTATATTTCGTTATTTCACAGCAGCTTTGGTTGCTTTAACATATAAAAATTGGGGTAAAATATAAGAATTATATGATAATTAATGTTAAAGGTCGCTAGCTCATTTAGACGGGACCATTTTCCCTTCTGTCCTCTTCCGATAGACACTGCTAATATGGTACTCTACCTAAAGCGGATGTAGATCGACCCGGAAAGATAATAATAATAAAACTACTTGCACTAAAGTAATTATTACACAAATCTCTTTATGGTTTGCCAATATGAATCTTATCTAATTTAACTTCATGTCCATTTAATTAATATCAACTAAATTAATCTATTATATTTAAAGTACAATTAAATTCAAAATTCATTTGAAATCGAATGATTTCCTAAATTTAGTTATCGATATTATATGGATAATAGGCAAAAATACAAAGCAATGAGTAAAAGTTATTTCAAATAAAATCCTTTAATACTTAGTTAAATTATTCATATTTCGATAAAGAAAAGTTGATTTTCAAATAACATTAGAATAAAAATGTCATGTCTATTGAAATTTGTCAACATTTTCATTGACAAAACACTGTTAAAAAATGTATGTATAAATGAAAGGTAAAATTTGGAAAATATTTTAATATTCATACGATTAAAATAAAAGTACAGTAGTCCCTCGGCCTGCGCGGTTTCTGACAGCACGGTTTCACAGCTGCGCGATTTTGTCTTGGACACCAAAATTTCGCACTGCGCGAAAACATTTCCCCTTTTTCTTTTTGATGTTATTTTTTGCGGAAAATATTATTCTTTCTTTCGCGGGAGATACACATAGAATTTAGGGAATCCTATTAATATGTTGTATATGAATTCTGTATAATATGTACACATTATTCGCGGTTTGTTTTCGAAAGTCTTCGTGTAAAGTATGAAACAATTGAAACAGTTTAAATCTAAATAAAATTTAAATAAAATTAGTTAATATTAAAGGTAATGACAGCTTTTTTTATCATTTTAGGGTTTATTTATATTCAAGTGGGTTTTAAACATACTTTCCCAATTTTGTTTGATCGTATCAGTTTTCATTTAAGTTGTCTATTATTTTTAGTTTTATTAAATCCCAAACATGAACGTGGCTAAAAAAAGAAATTTTTTAACATTGGAGGTAAAATTAGCAATTGTTAAAGCACTAGAAAGAGGCAAAAAAATATGTGTGTTAGCTAGAGCACATAATATAAATAAATCTAGCATAAGAATAAAGTTAACTACTGAGAAAATTAAAAGTTCAGTTGCCTGTTCAACATCATTATCTTCAAAAACCACAAAAAAATATCGAAATTTTGTAATTGAGAAGACTGAAAAACTGTTAAGCTTGTGGATAGAGGACCTAAATCAAAAAAGAATAGCAATTAGTTCAAACATTAAGTAGCAAAGCACTGGCCGAATTTTTGAAAATTGGAAATCAACTTTGTGAAGAAGCGATTCAGTTAGACCCTGATTTAGAGCGGGCCTTAATATTTCAGAGACGTGTAAACGAAGCTTTAATGCCTTAAAAGGAAATTTATGATTCAATAGTCAAGCATCAATCATTACTAACTAGTTTTTTTAAAAAACCCGCAACAGAATTAACAAATTTATCAGGAACCAGCAGTGAAGATGAAATAATTTAAAAAGTTTTTGGTTTTGTTTAAATTAAAATTAATTTTTAATTTTTTAAAATTTTTGCTTATGGTAAACAGTCAGATATAAAATACTTTATTTATTTGTATTTTATATGCATGTATTTACTTCAAATTAATTTTATTTTTTTGAGATATTTAGGATTTGGAACTTATTCACTAAATTCAATGACAAAGTGGGTTCGCAATGCGCGGCTTCGGTGTGCGCACTTCATTTTTGGGACGTAAATAATACGCACAGCGAGGGATTACTGAATTAATAATCGAATTATAAATATAAATATTAACATTAAATTATCGAAATAAAACCTTTAAGCTTACAATTTCGTCAATAAAGTTACCAATTTATTAAATTATCAGATTTTTTTCTGTATTAATTAAAATGAAAAAATTTCCTTGTAAAAAACAAATATCTATTATACATATTTTGATAACCTCATTAAAAATGTGAACAGAATTTTCTGAAACAGATACAAAGACTTCATTTTTAGTTTTCAATACGGATATTCATTTTTAAACTGGTGATAAATCATTTTCATCACTAGAAGAAATAATCAGCGAATCAGATCGACTTGGTAATGCCATTGGTGTAAATTTTGCGCTCATCATCAAATGATTTTGTTTCTGATATGAAATTCGTAATCGGATGTTAAGATTAGGAAATCCTGTATATATATATTTAAATATTTGATTAATATTATCTTAAATTTAATAAATTTACGTTTGTGTCAAGTGGCATAACTAGAGGGCAGAGAAAACAGGCAATGCTTTGATGACTTGTAGAAGTCCATATATTGTCAAATTTGCTTCTGAAAACATTGGAAAAACTATAAAACTATAATTTTTAAAATTTAAAAAATTTTTAAAAATTATATCTTATTTCTTACACAACTATATTCTTTATATAAATTAAAACTTGTTCAAATCATGTCATAACGTATTTCATTTGTTTAAAATATAATTCTACCAAGGATGCTCAATATAGATTTTGCTTGTGGGCCTGAAATTCATGGTAAGGGCACTGTTTTTGTCACTGTATGTTATACTAATCATAGATAAAATTATACTGAGATCAAAAAATCTTTGTACTGGTAATGCCAGTAATTTATCACAAATATAATATATCATCAAAATTGTTGTCTTGTACTCAAAGATTACGCTTTCTAGGTCCATTATTTTAATTATTTTATACCTTCACAAGTGACCTTTTATCGATCATCCTTGTTGGTTTAAAAAAACAACAAATAATCATTCATGTTTTCCTAAAACTATTTAACATATTTTATTTTTTCTTAGGTGTATTTAAGCCGGTTCAAGGTAACATTTTATTTATTTGTTGATGGAGTTTGACAAATGACTGTTTAGAAGAAGATACATATTCACAAATAATTTTGCTTATCATTTCAGCCATTTTAGTTTTATTAATCATTATTGCAATTCTGCTCATTTACTGTTGCATGTAAATTGCATTATTTAATAAATGTATAAATTTTAACATAATGTATTTCAGTTTATATAGAAAGAATAAACACAGTTACACCAAGTATGTGAAGTTTCTTTATTTGTGAATAAAAAAAAAAAAAAAATAATAATAATAATAATAATAATAATAATAATATTAATAATAATAATAATAATAATAACAATAATAATAAAAATAATAATAATTATTATTATTATTATTATTATTTTTATTAAATTATTCATTATGGGTTATATGTGAAAAACTCAAATTAAGCATCTAATTTTTTTCATGTTTTAACTGTAAATATAAAGTACTAATAATACATTTTAAGATATATATATATAGCAAAAATATTAAATTTATGTATAATTATGACGATATTACAAATTTTATCATTAAAAATCTTGAGTAGTCGTATTCAAGTAATGATAAACGGATATTTTACTGAACTGATTATTTATTTCGGTGCTATAATGAATCACAGATAAAATAAATATATTTATACTTTATTTTTATAGACATAAAATATAAATGTCAACTTCATTTTGGCATAAGTTCACAATTCAATTTATATGAATAATTGAGATAAGTTTGTTATATGATTAGGAATATTATGAAGTATGCGTTTATTATTAGTGGTATGTTTGTGTGTCTGAAGATATTCTGTATCAATAATTAGAAAACCAATAAACTCCCTTGTAGATGCTACACAACGAAGAGTTTTAAAAGAGTGTGTTGGAGAATTGTCATGAATATAAATATTGTGTACTTACGTCTCTTTTTAACAGTCATTTTTAAAGATACTAATAAAATATTGTAACAAAATGACATCAATAATTGGGACGCCAAATAAATGAAATATATTTCAATTAACTTATTCTCATCATCAATCTGCCATCTTTATCTGTGTCAAATGCTATATACGGAAATAATAATGATTTAATAGTTATGATTTAATGAGTTAATTAAATAAATTCGTTGCTGTTAATATTAAGGGGTTGTAATTTAATAACCTCACGCCCAAAAAAAAAATTCTTAACTACTTATTATTAAATTTTATATGTTTTTATAAGAACCTTTTATAAAAAATATTTGAAAAATTTGGCAACAATAGGATCGGTTTTGAGTAATTATAGTGTAAAAGACTTGCTCAAAAAGAATTTATCAGACACATTGAGTGGTGTTTAAAGGGTCATACTTAAAGAGTCTCTGAACCAAATTCTTTCTTATATGAGATTATCTAAAAGAAATTATAACATCGAGAGCAAGATTTTACTATCCCAATTTGTATTCAGTCAAAGACAAAAGAAAAGGGTGATATTAATTTATTATTTTTTTTACTTTTTTGACATTGTAATATTTCAATACAAACACAAATATAAAATATAGTTCAGCTGTGCCGTTACATTTTTCTAAACGGAGACTCTGCTATATCCGCAAGTGTTTTCTACATATAATAAGCTAGATCAATATAATAAATAAATAATATTTAATCACTCCACCATGACGCTTAACAAGTATTATTAAAAAAAATTTAAATTTAGTTCTGTTTCTCAAAACCACAACAGTGCCAATGTCAAAGAAAACCTTCCACAAAAAATTCATATTCTCTGCAACGAGACCCTTGTCCAATCTCCAATGTTCAATGGAATCCCCGCAACAGACAAGTGGCGCCGAAACAGTTATGATGATTTAATAAACATTGCCCCATTAAATGACGAATTTAAAAATGTAATAATTTAGAATTTACTATGATAAACATTTTAAATTTTAGATCAAATTCCCTAGAAAACATTCTGACATTACCTATAGTTTGAGTTGGAATTGAAACGGTCTGGCATTTGATCCCAATTGGCAGACTTCTAGAATTATCCTCAGATCTACCGGATGTAGAAGTCTCGAATTTACTTTGTAGATAATAAGTAATATTTTATATCCCCTGTTCTGCCATAGTCGCGAAGTAATAGCCTTTTAATTATCAATCTTGAATGTCCAGGGAAAGTGAATGAAGTTTATTGTTTAAATGAAAGTCATGAAAAAGCTGATTTTTATTTTGATTCTTTTGTTTTTATTTTCAGATATAATTTATTATTTAAAACTTAATTGATTTAAAATTGCGTTCGGTAAACATTATTAAAGCTCTTTTTTAAATATTATAATTTAAACATTTTGTACAAACTTGAATGGACCTTGTTATATTATTTTTTGAGTTTTATTACCTTGATTCAAATGGAGGGGTCATAAAGATGACACATTTAGATATAGACGACATCTTGAGAGATTAGATATATCCAAATAAAGTATTACAATACAAACAATCGATAAAAGATTTCAAACTTAAATAATAAAACTGTTGGAGTTAACAAAATTCACAAAAGTAAAATGGAAAATCAATAAAAACATTGTATTCGAAATAATAATTAAAAAGGTAAAGTCAATTAAAATTTTAAAATAAATATTTATCAGGGGAAACGGGTATGGGCGGATACCAAATGACGAGACGAATCCAAATATAATAAAATTAAATCGATTGGGGGTCCCCCAGAAGGAAATATTTAATAAAAATAGAAATTAAATAAAAATTAATTGGCTAATGTGAAACCCGAGCTAATGGGAAGTCCGAGCCAACAGTAAACCTGAACAGTGTGAGAAACCCGGAACGTCAACAAATTTTCTAATTACGGAAAACGAAATTAGTTGACAAAGAAAACCCGGGATAAAAAGGGGAACCCACCACCAAAATAATTATTGTAAATAAATGGAAACCCCGGGAGCCCAGAAATAACTAATTTGGTTTTGGACATAGAGATTTCAAAAATGCCAAAACCAATTTAGTTTGCAGGTGACTTGATTTGCGAGATGAGTATAAAAGGAAAAGGTAGTTGGTCGAAGAGAATATTTTAGAGAGCGGGACAAAGGAGGTAATAAGCTTAAAGATAAATCAATCAGCCGAACAAATTAAATACTTGCGCACCAGACAGGGACATCTCCCTTTGGAAGATGTATCCCTACCCAGTGAAATATTGTGAAATCTTGCAGAGTAATTGTGTAGAGTATTGTGAATTGAATCGATATTTGTGAAAGTTGTCCCATGAAACTTCTAACTTCACTTTTTATTCTTTTTATGTACATTTACATCCATTTCTAGTATTTCACATTCTTCGACATATTCTCGTGATAAATAGGAGATTTATATATATATATTGGGGCTTCTTGGCTTTAGCCAAATCAGCACCCTTTAATCCGCTACTGACTCAAGCATCCCACTATTTAAAATTTCGGGTAATTCCTAAGCTTTATTCATAACAGTTTAAACAATTGAAAAGAGAGAAAATTGATGAATAAAAATTTTTTAAAGGAAATTAATTTAATTAATTATTTTAAAATAATCAATGAGTGTAAAATATTTATATCTTTAAAAAACTCTTGAAATTTCTTTAACCACTTGTCTGTTAAAAGTTTTATTCCAAATTTTGTTTTTCTTAGGGTAGCATGTTGGGTGCATGAAATTAAAAGTTGAGTGCATAAGTTAAACAAATACTATTACCGCAGTTCCCCTTATCACAAAACTAGAAATCCTGGATAGCAATCTGAAAGTTGTCTGGCAGATTTATTACGTCAATTTATGAATGAAGCACTATTAGAGTCGAGATTTTCGAATTTAAAAGAAACCAAAGTAATGTATGAAAATATTATGAAAAAAATATAATCAAACTTTTCAACATTCCGGAACTTTGTATACCAAGACAAAAAGCCATCACAACAACGGTGAACCATTCAAAAGTACTATTAATCAAATAACTTCTTATATTAATAAGATCCATAAAATAAGATCAATTCAAATAGTGTTTATTTACTAACAATAATATTTAAGCAAATCGTTAATTTTGTTGAGGATACCTAAATAATAGAGTAAAATAATTAATAAACATGTAAAATGATTAGAGGAAACAATGATAAGTGATTAAGATATGGCATGGAGCTTAATAAAAAGGGAATGAAAAAGAAATGTTGAATAACGAGAAAGGAATAAGAGAAAGTCAATAAAAACAGACAATTAAATTAAAGAAGGCCATTTATAATTAACAAGTGCAAATTTAGGAAAACAAAAACAAAAGCAAAATTTGCACGTTATCTCGAAAGCCCTTTCAAGATAAGGGAAGGAATGTTGTTTGGGAATCCGGGAAAGGGCTTCTCTAAAAAATATTTATCTGGACAGCTGTCAGTGATTATAGAATAATCAGTGATCCCAAGAACGGCTTGTGGGATTAGCAATGGTGTCGACTGAACACGAAATCGCGGGATATATTGACACGAAGTTGCTGCTTGAAGATTTTGCTAAACTCAAAGCACGAAAAATTAAATTTTAAATAGTTCTTTTTTATATATTTTTGTTGAATAAATAAATGAAATCCAGTTATTTTATTTTCATTTACTTGTTTTATTTATTGAGGCATTATTGAGTTTGTTTCTTAACTAGAGGCGCCATATTTTTAGTTCGCCTAGGGCGCCAAATACTCTAGCGCCGGCCCTGTCTGCAAGTTAATTTACATTTTTTTCTTTATAAATAACTTTCTTGCTTTTACTCTATATTCTTCAATATAAGTGTTTTTAGTTTTAGTGAACTATTTTAATTGTTAATGCAGTTTTTTTATTTGCTAATATAGCTTTTTATATGAGAAACTATATAATGAATAAGTTTCGATTTCAACATATAAACAAATATTCATACAAAATACAAAAATAATTTAATATCAGTTATTTTGGACATCTCACAGATAAACAGCAAAATAAATTATTCCCACAAAAGTAGTAAAGGGACTAAAAATAGAAATGTGATTGTAAAATACAAATTTTTAAAGATTTTTGACATTTTTAATGTTTGTAAAATTAAAACTAGAATACTAAATACACATTTTTATCTCTTTCGCCATACGAAATATCATTGTATGGTGTTGAGGTCTCAGAAAATAGCTAAGATTCTCAACGTTGCAGTAGAATAATGCATAGATATACAAATATTAAAACAACATATTTTATAAGACTTTTTTTAAAAATTTACCAATTAGATTTCTCTCAAAATGAATTGTTTAATACAGCTTCGTGTTCAAATCTAAAAAAGAATAAGTGCGCGTTGTATTCTGTGTGTGAATGTTATTTATGCTCATTGTGTTGTATGCAAGATTTTGAACGTTTTTGAACGTTGTGTCTGTTCAAGTTTTAGTACTAATGATCCGACCCCTATCATCCATAGAAAGAATTTCATCTCTGTTGCCGAAGTACAAAAAGAGTTTTAAGTTTGGATTGATTCAATACCATCTTCGAAGATGGTATCAACCAGATTCCACAAAAATCTGATCGCTGTATTGACATTGTGGCAATCACTTATAGTGATTGGATGAGTGTAGTCAAAATGAGACATAGATGTACAATCTTTATTCTGACCAAAAATCTCCAACACCCACTTCACGGCGTAATATTTAAAAAAGTGTTTTATGGTTTAATAATATTTGATACAGAATACCAACATACCAACATTCAAACACAACCATCAAACTTTATAAATAACATCTGATATTGAAACAACAATTTTAACATTTAATTATATAATAGGTTACTATAATTAATTAGACCAACTTCAATAATCGTCCTTTCTTATAATTACAGCAAAACCCAGCTTAATGCGGGATATACGTTCCATTAAAGTAGAGCGTTATACGAGACAGCGTTAAGTGATGTCTTGTTGTATTATGATAACATATTTGTTATTGTATATGACAGAAACTTAGTAGCCAAACCTGTAAATAAAAAATCAAAGAAAAATGTATAAAATATTATTACAGGGTTACCCGAATGCTTTCATTTTTTCCCAAACGCTTACATTTTTTTAATAAATTTTCTAAAAAATTAAAAATTAATAATAGTCATAAATTAAGAGTAAATAAAATTTAAAATCTATTTCTTAAAACAAAAAGTTTAATATCTATTTTACGTTTTTCTCACAAAATCTTTATTTAATCAACCTTAATAATGGGTAGCCTTCCATAACATTTCATTACCCGAAGGCAATAATTTACTGATTTTACACAATGAAACATTGTTTTGGTATAATATTTGAAATGAGTTACCTAAAATATTCACTAGTAAAACAAAAACCCATAATATTTTCATTTCAAAATTTATTTATTAAAACTTTCAAAAAAACAAATTAAAGTATCATGTGTTTGAATTAATCAAAATAAACCACTTCATATTTAGTTACATCTTAAAAAAAATCAGCGTTGTAGAAATGCTGACAGTGAGCTTATTTATATTTTGAATTATTATTATTATTATTATTATTATTATTATTATTATTATTATTATTATTATTATTATTATTATTATTATTATTATTATTATTATTATTATTATTATTATTATTATTATTATTATTATTATTATTATTATTATTATTATTATTATTATTATTATTATTATATTAACAAATAAATAATTTATTCATGAAAGAGTACTTTATCATCTCTAATTTGTGCTGACACTTCCTATTGTGTTCATGGGATATGCACAATAAGACAGCTATCAGAATCAAGTTTGCCATCCAGATTTTGTGCGTAAAATTTTAATATTTATGTTTTACAAAATTGTATTTTAATATTTTTCTTAGATGCTTTTATCCTTACATAGGACCTAGATGCAACAAGAAAAATTTCAGTACTGTTATTATGTTTTATATAATCATAATAATTATTATTATTATTATTAATTCATAAATTTATTTAGTAAATTATGTGAATTTCGTTTTACTTCAAAGTTTTTTAGATTTATTTCTTGAATCTTTTTTGTATTGTTTTGAGATATAAAAAGGATATAAGAAGTTTTGGATGTTTCAGATTAAGTAAGAACAAATGTTTAATTAGTTGAATAGTTCCTTCAAAAGCTTAACCTATTATTTCTTTCAATTTTTATGGACTCTAAATTCTCCGAGTTTTTGCTTAGGTTGAATATTTTAATTATTTTAAAATATTATATTTATGGGAATATTCACTAAATACCCATTTCAAAATTATTTTTACACCTATCCAAATTAAATTTTTTTTTACTTTCTACCCAAATAAAAATTTTTATTCACTTTCTACCAAAACTTTAAGTTTTATTTACCAAATGACAAACAAATTTTCATTTTATCAAAGTATCATATAATTCAATAAATGAAAACCAATGTCAAATCGATAAAATTTAATCGATACATTTACATGAAGGGAACTCATACATCTGAAAATTGTTTACAATTACAGGTTCTATTCCCTAAATTCACATTGTATTCACCCTGAATAAGAAACATAATACTACTCGATTTAACACATGAAAGCTTGTTACAATATTTTAATTTGGGTAGGTGAATAAAAAATTTTACTTGAGTAGAAAGTGAATTTAAAATTTTATTTGGATAGAAAGTGAATAAAAATATTTAAAATGGGTAGAAGGTATAATGCCCCTATATTTATTTATATATAAGGTCTATGTAACATTATCCGACACTTTGCAGGTCCGTTATTTGAGGAAACCGGTTTTATAAAATGCACTTTAGGATGTATTTATTAAGAATAAATTTTTTCGGTATGATTACCTTCATTCAGTGTGATTATTACGAAATTTACCTATTTATTTAAATATATCTATGTATATAAACACTAGGTCACCAAATGAATGAAATAAATTTCATAGAAATTATCCTTATTATCCGTTTGTCACCATATATACTGAAACAATAAAAGTGTAATAATCTAATTTATTTTTCTGATTATATTGTGTGTTCCGATGTAATTAGTTTATTTACAAATGTTCTATTAAATGAGATGACTCATCCTTGTTGTAATTTGTTGAAGGATCAGACATTAGATGAAGTTGCATTTCGTGAATTGTTGATGTTTACCAACCAAAATGTTGGTAATTGGTATCAACAAGTTGATGGAGTAGATATGAGATAACCTTTAGCCCCAACCTTTGCATCAATTTTTTTGCAAAATGACAAGAAAAGATTTCTCATGTTCCTCTTGTTAAGTCTAAGATATATAAATATTATGTTGATGACATCTTTTTAGATTTTTCTAGTTCTGATTATGTTCTTCATTTATAAAATTATACGAATGGGCTTTATTTCAATATTAAGTTCACAGTGGAAGAAGTTAATTTTTTCTTTCCATTTTTGTTAGTAGAAAGAAAAGTTAAGGATTTTGAAACAGAAACATATAGAAAGCAAACAGATACAGGCTTATACACTACTTCTGATTGTTTTTGTGACTTTAAATATAATAAAAATATGAATCCATGATTTGATTTTTAGATATTGATTATTATATTCTAAGTTTAAAAAATTGTCATCTCCTTCCTTGAAACACTGTTTAATATTCTTTGATAGGAACTTTTTCCGAATTTTTAATTGAACTTTTTTGGAACAAATATTTTAATTTGTTAATTAAATTTTTTACGCAATTATGTTTTCTAGGGACTCCAATTTGAAATTATTAGTGTGATGTTTATATGTGGTTTAATTAATGGTGTGTTAATTTATGGATGTGAATGTACAATAAGAAAAATGCTAGAGCCCAGTAGCGTCATCCGTAAAATCCGTCTCTGGACAACTGGAGTGGATGTTATGTTGCAAATTTTAAAAAAAATTATAATAATGTTTAACATAACAATAAAATAGATAACCGTGTATTTATAGTCCGTGCTAGTTTTGATTTGTATTTTGAGCTGTGTTTCTCTTTGATTTTTTAAACTTTTATTTAACTTCCTCTATTTTGAAATTTCACAGCGTACCAATATATTCCTGAAATTCCTTGTTTAATTATAATTTCGATATAATTTTAAAATCAAATTTTTATTTGTAGTATATCACAAATAAAAAATTGATTATTTTTTTAAAAATTTAATTTAAATAAAAATAGGCAAATAAATAAATAAGACCGTTAAAAATAAATTGAACCATTGCAATTATATTCGTATTTAACTTCTCATTCGTTAGCTCCTTATTGATTTATAGAATTTGGTGTCGATTTTATTGAATTTTAATTAATTGCATTCGACTTTTGTGAATTTAAATTTTTATTTGCACTCATCAACATAAACCCAACAATTTGATAAATGGTTACAAGTCAGACCCTTTGATAATTCTGAATTCCATGAAATCATGAAATTAAATATTCTTCTTGATTTCCTAGTAGTTGACTATATGTCACGGGCACTTAGCGAAGTCACTCAAAATTCCGCCAGTTTATTAATTTATTAGTTATATAATTTTTTTAATTTCTTAGTTAATAAATAAAATATTTTCAGGTGTATTCAAGCGAATAATGGGTTAGGAATTTTTATTTTGTTTATATATGACAATAATTGTTTATTTAGAAGGAGATGAATATTCTTTGGCAGCTTTGTCAATTATTTCCGCAATTTTTATTCTATTAATTATTATTATCATTGTGCTAATATATTGTCTGATGTATAATTATTTTTCGGTTTCCTTTAATAATTATTTGTAGACTTTATAAAAGAAAGAGAAACAATCCCATTAAGTACGTTATAAAATTTATTATGTATTCAAAATTATATTATAATTTATAATATAAAATGATATTATTTTAATAAATGATAAATTCATTGAAAATATTTATCTCACTTCAAGTGTCGAGTTCAAAGTTCTTTTAACTTTATTTGCATACTACTCATTTATAGACTTTTAACTCTTACTTTGTTTTAATTCACTCATGAATTCGGTTTCATTTATTGTTTGACTGTATTGAAATTCAGTATAAACATTTCAAATTAGTTTGTTAAAGAAGTATAGCAGGTTTGCAAGTTTCAATAACTCTCATGGTCACCCTAAATAGAACATTTCTAAAGAGGTTGATTATTAAAAATATGTATTTATAGTATAAATCCAAATATTAAAAGAACATATTTTTTGATGACTCCCTGTAAGCTGTCGCTTAGCGCATTCAGGAAAATACAAATCTTTGAATGTTTGCAGCCGTAATTTTTGTCCGTCTTTTAATTTTATTTTCATTTGTAATGAAAACTTGGTTTACTGGAGTAATTTTCGTCTTTCATAACTCTTCTATTTACAGAAAGAGTGCATTTTGTACTTTGAGTTAGTTTTTAGACATCTTCAAACCAGCATTGTTTTATTATTATTGTTCTTGTCTTTGTGCTTTTACAATAATTGCCATATTATCCCGAATTATGCGGGACTGTCCCAGGTTTGAGTTGTTTGTTTCTCATTGAAAACTGTCTAAGAAAGTGACTCGAATTAGACATGTAGCGCTTTTAACATTTTCGCAATTAAATCTTTTAACATAAATTTCTTTTAATCATAAATTTCAAGTTTACTCTATTTCATATTAAATAGCGATTTCCTATTAAGCAGCAACAAATGTGGAATCAAATCATTTTTATTACAAAAAATATTTTGTTTATTTAATTTACTATAAATAAATTTTATTTTCAATTTTTATAGTAAATAATGTATTATATTAATGCGTGAATAAATAATCTAAGAAAATTCTGACCGTTAATGTATTAAGTAATTTTTAAAGTTTTGATTTGAACATCTCCCGCATTTTAATAAAAATATCCGGTCACTTTATTCTAATCTGACTTATAAAATTTAAAAAAAAAAATACTTATACGACAGTCGTATAAAAAGTTCCCAAAAATCAAATAAAAATCTTATTTTTTTCAAAGATAAAAACAATAAACACAGCAACAATTCACACATAAAGTGTTGCTGCCGGGGGCTACCTTCTCTCGTGAGCTTATAACTATTATTGTATAATCTTAGAAGCTACTGTGTTACAATACATGATGATTATATCTAACAAGACCCAAAGTTTTTTTAAAATAAAAAATACCCTTGACAATAGTTATAAAAATTAAATTTATTATTAAAAATCATGTAATTACATAAGTGAGATTGAATTACGTCATTACGTTATTAATCAGACGCTGCCGAAAGGGGGTTTTGTGTGTTGCTATAGAGTTCTAATAACTACCTACTTATTTTATATTTATATTTATTACCAATTTAATTTATTTTAGTGTCCAAGGGAAAACTTTTATGGAAAGTTGTCCACAGCAAATTCAAATAGTCTGCAATGAGGCTCATGTCCAATCACCTATGATGGGAACTCCTTCATTTCCGGAAAGGAAATTCAGAACCAGTTTTGATGACTTTAAATTTTTTCCATTGAATGATGAATTCCAAAATGTAAATTGTATTTTTAAAATAAATTTTTTTTTAAATAAATTTATTCCTAGATTAAAATTCCAAGAAAATATTCTGACAGAAATTACTTCTAATAGTTAATCAAAAATTGCAAATATTTCAGTAGCAAAAAATCAGTTCTTGTTAATTAACTTATATTCATCGCTTTGTTGGTCTTAAACTGAACTCGGAATTTTAAAAATATTATAAAATTAATTTTAGTTAAACTTTATATTCTATAAACTTTTAAATAGTTTTTTGGTTTGATATATTAATAATAATAATAATAATAAAACGGTGATTTCTTGGTAGAAGCGTAAATTAAAATATAAGACAAAGTAAATAATAAAATAAGCCCTTGCTGCAAAGTATATATTAAATTGATGAAAAAATGTCGATTATCAAATAATCCTTTACAATTTATTGGAGAATAGCTATTTTCAAATTTCAATTGTTTTCTGGTTTTCATTTAAAATTCACATTTTGTTTTCTGATTGCCTTAAACTTTCTTTTTAAATTTTTAAATTAAATAACTTTTTTTAAAATTTAAATTGAAATTTCAAAGCAAAATAACATAATATTCCTAAATTTTTAAAATTAATGAAAAGTATGTAAAAAGCTTTCCTCATTTAACAAAGAATTACCCTTACAATAACCTTCCATGAACAACTACAAACATAAACAAAATTGTACTCTGATTTTTATTCCTAAAATATTTGTAAAATTATTTTTTCCTTTCGTATTTATTTTCTATATTTTTACTTATTTAAATGTTATCTAATTTTTTTTCTTTATGTATTTTTTTTAAAAATTGTTTAATTTTTATTTAAAAATATCAAAGTCAACAACAGATCAGACTGGCGATTTCACTTATTTCTTCTTTAGTGTTTATTGTTGGACTTTTATCTAAGATAATAATTGACTATTTGAATATGAGATTATTTTGATTGAAATACTTTTTCTTTGCTTCCTTGGAGGATTTTCCATCAGAGTCAAGATGAATACAACGTTAAATTAAACAAAACTGTACTTCCACAGGTATACAGTTAATGAGAAGGTTGTGGATGTTATGGAATGTTGTTATGGGTGTATCGTATATTGAGAGGAATAATTTTAAAATTAGATGGTAGTAATAGTTGATTGTTTTAGTAAATTAGTAAATTGACTTCTTTGACCGCAAACACGAGGCAAGATGAAGAAAAAATTTTAAGTGAGACTACACAAACTTGGTATCAAACAAGAATTCAGCTCATCTTACCATCATCAATCAAACGGATTAGCTGAAAGAGTCATATGAACTGTAAGAGATTTTATTACAGCGACATTGACGGTCTGGTATGAAGAGAAGAACCTGCATTAAAGAGTTCAATATAAATATGTTGGGGTTGTCGGTGAATTCGAATAGATATTATTGTCGATCTGACCCCAAGCGTGCTTTGAAACAACAGTAATGAACTCCAAACGATATAAACTTTATTGATTAATACACTTTATCTCCACTTTAAAATGACACAACGATTTATCAATTAATCACAATTTGGTGCTTATTACGACCCTTCGGGAAGAATAGCACTTTTCGGATAAATTGGCTTTACAATCACTTGACAACTGAGGTGGGTTTTTGAGATCGGTAACTCTGATTTAGTTGCTTTGCTTTGCTTTGACTTTGCTTAATTTCTGTTTCAAATTTCTGTTTAATTTCTTTTTTGTCTTTCTTTGTCTTCTGCAATTTTTGTCTTATTTTTTTGTGTGTTTGATTTCAATTGCGCTTCCTTTTTATACTCCATCATCCAATAACACTTACTGATGTCGAATAGAATTTCTGATATCTTTTAACGCTAATTCCTTTTGGGCCTCCATTATCACTGACATCTTTCCAGATAACTAATTTTTTGGAGATGCCCTTTCCCGGATTTTCAAACAATATTTCTTCCCTTATCTTGAAAGGGCTTTCGAGATAATGTGCGAATTTTGCTTTTGTTTTCCAAAATTTGCACTTGTTAATTATAAATGACCTTTTCTCTTATTCCTTTCTCGTTGTTCAACATTTCTTTTTCATTTTCTTTTTATTAAGCTCCAGAACCACATCTTACTCACTTCTCATTGTTTCTCCCAATCATTTTACATGTTTATTAATTATTTTACTCTATTATTTAGGTATCCTCAACAAATATCAGTTGGCAGAACGCAACGGGTTTTTATAACATTTAAGGTAATTTATTATATTTATACTTAAACTTGAAGCAAGAAGATATATCAAAAGTAGAATTAATGAAAGATGCGAGAAATAACTCAAATAAAACTGCAGATAATATGGACGCGGCAAAGATAATTGCTTGAGTTTTTAAAATTGGGAGGAAGAAGTAGTACGCAAAGAACTACGTAATAGACACAAGAACTATATGCGATACGATGGCCCATACAAAATCGTCAAGTTTCTATCTCCCAATCAAGTCAAACTTTATTAGCAAGAAAGAAGAATTGAGTAACTGAAGAAATGCAGAAAATCTTAAGAATAGGAAGATTAATATATTTAAATTATCTTGTGTTTAAATAATTTACTATTTGGCACTTTTTATGAAATAAAAATTATAATGGAAATTGATTTGCATAAAAATGAATCTGAAGAAACTTAATATATATGAATAATAAAATAATTATTTTACAAAAATACAAAAAAGTTTAGTAATAAAATTCAAATATAACCAAAATCGATTCAAGAAAAATTTAAACTAAAATTTTAATGGGATCTCCACGTCACTCAACGTAGAGTCGTATTTACCCACCGTTGATATATATTTATAAAATATAACTGATTTCTATTGTATTTTACTCATTTTGTTGAATTGTATCAACTTAATGGTTCTAATTACTTATACAACGAATGACTACTACAATCTCTTTGAACCCGCATATTTTCCCAAATTTAAATACCATTGGGCAAAAATTCATAACAATATGCTATTTATTTGAAATAAATACCAGCATTTAGTTTAGTATAATAGTTTAAAACAAATACTTAATTAAATTGAATAAATAATACATCATTCAATAGAGAAAAATCGATTTACAGATAATATCGAAAAATGTCATGTTATCGATTAAAATTAAGTTATTAAAAATTTTAATTTTCCATAATTTTGACCAATTGTATAATGAAGCAAGGACAAACTCTCATTTTTAGTAAAAATTTATGTCATAAATTTATTAACGTTTTAAATTACAGAAAATGGATACTAAATATTAGGATATTAAATTACCAGTTTTATCGAAACTCCTAGTATTTAAAGCGTCCATAACTTTAAATAATAACAATTTCAAATAATTCTCAAAATTAAATATATTTTTAATACAACCACGTTAGATAAAACAAAATCTTTCTAAGGAGATTTTTTGATAAATAAATACGCTCAGAAGATTTTCAAAATTCCACAATTATTCCACACAACATACTATTAATTAATTTATTTTTGAATTTGAATTTTAAATTTACTTAATTTAAAATATCTCACATTAAATATCAAAAAAAAGTTTTATTTCATCAATTAATTGTCAATTAAATTAATATATGTAGTTAATTTGATATTCCAATTGCTTCGCGGTAAAATTTAATGAACAAGTTCATCAAAATTTAATGTATGAATTGCAGGTCCTCTAAATGTCCCTCTACTTCCATTTAAAAGTTGAAAGGTATCTAATTTTTTAGATTCGTCACTAAGAGAAATTGAAAACTTTTGCAAAAAACTAACGACCACAATAAATTCTTCCATTCTTGCTAATGCTTCTCCTAAACATTGTCTTTTTCCAAGACCAAAAGGTACCAATTCTACTTTTGGTTGATAGTTGCCATTTTCATTCAAAAAGTGTTCGGGATAAAAATCATATGGCTTTTTCCAAACACTAGGATCTCTATGACATGCATACAAATTGGGAAATAAAATAGAATCCGCTGGAACGAAAAATCCATTTATGGACGCGTTTTCCAACACTCGATGAGCAATTGAAAGGGGTAGCACAGTACTATACCTAAAAATTTCATCCAAAACAGCCTGACAATAATTTAACGACTTTTTATCATTCATTGTCGGCCAACGAATAAACCCGATTTCTTTTGATATTTCATCTCTGATTTTCGTCTGAATTTCAGGATGGATAGCTAGCAATAAAAACGTCCAAGAGAGGGTATTGGCCGTTGTCTCATATCCTGCCAGAAATAGTTCAGAAATCAAGCGAACGACTTGCCAGTCTGTAAATGAATGGTTTTTAGAGTTTAATGAATTCAATCTGTGCTGTTCTAATAAAAACGCATCTATTAAATCCTGGCTCTCATTTTCTGGACAAAATCTTTTTCGATGGTCTTCAACAATGCTTCCAATGAAGTCAGTCGTTCTATCAATGGTTTGTATAATTCTCATTGGATGAAAATAATAAATTAACATTAATGAAATTCTAGGAAACCAATCAAAAATGGGAAAGACATTCATAACTAGACTGTTAACATCGGCAACACGAGCTATATCTTGAATGGACTTAATGACGTAAAGAATATTTTCATCGTTATTTTCAAATTCTCTTTTCATTATAAAGTCCGAAATCATGTTAACAGTAGCAAATGACACCAATTTCGTAGTTTCAATATTTCTACCATTTTTTAGTTTGATTTCTTTGACCATTTTCTCTATTTCTCGATAGACAACATTTTCAGCGCATTGTTTCCCGAAGCCAAAATCTCTCAAAACTCTCAAAGTAAAACTTCTCTGAGTTGCCCAGAATTCTTTGTCCTTGAACAAAATTCCTGAATCCTTAGCTAAATCTTTTGTAAAAACATTTGCCCAACGACCAGAAAAAGTATTTCCTTGTTCTTTAAGACTTTTATTAATGACATCGTAATTGTTTAAAACAATGATATTTTTCCATCCGATTTGTATTGAATAAATCGGTCCATACTTTTCTCTAAGATCATTCAAATATTGAAATGGGGCTGAGCTGACATTTAGCAAATTTCCAACAATAGGTAACCCACCAGAAACAACAGGAATTGGCTTCAAATGGGACGGGAGTGCAGAAGAGGTTTTGCGCAAGTAAAACTTGTAAAAAACGTAGACAGTAATACAAAATAAAACAACTAAAATCATTTTTTCACCAAAATTTGTAAACCAACATTCAATAAATGTTCCTAGTACTTTGAACTTTACTTTATGTACGTCAATTGAATTATTAAAATATTATAGAACTAGTTTATGGCATTTTTGATAAGTGAATTAAAACAACAAATTTGTTTTTCAAATTTGTCAAATTTATTAACCTGGATTGAAGTTCCTGAAAGTTAAGGTATGTCTTCTTTAGGACAATTAAATTATTTATTCTTTATTCAGCAATAATAAAATGTTTCGCGATAAAACAATCGTAGATTTGAGATTTTACATAATTATATTATTACAAAATAATATTTTAATTTAATATAATATAAAAATTCATTCTCCTAAAAAACTAAAAGGATTAAAGAATATATAAATTTAAAAATGTAAAAACAAACATCTATTAGAACGGTGATTACATAAATTGATATCTGCTAGATCCTTTTGGGACCGCGAAGAAACTTGGGTATAAATATTTTGAATATAATTTTTAGATTTTCGAACGATTTTTTAATTGAAAAATTACTTCATTTTGTTGGGGTTATTAGTTTTTGGAGAAATGTGAAATTAATAATTATTGACTGACTCTAAAGCGTGATAATAATAAAACGAATTCCAGATAATATAAACTTTTATTGATAAATACAGTTGATTACCAAATTACAATGACACAAATAATCCAATATTACAACAATATGTATAAGCTGCTTATTACGACCCTTCGGAAAGAATAGAACTTTTGCAATACACTTTGATCAATGCTTCTGGTTTCGACACTCGGTAAAATCGATTTAGTTGTTTTCATTGCCCTGACTTAAAATTACTTAAAACTCTCGATAAATAACTTTAATAACAAATTCAGCTGCTTCTTTATTCTGATGATTTCTTTTCAACAATAATCTCTGGTTTCTCTTTAACTTGTATCCTTTTACTCTCATGTTTCTCTCCATTACTCCCTTTTTAAAGTTTTAACTCAATCAACTACTTTTTACTTCTATAACTTTTCCTTTTACTCTCTTCTTATTTTTTCCAAATTCAATCTGCATTTCACTCTTATATTCTCCCATCTACTGGCACTTAAAGATAATTATTTTTTTGATTTAAACTTCCGCCACAGCTATCGCTGACAGTTGTCAAGATAAGCACTTCTATTCAATTTTTCCTTTTTATTTTTCCGATTTTTTAGTTGAATCATCGGAATAAGGAAATTCTATATTCAATTTATTGTTTGTTTTTAATTTGTACTTGATAATTAAGAACTATCTTGTCGTATTTCAAAGTTTTATTTTATTGATTTCTATTATTCACTTTTCATTTCGATTTCTTTTTCTTAGAGTTTAGAACAAGATTCCTTTTGTTTAATAGCTTTCCTCCAATTAATTTTGTTCACTTTAATAATTATTTAATTTTATTATTCAAGTATCCGCAAGTACGTTGCAGAGTTGTCTGCACTGACCATGAAAGTCCTGCTGCCTTTTTCAACAACTTATTTATGTGATGTGTCATTTTCTGCATTAACTGTCATGAAAACAAAATCTCGATCACGAATGAATGTGGAGGACAATCTTTGAATGGTTTTGTCCAAAATTCCGGCTATAATAGACATTTTATCTAAGCGCAAAGAGCACCATCCTGTTGAGGATACCTAAATAATGAAATAAAATAATTAATAAAAATGTAAAATGATTGGGGGAAACAATGAGAAGTGAGTAAGATGTGGTTCTGGAGCCTCATAAAAAGAGAATAAAAAAGAAATGTTGAACAACGAGAAAGGAATAAGAGAAAATCAATAAAAACAAACAATTAAATCAAAGAAGGTCATTTATAATTAACAAGTGCGAATTTTGGAAAACAAAAACAAAAACAAAATTTGCACATCATCTCAAAAGCCCTTTCAAGATAAAATCTGGGAAAGAGCATCTCACAAAAACGATTTATCGGGACAGCTGTCATCGATCATGGTGGCCCAAAATGAATTAGCGGTAAGAGATTCTATTCGACAGCAGTAAGTGTTATTGAAGGATGGAGTATAAAAAGGAAGCGCAATTGAAATCAACAACACAAAAAATAAGACAAAATTGCGGGAGACGAAATTAGCAGGAGACAAAGAATTACAGAAGACAAAGAAAAACAAAAGGAATTAAAGAGAAATTTGAAACAGAAACTAAGCAAGGTTAAAGCAAAGCGAAGCAACTAAATCAGAGTTACCGATCTCAGAAACCCACCGCAGTAGTCAGTTGATTGTAAAGCTAATTGATCCGAAAAGTGCTATTCTTCCCGAAGGGTCGCAATAAGCACTAAGTGTGATCGATTGATAATTCGTTGTGTATTAATCAATAAAGTTTATATCGTTTGGAGTTCGTTACTGTTGTTTAAAGCACGCTTGGAGTCAGATCAACGATAATTCCTATTTAAATTCACCGACAAAAAACTCCAACAATCCTTAACAAGTACATAAACGAGAAACCCGGCTACATAAATTGTTGCTATATTATACCATTACATGTCTCTGTATATATTGTTGGATTTGTGTAGTAGCAAGCAATAGTAATAATATTTACCCTAATAACTAAACTAAAAGCGTCAGTGATAAATTTTATTCTAGTGAAGAATTTTAATAATTGCATGTGAAACTAATGTTTAAGGTGGTTTACATATTACTTGTATTTGAAACACAGTTTATTTAACACGTGCTCTGCAACAATGCTTGAAATGTAAATGTGGACCTTGGAGAAAGACCGACTGAGAACCACTGTCATATAGGCGATGATTTAACTTATAGCCTCTGAAGTGGTTTTGTAACACCAATTTGAAACCAGATATTGACGCACTGATTCACAAAAAACAAATACATCCATAACATCATATTTATTGACTAGCAATTTCTGTTTTCTGAATAAAAAATTAATTATATTTAATTTGAAATTTTTAGGAAAACCGCAATTTATCTAAAAAAACTTTAGTCACAGCCATTTAAGAAATTTTAAAAAGTTTGGGAACCGCTGTATTAGTATCTACTAAAATGAAATCAAATATTTTTCTTCATTTACATTGAATGCTATAATTATACGGCAATCATTATATGAAAATATTAGAACAATATAAATATTTATATCAATGAGACAATTCGGTAAGTCTTTTAATCCTACTTTGGTGCTGAGGCAAAAAGTACTAAGAAAAAGATTTAATTTATGTTAAGTGCATTCTAAAATATTTCTTTAACAGTTTTTTATATTTATATATAATTCATTTTAAATTTCTATTGTCTTTATTTCTTCTCAGATTATGGATCAATATTTTGTTTTAATATTTAAAAAAGTTGTAAATATATGGAGTTAAATATAAATTAAAATATTGATCCATAATCTGAAAAGAAATTGAAAATATAACAAGGAATGAAGAAAATATGAATTAATTTAAAATATTTGGAAACTTTTATTAGTTAATGTAGTGAAACATTTATTACTAATTACATTATCATAATTGATTCATAAATAAAAGGCAAAAGGTTTTGCCATTGATACTATTTAGTGGCCATCAATGATGCTTTACACTTCGACCTTTTTATCACGATAAATAATGATAACTAAAATAATAATTAAAACAGAAATAATAGGTAACAGTATTGAACACAAACAAAAAATTACATCCAATATGAAATAAATAGGGAAAAGGTAAGGATAATGTTTATCCCAAATATCTATCAGTTTATTAGAACATCCTTCTTTGGCATTTTTTAGGTTACAGGAGGTAATAGGATATGTTATATTAGAACTGTCTATGAAAGGACTAATAAGTTTCTTTGGAGATTTCCAATTTATTGGAAAAGATGAATAATTTTTACAACAAAAGGGTGAAATGAATTTAATTGGAATATTCTTCATAAATTCTTTATACGATGTCCATCCGCAACAATTAAAACGCTGCATTTCGAATAACATTCTGTCACTTAAAGAAAGTTCTTGATTAAGATTTCGAGGAATTAATTTGCAACTCATACACTTTGAGGAATCGAATGAATCCTGCATACCTTTCATTGTTTTGTTCACATCGCTATTGAATCGGTAAGACGGTATCCCAAGAATCAAAAAGCATAGAATATAAGTTAAGAAAAACAAGACAGACAACGGCATTATTATCACAACTCGACAACAAAACGACATTAGGACGAAGAAAAGACCGATAATTACCAAAGATAGTAAAAATGTGTAGCACCATGATGAGAGTTGAAACAAATTTCTAGATTTCATAAAAAAATCTGTAAGTAAGTCCATTTTAGTGGTGAGATTGAATTTTTTCCATGTTTTGTTTACGGTGGGTGACTTTGGGATTTTAGCTGACTCCCAGGGATAATACACATCTAACTCTATGTTCTCCCAAAACCAAATTGGTGAAATATTAATGTGAAGCAATATTATAATGCCAACTAAGCCGCAGATTAATAATAACGACTCAATTAAGATGAAAAATAGTATGAGACATTTTTGATTTTCCCGCATCAGAGGTTTCCTTGAATAAAATAAATTCCAAAATGTCATCGCGAACTTTAAATTTTTACAGATTAATACAATTTTAAATCAAATAAAATATTTTTTTATCGATTCAAAAATTAAATTTTTAATTAAAATTAAAAATTAGTAGAAATTAAATACATTTCCTAATTTTATTAACACTAGTCTTATGGAGAAAATTGCTCATCTATTTTTACTGAACTCCGTCTTATTGACGAAACATTAAAATGCGAGTTTTTAAACAAAGTTAAATGAGTTCAAATACTTTTATTTATTAATAATATAGTTTAGATTTTATAAGTGTGATCAGTTAGTTGAAATAACTACTTGGGTAATGTAAACGTAATGGGAGTGGTGCTAATATGATTTGGCTTCCTTATAATATCACAGAAGACAACGTGCATAATAAAATAAATGCATTTGAATATTGTTGGGCCACAACGTAAACGGCCTTGAAGAATGTTTAAATGGATCAGTAACACACATGCAAACATAACATGCAAATTTAAATAAACCTATTAAACACCAATTAAACCCTATAAAATATGAGAAAAAAGGAGAATTAAATATAAAATAATAAACATAAAAATAAATTAAAATAATAACAAAATGCATCAAGATTCGCACGATACCTACACAAATATAACAAGAAAACACAACAAATTCGACAAAATTGAAAAAATTAATAAAAGTTCATTAAAGTGAAAATTAAATCGGAAAATTTGAATTAGTAATAATTCAATAAAAATTCTAAATAAAAAATTATAAAAATAAATCAAAAAATAATAAAATTAAAGAATAGAATTTACTAGAAAATAACAAGGTCGAATTTTGTTTTACTGCATCAAATTTAACATGCGAGAAAAATAGGTATAAATACCGATCCATTTTCACATTTAACTTAACCAATTATAGAACCATTTTTCAAACCATTTTTGAAAATCTTAATCGTTTTCAAGCTATTTTTAGCCAGTTTTAAAAACCTTATTTTCAAACTATCTTGAACTAATTCAACTGATTTTAGGTGAGAAATATTTATGTTGGAACCCTCTTTCCACGTCACGTCCATTGCATCTCGGTAGAGCTCTGCTTGGCGTCGACGTGTGGAGAGAGGCATTTATGCTTTATTTTATGATATTTTATGCAATTTTATGGAATGGTGAAGGGTAATTATGTTATTTTTGTTTATAACTAATAAATATTATTAATGTACATAAATTGTTTTATATATATTTTCATAAACTAAATTAAACTGTCGAAATTTTCCGGCCCACAGCCAATACATAACGCAAGAAAGCAAAATCTACATAGTACAGATGCATGTAAGCGCGTGGAAAATCGCCAATGATATGTACCCGTGAAGACTCAGCGTGCGCAACGCAGCGGTAGTAACGTCAATATTTATCCCTATAGCTGAAGCGAGAAATAAGGAAGAAGTCTCTGGCTGCTTCCTCGTTTCTCAATTCTGTAAAATCGACCTAAATTTATATTACACACGGCTTAAAATTATCACACCGAGTAGTCCAGTGGGCACTCAGTAAATATAATGTAAACACAATATGCGCTTAAGGCCTATTAAAAGGGAATGGTACGGGGATTAAATTAACTGAAATCGTTGTTATAACTATTTTGGATTAATATTTTGAAATAGATAAAATTTATTGGAAATCATTGAATTAGATTAAATTGCGATTATTGATAAAAATTAAAGTAATCATTGATTGTAAATAAAGAAAAGTGAAGTGTTTTATAGCTTAAAATTACAGGTAAAGATAATTCATAATTTAAATGATCGTAGACTATTGACAAAAATTAGGATAATGGCAAACAATTCCATCCATTAAATTATTGTAATTCGTTTCAATAAAATTAAACTAATCCTTGGGTAGGAACGAGTAATGCATGGATCTAATCAAAAATCAACCCCCGATAAAAATGAAAGCAATTAAGAATCGAATTCATTGATCTCAAATAATGAAACGCATCGATTAAAAGTAAAGTGATCCTTGAATAAAAGTGTGGAACCCCTTAACTAAATTGTTGATTAAAATTGATGCAACGACACGTAATTTACTGATAATTCATTGTAATAAAATCGAAGAAGGGATTAAGTAAAAGCAAGTGATTGAATCAAATTATGGATTAAAAATAAAATGAATATTGAGTAGAAGTAAATATACCGTTGATTAAATCTATTCATTGGTAACAATTAAAATGAGTTTCGGGTAAACAGGAATATCTCATTGATTAAATTAATTCAACTAATTATTGAGTAAAACCAATGTAACCTAGTTTTAGTAAAGTAAAGTATCGATTAAGGATAAATATAAATTCGTTGACTAAAGTAATTCATAGATTAAAGTTAGGAATGCATAACTGTAAGATAGTCTCTTTGGAAAAAATCAAGTAATTTTCGATGTAACTTAAAGTAGAACTGGATTCACGGATTTAATTAGTATTAAAATAATTTCGCGGATTAAAGTAATAGTTGATCCAGCTAGCCTTAGGGAAAACTATTAGGAATTTGAATAATAGATGTCAATATATATTACCGATAATACTAACCCTTAGTTAGAATTAGGATAATTTCTAGAATCGAAAAAAGGTTTTCTTTAATTATTATAAAATCAGGAATTACAGCAAATTGATCAAAGATAAAATGAATGAATTATTACTTAAACTAAATTAATATAATTGTAAAAACCAAAGTTTAAGATAAGAGAAAATTTGTATTAATATCACATAAATTGTTACCGATCTTATTGAACAAGTAAAAGTCCACATAACGATATTCACATCTACTTGGAAGCCTCGGTAAGCGTAGGAAGTTTTCTTAAAAATTGCCCGTAAAATACGTCCAAACTAATCAATGAAATAACTTACTAAAATTGAGATAATCGAGTGTAGGCGAAGTAGTTGAATAGTAATCCTGAAAATACGACGTGAATAATGTAGCTACCGGATGTCGACATTAAATCACCTTTAGTCAACCGCTTAAGTTGTAATGGTAAGATCCGCCGGAAATCGTTCGCCCACCAGGATACACCCACGCACGACTAAGTTATCTCGGATCAACATCCGGTCTAGATCTTAAAGTTCGAATTAACCGTAAATGAAATTGGTAAACAAACTTTAAATCAATTTACAAATTCTCTTAGGTCAATACACGAGTATCCGCCTACATGTAAAATTTTAAGGGTAATATGTATATATTAAATAAATTAAACATCAGGTTATCTCACCCATATGATTAATCATATTATTATATATCACCCCATAAAGGAGTACACCCAAGAGCCAGGTCCGTAAAACTTGTAGATAAACCGCTCACCCGTTTCACAAATGTTACGACAGAAAGTGACACTAATAGAATTCGGTAAGTTTAGTTTGGATGACACCCTTACCAATAACGCAGGCACCATTTATTTGCTGATAATTTACAATGAGTGAATCAATCGAATCTAATGGCAATAATGTTTAGACATGTCGCCCAAACGAATTACCCGTCGAGAGACCGCCAAACAGGAACAGACAGGAGTCCCGCCGACCATGAGAATACTCGACCAGTTGCAACGACCGTGGCCATATCCTGCCACCTGGAGAATATTAGGCTTGGAGACGGATCCATGCGGTCTCTCGGGACAGCAATATCCAGCTGCGGAGACCTACCTGAACGCACAGGACCTCCTCACCCAATGGGAACGGGTGCAGGAGCAGGTGGATTTACAGGTGGTTAAGGCGAGGATGTATCTTGCGAACGTGGTGGAAGACATCCTTGCCAGGCGGATTGCAGTCGCCTATCCATCTCGCCCAGTTCGAGACACCAGACGACCCTATACAGTGGAGGCTCTCAAACGAAGCCTGAAGAGATATTGTCCCGAAGAGTGAATTGATAGTGATAGATTTCGTGTAATAACTGATCTAAAATATTAGAAATTTGCGTGTCATTTCTTCTTATGGTTAAAGTTATTCGTGACTTTGTTTAATGAGATAAATGATGATTTAACTTAACCTATAATGAATTAAAATGATATCTTTAGTTGTAGTGATGTCTTCCTTACAAATCCTACAATCTGAACTGGACCATGCAAGACAGTCAAACGCGGAGTTAATCACCCAAATTATTCAATTGACTCGCGAAATGCAACAGATTAGAGCAACCTGGAAGGAACCGGAAAAAGTAAAAACATTGTACCACCGCCTGACCGCAGCACAGAAAGGCTGGACAGAGGAGCGGCAGCTCAATCAGAGCCGGCGCACGCAAATTCGGGGACTCGAAGTCGCCCTAGCGGTCTGCCGGGAAGGGGAAGCGATAACCTATCCGCTCGTTTTCGCCCCAACCCAAATGCCGCAGAAAACCACCAAGTCAGCAGAGCATCCTATCCCTCCGACTAATAATCGTCGACCGGGACGCAAGGAACGTGCCCGACGTCGCGCAACCCAACTTCAAAACGTCAAGTAGTAAATGTCACACATGTGGTTGAATCAAATAGAGTAGTTTTAGCCTTAGTTGAGTTGTGTCTTTACTATAATTGTATGCCAGCATTGTCATAAACATTATTATCACGTCTTAGTTTTCCACAGGCAAATAAGAACCTGACCTAGAATTCCTACAAGGGACAGAGCTAAGCGAGCATAAGTCTTCTAACGACAGCTCGTGAACCCGAGGGTTGTCCGAGCAACTATAGTACTAGCAATGATACTCAATTTTTGCGGGCAATCCACCACTTGAACACATTACCAACGTTGCCTAGCAACGGGTGCCAAGTGGCGATCAGAATCATTTTGTATGGCGTTACCAGGGCTACCATGAGGATAGCAAATAACGAAACCCTGTAACCCACCAATATGAATTTAATAATTATATCAAATTAGCAAGTATTATATATTAAATTTTTATGTTTAATATTGAACTCATTATTTAATATTATATGTATATCAGAAAACTTCAAATTATTTTAATCAACTAATCATATTTATTTAAGTCAGCCAATCATATTAGCCTCCCCCATTACGTTACAATACCACTACTTGTGTTAAGTTTGTATATTTAAAATCTATATTATTTTATATCACATTAAATTGATAGTTAATAATTTTGGTGTGTAATTTATGATAAATAACTGAAAATATAAATATACTTGAGAGTATTGTTTTACTTTATAGAGTACATGGAGTCAGAACTACCGAATATTATTATTTATTAAAACCAAACAAATTCAATAAAAATAAACAGCTATGATAATTTTCATTGAATTTGCTTAGTGCAAGAAAAAAGTTCTGCTGTTGAAATAAATTGCAAAAATATATTTTTAAAAAAGTTTAAGAGTTCATAATATCAAGAAAAAATAGTTTAGTTGTAACATCAACAGATTTTATGTAAAAGGTTTATTAAGATATTTATTAATTATTACAACTATTGCAATAATAATTTGTAATATTTCACAATAACTTATAGGTTTGAAATTTTAATATTCTACTCTTCTAGTATGCCAAACCATCCAAAAAAGAATAATAACCGAAATAGAGAGAAAGGGAAGCAATATTGCACAAAAACAAAAAATAAAATCAAATGATAAATAAATATAAAATAAGACAGGATAATGTTTCTTCCAAATTTGATATAATCTTTTAAAGCATCCTTCTTTAACATATGTTATATCACAACTATTATTAGGATATGTTACTCTTCTACTTTCAATGAGGGGTATCCTTAGTTTATTTGGAAATTCCCAGTCTATTGGATAACTTGAGTAATTTTTACAACAAAACGGTGATACGTATTGCCCTACAGCATAGTCAGTGAAATTTTTATATGAGGTCCATCCACAACAGTTAAAACGTTGCATTTCAAACAGTATTCTGTCGCTTTTCGAAATGTAAATCGTCGGATCTCGCGGAATCATTTGGCAACTCAAACAAGTGCTTTGGTTGAAATATCCCGATAGATTTGTTATTGTTATGTTTATGTCACTATTGAATCGGTATGTCGGAATACCGAGAATCAGCAAACCGGCAATAAAACTGCCGAAGAACAAAACAGACAACGGCATTATGAGCACAATTCGACAGCAAAATGACATCATAACAATGAAAAGACCGACAATAATCATCAGAAGTAATAAAGTGTAATAAATTGATGAAATTTGAACAAATAATCGGAAGTGCAGCATGAAATCTGTGAAAAAATCAATTCTATAAATGATAGATTCTCTTTTATATAGGCTGTATCGCACTGGAGACTTTCGAATGTCGTTACTTTTTATGTAAGCATCTGTTTTGTAATTCCAAGGTGGGTAGAACTTTGAATTTATATGATCAAAAAACCATATAGGAGAAAGATCAATTGGAATGAGCATTACAATCCCGATAAGGGTGCTTAAAAGTACAATTGATTCGAGAACTATGAAAGTAATTATAAAAATTTTCTGATGTTCTCTCAAAAGAGGTTTTCTTGAATAAAATATATTCCAAAATGTCATTTTGAAATTTCAACTTTATTGAAAAAATGTCAATTAAGTCAATGAATAGAATTGAACTGTATTGCAGATGTAAAAATTTTTCATCTACATCAGTTATCATATATTACCAACAGTTTTATCACAAATTAAGGACTACTATAAGAAATAATTAATTTACATGTAGCGAAAATATACGCATAATTGAAATAATGACAAATATTATAGGCTCTGAGGTAAATTATGTGAATTTACTATGGAATCGTGGGGAAATATTTTGATGAGAAAATTTAATAGCAAATACACAGATACTGCACAAAATAACTCTAATAAAAAATACATACGGAGACCAAATTATGAGCACAATTATTTGTTACAGTCATTTTTGTTTATAAAAATATGTCTAATTCGACTGAAAATGAATAATAACACTGATAATACAATTTGATGCGTAAGTCCAAATACGTTACAACTAGAATTACGGAAAATTTACTGAAATTATTTATCTACAACTTTAAAGTGGTTTTAGGCTTTTTAGGACTTTATATATAACATTTTTTGAATTTATTTTCATTAAATGTAAGTTGGATTAATTTTAAACCAAAATTTATAATAATAATAATAATATTAATAATAATATTAATAATAATAATAATATTAATAATAATATTAATAATAATAATAATATAATTCATTTGAACAATACACCATATCTAAAGCTTCTGTATTTTTTACTATGTTCTGTATTTGTCTGCTAAATTTATTTTTCTTACACTTTCTTACTTTTTATAAATATGTTTCAAGTGAATAACAACTCATGGAATATAAGAAAAAATCAATAAACTTATGTTACAGGACATGCATATTTAACTGTGTGGTGATGTAATTTGTTAGAAGAATACACCAAGGGTCATTAAATTAAACCTAAATAGACACTATAATGAATCTTATAAAATCAATTAAAAATCTTACCAAAAATAAATGTGTGTGGGTCATAACCAAAATAGAATATTGATGAGACCTTATACATTAGGTAGGATCTTATACTATAAGAGGGTACAGATATTTCATTAAAGAAAAAAATACCTGCTCATCTTGATTTACAAAATGTCTATAAAAATACTAATAAATTAGACGATTAAATAGATCTTAGACATTAAATTGTTCTAATTTTCATACTTTCTTTGAAAAATAATGAATTTTTTCGAAGATATTTCTGATGCTTTAATGGCATAAACAATATCTTAAAAGGAAAACAATCAAAATATATTAGCTTATCTTCTAAATTTATTTATTTTTATAAATTTTTATACAGAATATATACTGTTACTTTCACGACAGAGAAAGTCATCGAAATATGTAAGTTTATATTTAAAATTTATTTAAATTATAAAAATTATCACAGAATATCAATTGTCAATTTTTATGAATTAGACCCAAACGAAAAACGGAGCACGTTTACAAACATTATTGCTCATTATTACATCCAATTATCAAGCAAAACAATTTCAAGATTTCTGAGTTGTTATCTTTTAAAGAAGTTAGACCTTGTGTCTAAGCAAGAAATTCAGACAGAATCCTTGATCTTTGAAACTCATACGTTATTACCATAAATAATTACCATAGTATCAAGAGATTTTTCCCAAAATGTCTAAAGAACGAAGAGATTTTGCATAAACTGTAAATTTTTGATATATAATTTAATACTTACCTTTTTTTGAATAAATTCCAAATTTCCAAAATTCATATAAAAATTCATAAGAAATTAAAAAAGTCATGTTTAATTTATGTTTATTTATAAAATTTTACTTAAATAAAGAAAAATTTCCGATTAAACTACCCTTAGTGTAGCAACTTTTACAATGGAATGGAAGAAATTAGAAAACATAAATTTAACACACAAACATAACACAGAAAAAAATGCTTAGAAACTTTCAAAATGTGGCATCTAGCAACTCTTTATATTATAATATTATAATTGTATATTATAAATTTTAGATTAAAATTAATCTTACTTAAATTCTTAGAAATAAATCGAAAAAATCTCATATGTATCTCTAAAAGCTTAAGTCATTAAAATTGCAGAGGAATAAATTTCGCTAAATTTTTATTATTTTCCGTTATTCTTTTTGTTATCAATTTGGATTTATGTGCCAACTTGTATTGCAAATAGGCTTGCCAGAATTTTCAAAACTCAAATCGGGACAGTCGAAACATCTCTGAAAACGGGCCAATCCCGATTAATCGGGACGTCTGGCAACGCTACTTGTAATAATTTTTTCGTTCTCATCGCTTTGTGTTTTCAAAAAAAAAGAACTTAAAGTATTACAATTGCTGGATAATCGTACAGCAGATATTTGTTTTTGATGAACTATATGATTTTTAATGTCCGAAATACCACCATGGCTTATAATGATATAAACTTTGCAATGTAAACAATATACTTCGGTATTTGTTTTTCCTTTCTTTATAAACGGATACTTTTCAGTATATCTTTCCAAATACTGGCAAGATCTTTTTGGCATTTTCAAACTAAGTTAAAGGTATAGAATAAATAATTAAATGTAATATTGTCAAAATGTTAAATTAAAATACTTACTACAAATTTAAACTATAAAAAATTTAATTATCCGAACTAGAAACGCAGCACGTGCATAAAACAAACACCACTAACTTCAATGATATTATAATTTATTTTGACAGCTACCATTGACATTGATTAAAAATAAAATTTGTATCACTGAGCAGTGTTACCACTTGTCGGCATCTAAAATGTACCGTATTTGAGCAGGGTACGTTCAGATTTTTAATTTTGATTTTTATAATAAATATAAATCGGGATATTTGGCTGTCCCCAAGACTTTTTATGGCGACACTCGAAAACATCTCTGAAAACGGGACAATCCAGATTAATCGGGACGTCTGGCAACGCTAATTGTAAGAGTTATTATTCAGTTGAAACAGGTTTGGTATATGTTATTTTTTAATCTAGCAAATTACATTACCATACAGGTAAATCGGTATGTCACTATAATATAAATTTATTGAACTTTAAATTTTATAGGTGTTATCATTCAGGCGCTTTATCACATCTCATCTTACCATAAACACGAAAGAAGCAAGGAGTATGAATTTAAATTTTTATTTATTTCATAAAATTTCAATTAAAAACCTTTTAAGAAATTAGAAAAATGATTATAGACTAAAATAAATTAAGAAAATGTAGAAGAAAAACAGCGAAAAAGGTAATTTATAAGTGAAATAATAATTCTAAAGTTAAACATTTTTAAGTATTCAAAATTTTAAAACAAAAAATTGATTGAAAGTACGGGATGAGTAGAAATATACCACATTAACATAAAACATTTTCTTGGGATTTTTTTTAATGAAAACATTTTAGAAAGAATTTAAAAATCTGTATTTAAATAATAAATTTAATAAATTTTTACGTTTTTAAAATTAAAGCATGTATGACCTAAAGCTCATGATAAATACAAAACTTTATTTAAATAAAAATATTTTTAACATTAAAAATGAAAAATTTTAAAAATTAAATTTAAATTTAATAAAAAAATAAATAACTTACCATCTGCCTACAATATTTGTCATTGTTGATGATCATTTATGTTAACTGGTGTACATACGTAGTGTCTTAAGCAGTGGTCCTCGAAAAAATATATAAATAAAGTGAAGAAAAATTTTAATTATTTTTATATTTGAAAAATTCGAAAAATAATGATTGATGTAATAAACTTATTTAAGTTATAATTAAGATATTATAACATTATTTGACTTTACAGCTTTACTTTATATAGTTAGGATACTTAAGTAATAAAACAAAAATAATTATTAAATGCGTAAAATGATAGGGAAATAATAACAAATGTATGAGGTGTTGTTCTGGAACTCAGTGAAATAGAAATGGAAAAGAAATATTGAAAAACAATTTGAAGTGCATTGACTTTAAAATTATCGCTGTAATCAGTTGAGGTAATCAATATACTTTTACATCGTTGGAATTCGTTAATATCGCCATTAATAAGACGCGCTATGAGTCAGATCCTTAATTGGTAGTTTGATTATAACCGACAAATAATAAAAACCCAACATATTTGGTGAGCCCAACGTGATCAAAGTCGGTAAAATTTTTTTGAAGATAGATATAGTTTAAACTTGATTTTAAATTTTTGGTTGTGAAAATTTATTTCTGAAGCTAGAAGCAGAGGTAAATTATTTATTATGTTAATAAATTTAAAATTCAGATTTGTGTGATTTGAGAAAATTTATTAAAGTGAATCGATATAATTTACAAAGCAAAAATAAAAGAGAGCCTTTAATGAGTAGTGAGGGTTTACCGGTTTCAATTACTAAAGAGAATAATGATTTTGCCAGTTGTCAAAGATTACCAGTTGAACAATATGATTGAGGCGATCCAATTATTATTTTGATTTTATGAGTGATTGCTACATGTATGCGACAGTGTATGGATGGTCAGAAGCTGTTATGATTCAAAGATTTATTTAAATGGAGCATCGAGAGAAGTTAGGCAGCAAATTGACAAGAAAGCAGTTGGCAATGATTGGCGAAAGTTAAAAGATGATCGGGAGATACTTATTGAAGGAGATATAAAGAAATTAATGCGTCAAAGAATTTATAGTTTTTAAATTATCTCAAATCAATTATTAAATTAATTAGTTATAAATTAGTTATAATGTTAAAATTAAACAATTCAATATTCTAGTAAAATAATCAATCTTTGTTTTAAATATTAAATAAGCGAATAATTTTCAAAGTTTTTTAAATTTCGATTAGTAAACATATGTATTAATAGTTTAAGTGTTTAATAGAAATGTCATATGACCTATCAAAATATACATTGCCGTCAAATTGGGAGCAAAAGTTTGACTGGGAATCTAAAAGATAGTAACTTTGAAGAGTTCGTGTAAAATTGATTTCATGTTATCTATTTAGCTTTTATATTGACCATGCCAATAAAATTACAACATGGATAGACCCCCGTATTGAATTATATAAGAAAGATCAACAAGTACATTGATGAAGTATTTAAATTAATAAAATATGATAATTTAGCAACAGTCAACAAGTCAAGTTTCTACAATTGAAGATCCTTTATTGGCTATTAGGGTAACTACGTGACTATTTCTATGTTATAAATTTGTTTTATATATTTAATATATATAAATTTATTAATGTTAAATCATAACTGAACGTATTTTATTAGATTGAATCATTAATCGCTTTAGTGTAAAAGATCTATAACTATTTCAATATAAAAATTACTAATTATTCATTTATCAGTAAGTTAATGTTCTTTTGTTGTTTAGCGTAATTAATATAAATAAAGTAAAAGAAATGAATAATTTGAAAAGGATGGTTTTCCGTCATTTTAAAATCTTTTTATGTTATTTTATAGAAAATTAGATTTGGCTTATATCACACTGAAAACTTAATCCGACTAATAATGTTTTCTGGGCTTAGAATAATCTGTAACAAATGTGCAAAGTAAATGGATATGTTCGATCTAGAAAACTTATTCAGCATCCTTGTTTATTGAATGTAATTAATATATTCACTTTTTTTTATAAAAACCTTCCTACGTGAATATTTAACAAGTATTACGTCATTACCGTACTGATTACATCATCAATTATGTTACTATTTGAACGGAATCACAGCCATCGACAATGTGGATTAAACCTCGAACAATATTGATCTATAGTTGACAAAGAAATTTATTAAATACGCTGAAACGAAAATGGGTTTTTCTCTTTAATATTTATTGTTGGGGTTTTTTGTGACAAAATAATCGATTACCATCCATAACAGTGACTAAAAAATCCATAGGTTAGTCACGTAAAAAATGATTCTAAAAATTTATGTCAACGAAAAAATTTGAAGGAAACTTATCGATTTAGGCGGAAAATTAATATTTACAACAAAACGAGTGAGGTGCTCAAGAAATTTAACTTTTAAAATTTCCGTTCAAATCAAATAATAGAGAATTAAATTCTGCCTATACAATGTCACACTGAAAATGCAAGCAGACTCATTTGTCGGGGGTTAAAAATGCATTATAAAAACGTGAGAGCAGTGATTCGTGTGGAGTCTTATGAAGTTCCGTTTTAGGTTGGAATTGCCATATATCAATGGGCATTACTTAATTTTAAACAAGTAGAGGAGAGAATGTGATTGGTTTAGTAGTTGAATCTTGAGATAGACTTGAATTTCTGAGCTGAACAATTTAGAATACCCCACCTCATTTAAGCAACAGAATTTAAAACGGAAAATATCTAGTTTAGCTCTACAACTTTATTTTAAACCGTCAATTATCCGAAAACCAATCTAATTGGTTCTATTTAATTTCCCATTACCTCATGAAGCCATTAAAAACTTTAACTGTGTTTATGCCAATTTGAGGACACACGGAAAATATGAGTCAAATTTACATCAATCAAGTCTTTTTCGCCCTACAGATAATAGCTAAATAAACTTGAAATCACTATGCCATATTATTTCGTCCGAATACCAAAACATTAGGTAGTAAAACTTGAGGCAGATATACTTTTCTTTCCAACAGAAATATATTTACAATTCCTCAAAATGATCAGTTAAAACAAATTGCAAAGAAGAATTCTACCAGCTTAATCGGAATAGTAATCAATTACACGCGATAAAATCATACACTCAAACCATTACGAACAATTGTTTCGGTTTAAACTTCAGGATAAGTAAATAAATTGATAGGAAAGGGCTTCAATGATAAAGGAACATAGGTGAGACCATTTCCAGTTATGAAAGTAATGTTCGAGGATGTCGGCATTTATTTCACTGATTAATTTTGATGCGCTATATCAGGTTTAGATATGTTTCGATAGGCGTGGAACCATATAAATCACACAAATGAATCATCACAACTAGGGCAATTTTAAAATAGTGTTTATGGTACAAAAGTAGCAATTGCAAAGAAATATCAAGTCAATTTTTATCTAAGGTGTATTTTCATTAGCAATGTTCAACATATTATTTAAACTATTGTTATAATTGTATGGATTATCGCCAATCAGATTTCGGCAATTCAATTGAGACATACTAAATGAATCCATGAAATTAAAAATGTCGGGATAGTTAGAGGTTTGTCGATGAAATTTAAATCTCCATCCGACTCCTCGTGTTCAGCTAATCAAATCAATAAGAGAAAACTCCCAACAAAATAGTATTTATATTCACAATTTCAAATCAACAAAATTTTTGGGTAAACACCCGACGGGTATCACTCTTGGAAAATCAAATACAATATAATTTCTCGTTTTTATCGATGCTACTCCTTTGTGTTTTAAAATTAAAATTACTTCTGTTTCAGCTTCAGTTTTCTTCGACCAACTGGTGCTTTACTTTATTTGCCAACCTTTTATACTAATTTTTCACAATAAATTTAAGGGATAATTTCCAAAATTCGATCACACAATTAATTGCTCGTTCTCTTAAGTCCGGGTAGCCATCAAATACAATATAATTTCTCGTTTTTATCGATGCTACTCCTTTGTGTTTTAAAATTAAAATTACTTCTGTTTCAGCTTCAGTTTTCTTCGACCAACTGGTGCTTTACTTAATTTGCCAGCCTTTTATACTAATTTTTCACAATAAATTTAAGGGATAATTTCCAAAATTCGATCACACAATTAATTGCTCGTTCTTTTAAGTCCGGGTAGCCATTAATCTGACATTTAACTAAATGTTATTTAATTTATTGGCTCGCAAAAAAATAATTTAAATTATTAATTACTTTGTTTTTGGCCTCCTGACCCTTCTATAGACCTCTTATCAATTTAAGATTATTTTATTCGTCTTCATAATTTCATTTGCCATCGGTTTCCACTTTCCCCCTGAAAAATGTTGATTTTTACCTTTTCAAATTTTTAATTAATTTTTATTGATTTTGATAATTTGACATTTTTAATATTTTATCTCGTATTTTTCTATAACTCCAACAAAAAGGTGTCCAAATTATGAATATGTAGGACATGAAATTTATTTAATATTATATTATGTCGCCCAACTCAGTAAAGAACGATGTCAACTTTTAAAGTTTTACTGTAATAATTATTGTCTGATATTCGGTGTCTCATATCTAGATCCCGTCGACTAAAACCAAGGCATCTAATGTACGTGAAAAAGAAGCAAAAGAAATCCATAAAAATTATAGTGAATTTTCAATTGATAAAATTACCGAAATGTTGGAGAAGTTAATTGATTACATTCCGTTTTTCTTCATTTAAATTTGCATTTAGAAATTGCAATAATGTTTCATTAGTTGAAAGTGAACTTTCTCGAGAAAGGCAAACAAAAATTGATAAAGAACAGGCTGAGAAGCAAAAGCAAAATAAAATTGAAGAAGCAGCAAAAAAGTTACAAGAAGAAACTGAAAAACGAATTAAAGAAGAAGTTGAAAAGCAAGTTAAAGAAGAATCGGAAAAACGACTGAAAGAAGAAGCCAATAAACGACACAATGAAGAATTTCAAAAGCGTATGAAAGAAGGAAATTCAACGAAGCAAAGAACCAAATTAGTTGAAATAAATCAAACTATGGAGGATAACGGGAAAACTAGTGACACCATAAATAAGGATAGGAACAAGGAAATTGTAACCGATGTGTCGATTGATCAACCACGAGAATCTAACAGTTCAATTTATTCTGGCCAATCTAAGGTTAGTTTATAATTATAATTATCATTATTTATTTATATAATTTTCATTTAAAAAAGTATTTGAAAAAAATATAATTGTAAAATTTGGTTAAATAAATTGATTTTAAATAATTACCTAATTTAATTGATTTTTATGTTGGGAAATAATTTATTAACAACAATATTAATCTAACGAAAATTGTGTAAAGAAACAAATTCTTGCAATCGAAATCCTATAAAATCGTTTAAATTATTGCAAAACTACGTGTGACAATAATTATTTAAATATCAATAAAATCCTTTATTTAGTTCACCTTTGATCTGCTTCTGTTTTTTAACATTTTATTTATTTAATATTAAACAAATTCTTAGTTATTTTATGTATATATGCTAGAAATACATTGTTGTTATTTGGAGTAACATTTAGACGGGTTCACTCATCACCAAGTACAAAATCCAAACAAAATATTAATTTATATATTTTAAACAAATTATTATTTATTATTTTAATATAATCTTTGTTTTAACAATTTTTACATTGATTTTAATATTTATATAAATAAAATAAATTTATTAATATAATAAAAATCTCAAAAAAATATTAAAAATTAAAAATCTTTAAAACACCAAAAAAAGACATCAATTTATCACAAATTTACGCAATGAAACTTTTTCACAACATTCCTACTTATAGCACTTTGCAGAATAATCTTTGGATACAACTCCTACAATCGACAATATTCAATAAAGGGAAGTATCATCAATGTATGCGGCATTACATGTAAATTGGTAAACGAGATCAGAACACAATCCAATCGGAGTTATTGACTTATTAATAAACATATTACGTACCTCACACGAATTAAAAATGATCTTATAATCTAAATTTCCCATCTGTTTACTTAACTTCATCTTATAATTTTTTAAACCTTCCGAATATGGCAGTACTAACACAAATTTTGGCTCATTATTCTTATATCCATTTTTACTATTATTTAAATCAACACTCAATTCACACTCATTTGTCAAATTACATTCAGACTTTCCCAAAAATTGATCCTTAGGATTTTTAATCAATTTGTCAACAGTCTCTTTTATCATCAACAATAAAAATGATTTAGAATACCCATTCTTTATCAACAACTCAACCAATTAATCAACAATTTTTACCGAATTAGCAAAAGTAGAAGATAAAGACCATGAACGATAAATCAATCCCTTCATCATATTTCTCTTATACTTAAATTCACAAAAGCTTTCTGGAGAAGTATAATGACCAGTATCAGTTGGTTTTATATAAATCTCTGTCTCATAGTGTTTATCTTTGAGTTGTATTAATAAATCTAAGAACGTAATCGATGACTTTTTCTCCGTTTCACATGTGAATAGAATGTTCTTATGTAAACTGTTCATAAAATGCAAAAACGGCTCTACATGTTTCTGATTTTTAAATACAAGAAAATATCATGAACATACCTTTTATAAACAATGGGTTTCTCAAATTGGAAGGAAGCAATTTTTTCCAAACTAGACAAAAATATTGATGCTAAAGGGGAACCTATAGCGACTCCATCTATTTGTTGATACCACTGATTATTGAAAAGAAAATTGAAATTTTGAAGTAGCAAATTCAAGAAGTTTACGAAATGCCATTCTATCCAAAATGTGATTTTCAGAATCATTTTCATACCACAACACACAGCATAAGTCAATTGTATCAATCAATGGTACATTCTTAAACAAACCGCAAACATCAAACGAAACCATAACATCATTCATACTTCGTTTTTGTAACTGTGCAATACAAAAACCAACTTAAAGCTATCCCTACATTCAAACTCTGATCTCATTAACGGGTTTAATAATCCATCCAAGAACTTTGCTATTTTATACTGGGCAGTACCAATCATCGACAACACTGGTCTCATAGGTTTATGCATTTTTGGAAGCCCATATAGTTTTGCTGACTGCGACCCTATTGGACGAATAGATTTACCTACCTCTTCATTAATAAGTTTATTCTGAATAAAACCATTCAGCATTTTGTGTACAAACTCTTCATCATTAAAAGGAGAGCATTTTACAAATCATTCAACTTATTTATTTACAGATCATTGTCAAAAATAACTAATCCATTTCCTCTGTCAAACTTACTGATATTACTATTTTTCTTAGCTAAGTTTTTTCAAGTAAAAGTCGAAATCATTTTTATTATTGATGATAAAAAAGACTGTTGACACATTGATTAAAAATCCTAAGGATCGATGTTTGGGAAAGTCTGAGTGTAATTTGACATATGAATATGAAGTGAGTGTTGATCTAAATAATAGTAAAAATGTATATAAAAAGAATTATCCTAAAATTGTGTTAGTATTGCCTTACTCGGAACGTTTTACAAATTATAAGATGAAGTTAAGTAAACAGATGGGAAATTTAGAATATAAGATCGTTTCGAATTCGTGTAAGGTACGCAATATGTTTATTAATTAATCAAAAACTCCGATTGGATTGTGTTCTGATCTCGTTTATCAATTTACATGTAATGGGTGTAATGCCACATACATTGGAGAGACTTTCTGTTATCTCTGTATTCGAGTTCTAGAGCATTGTCGATTGAAGGGTTTGACCAATATTAGTGAGAACAATAGAGGCTGTAAAAGTGAAATAGGAATGTCTGATTTTAGAATTCTGTTGAAAAGGTTTTAATAATTATTGGGAACGTGTTACATGTGAGGCATTGTTGATAAGGTCATTGAATACAAAGATAATTGTGCAAATTGCTATGACTGCGAATGTCTTGGATATTTTTAAATAGTTTGAATATGTTAAATTCTGATAAATTAATGTTTCTTTATTTTCTAAAAACTTTTTAAATTTTAATATTATTTGTATTATGTCAAATAAGGTGGCCCTTAGCATAGGGTAAAAAAATGAAATTCATAATTTGAATTCTGGAACCCATCCAATCTGTGCCAAATATTGAAATAATGAATTGTGTAAAACATCATTACAATTGAAGAATATTTAGAGGTGGCCCTCAGGCATTGAAGTTTTGTATGTACCACAATTTCAAGCTCGATAGTCGATATTGCAAATTGTTAAAGGTTTCTTACATTTTTAAATCACATTTATTCTACACACAACAGCCTGAACAGGTTAGTTTACTGTACAACAAATAAACAATAATGTCACTGATTCAGAAATAGCTCCAACTGAAAATGTTAAGAATTATGTCTCTCTGCCAACTGTTCTTCGCTGTATTATTATTTCACAGTGTCAGATTGTTGACCACTAGCACAAATCGCCAGGTTTCGTTTGGTACAGTCAGGGAACTGGCGCCTATGTTCATTCACAATTTGGAGAAGGAACTGGAGTTGATCTTCATTCTTGGTCAATTTCTTATTAAAATCCTGAATGAGAGCAACTCCACGCTCAGCCCTGTCATTGACGACTGCCAAGCTCTTGACAATGCCCAGCGCTCGCGTGTATGACTCATCTTGTTCCCAATCAGATGGATCCTTGTTGACCAATGTTACAGGTAGATCAAGCAACTGGAACAGTTCCTTGGAGTTCACTGTGCAGAACTGTTCCAAACCTCGTTTTCCCAGGAATGCATCGGGCTTTATGCTGGGTCGCTTCGATGGATGATCTGGATCTTCTTCGTCCATTGCAGCAATCATTAGCCTCTTGGAGTCATGTGATAGTCTGGAGTCAAACAGAGCCAGACCAATAAGCTCTTCGGACAAGTACCACTTATGTAGCCCGAGCTTCTTGCTGGTAGCAGCAGAAATAGCCGCATGCGGATAGCTCCTAAGTTGTCCCATAAGCGTGAAGTCATTCAGAGGTGCTTCAACAGCCAGTGGTACAGTCATCCAGGCTTTGAGGTGGATGACAACGGAAAAAGTGGCGACATCACAAATACCACGCTCTTCTGAAGCAGTCATCTTAAACTGACTGCGAAAGAGAAACATTTTGATTGAGTAGATAACTTTCGCCATCCATCGTGCCCGATGCATTCCACCAGACACCTGAAATCGAATTCCGCGATCAGGAACATCTCCAAGAAATATGACTGCAAGCTCCAGAAATTCTCTGTAGTCATCTCTTGGATGTTCAGCTTGCAAATATGTTCTGGCAAAACTCAGGATGTCAGAACGATATGGTGCAACTAACAACTTAACCGGCGGGTCTGAAGAAGCAACCTGAAAACCGTCACGATCTATGAATTGCCAGTAATCTCTGAACCTCTTGAATATCTGAATTTCCGGCCCAGATGAAGTGCCAACTGATGTTGTCTCAAATGCAGCCCCAACTATTAACTCTATAATGTGGTGACGACAGGCCAGGTATAGAAGATCTTTGTTTAGTTTGTGCTCGATCAGAGAACATGCTCCTGAACAATGACCAGTATTAGATGGTGTCGTGTCAAAACAAACTGCAGCGACCTGCTCTGCAACACCCCACTCTTCCAAAGATTGAACGACTGCAGATGCTTGTGCTTCACCTGTCCCAGCTGACAGCTTTGGGACGCCAAGTAACTGTTCGACTCCAGCACCTGAGATAAGGACTGGAAGACTGTCTACATGTTCATGTGTCGATAAGTCTTCCATCAGCTTGCCGTCCCAGTGAACCGTTAAAGGTACAGTTGTTGAAAACTCTGATCGCAGAGAGCTCGATCTGGCAGCCCGGTGACTTGCTCTAGCGCGATGTATTGAGCTTCGATTGATGTTTAAAGTGTTCACATCATGGCCAAGACTGGAAGCTACTTCACTGAGAACGAAGGTAGCATTCCGTGATGAAATCTTAGTTCTGTCCAAAGCTGAAGTTAAACCAGGAGACAACACATTGATTTTTGCTCTTTTGGGTCCAACACAGACTTCATCCGATCGACTGCAAGTTTTACTTTTATCGAAGTACTCATCATCATCATACTCATCAACTGCATCATCATCTGAAGATAAAGCAGTTTTAAGAGCAGCCTGGCTCGAATATGCTTCAATTTCCTCTTGTGATCGCTTCTTGCGCTTCAGTTCTGCTTCCTTCCGATCCTGACGATGGCGTGTCTTCAGTTCTTCCACCTTGTCAACAGCTCCAATTGAACCTGGCCGGCCTTCCTGCCGTTAAGAGAGGAGGAACGCTCTATCTTCAGGAATAGTAATCAAAGTCAGTGCATCCGAATGTGCGATGTCAAAGAGATTGTATAGTCGTGAAGTGAATTCATCCTCCTTCATCTTGTGTCCATCGGTAATCCGATTCTTGTGCTTTTGGAGACCTTTCCATTCAGCAAAAAATGCTTCCAACTTGTCGATGCAATGTTTGGCTGCTCGAACTGGAAAACCAGCCTTATGCCGAAATCCAAACACCTTTTCGATGGTTTATCGACTAGAGTCACGAACGGTCAGATTCACAACTTTGTGAAGATGCATGAAATAACCAAAAGTTTGGCGATGCGATGGCAACTTTGCTCCCAGAATGTCAGACTCCGCTGAACCGAACAAGTAGACATTTGATTTTCCTCTGGTCTCCATTTTTAATCTATAAAAATAAACATTATATCAAAAACTGACAAGTGACAACACATAATTATGGACTAGGCGTTTACTAATCACTTCAAATAATGACTATTGAGTATTGAGTAATGAGTAACGAATGATAGAAAAATGAATTAACAGAATTAATTAAACCCATTCAAATAATAGACAAATTGGATTAATAGAAAAAATTATATTTACCTTGAATGCAAGCAATCCACTTGAATCCACTACAATCCAGTGAGACCAATCTAGCGCACTAGTGCTGCAATTAAAGACTTGGCAGACACAGATAAGTATTGACTAAGCAATTCAATGATAGCAGTCAAATTATTTATTATTTAAGGGTTGTAAGCTTTTTTGCAAATTTGCACACAGTGTCTACTGTACCAAAGAATATTTATTTTGTTATTTGGATGATGCAATGATGATGTAGTATGTAAGTTAATATATTGTACAGTTACAATACATCATATTTATACAAAACACGAAACAGGTTTAAAACTTAACGATTTATTTAAATTTCACGGATTTAGTCAAACTTCAAAGCTTGAGGGCCACCTCTAAATATTGCCCAATCTGCATGATTTTTTGACATTGTTAAATAAAAATTTATAAAATGTTTCGTTATTTTAATATTTTATTATAATAGAGATAAAAAGTTTAATATTTATAAAAAAAGTTTAAAAATATTTAAATATTTATTTATTAAAATATTTATTTCTTCTAACATTTCAAAATTCTTCAACTGCTATCAGTTGGCCTGATCTAGCTCCACGTAATCCAACGGGAGACAGCCTCAAGAAATATTATCTAACCGAACTGATTTATTTCAGTAGAACGTTCTCGTCTTTCAAAACCTACATTTAAATTTTTTTTAATTTACAATAAATTAGCCAATTAAAACATTATTAAACATATAATAACGTATAATAATATCAATGAACACTTGTAGAAGAAATAATAATTAAAAACAAATTACAATGATAAACTCAACAAATAATACAAATCAGCTATTAGGATCTGATCAAGTAAAAAACAATAAAAAGGAAATAAGAAAGTATTGCAATAAAGTTTTTAAAGTTTCTGATAAATTAGAAGCAGTCAAAATGTATGAAGAAGGAAAATCACGACAAGAAATTGCCTCACTTTATAATATAGGTTTATCAACCATTTGCTGTTGGATTAAAAGTAAAACTCATTACGCAAATGTAACTGATAATTCTTTGCCTAAAATCAAATATACAAAAAAAGAAAAGTTAAACGCCATAAAAATGCATGAAGAAGGAAAATCTTTCGAAGAAATTATTTCAATTTATAATGTGAGTTTGCACAATGTTTATAAATGGATTAAGCATAAAAATTATTACGCAAATCAGCCTGACAATAATTTGCATAAAATCAAATATACAAAAAAGGAAAAGTTAAATGCCATAAAAATGCATGAAGAAGGAAAATCTTTCGAAGAAATTATTTCAATTTACAATATTCGTTCAGAAACTTTTAATTCATGGATTAGAGATAAAGAATATTTAAAAAAGTATTCCAATTCTCCCAAGCGAATTATTCCACATTCACTGGAAGAAAGGTTAAAAGCAATTGAAATGTATGATAAAGGTACATCAGTGAAAGAAATAGCAACAACGTATAACATTAATAAAGGTTCTTTTAAATACTGGCTCAAAAATAGAGATTATTTTCAAACGCAATCAAGTTCATCAAAATCTCGTAATCAATACACTTTTGAACAAAAACAGCAAGCCATAAAAATGTATGAAAATAATATACCAGTTTCGGAGATTGCAAAAGAAATTATTGCCAGTACAGGAAGCATTTTTAAATGGATAAAAAATAAAGATAACATTAAACCGGATAAAAAAAAACCAATTAAAAAAATTGAAGCTTTTGAAAACTATAAAATCAGTGAAACCATCACTGAAAAAGCTTCTCATTTAGATACAACTAAAGATAAAGTCGCCTATTGTGAAAATTATATTTCTTCAAATTTAGAATCAACAAATAAAACAACAGAAAAAGGTAATTTAAATTCTTTAAAAAATCAAAATTCAAGACTGAAACGTAAATTGGAAAATAAAAGTGATGAAAATATTGCAAAACATATAAAACTTGAATTAAATTAATTGTTTTATTATTTTTTTAATAAATTTAAATTTCTTGTGTTTTTATATGTATTTTTTATTTATCAAATTCATAAATATTTTTTTAAATATTATTAAAACTGTACAAATCTACGTATAGTTACAGAAAAATAAAAAAATAATAAATTGATGTTTAAAAGATTTTTAATATTATTTTAAGATTTTTATATATATTATTTATATAAAACAGATAAACTATAAAACAGATAAAAAAAATTTACTTCGCGCTTTTATATTTTTTTGATGTTAAAAAGATTTTTAATATTATTTTGAGATTTTTAATAAATTTAGTAATAAATTTATTTTATTTATATAAATACTAAAATCAGTGTAAAATTGTTAAAACAAAAAATAACTAGGGAAAGATTGATGGCATTTGATTAGTACAAAACGAATAGAATTTTTAAAAGCATTTTGTGAAATGGCAAGAATCCAATAATAATTCTTTTTGAAAGTTTTTCGAACATTTTATAATATTTTCATAAAAATATTTGATATCTTTTCTTTCAATGAAAATAAAGGAAAATAAGTAATCAGTTAAATTTTTTGTTTTATCAAATTTAATTCCTAATTTCTCTATTAATGATACTTTTGAATATTTTTTATCTTGATCTTTTTCAATTATCTTTATTTTCCTTTCTCCAGAATATCGATTGATGTTTGGTAAAATATTTATTTAGTCTATAAAATTGAAAATAAAAATAAAGATAACATTTCTTTTTTGGTTACCTCTGACATATATTTTTGTTTTTTAATATTTGATTTATATTTCAGTAGACCCAAGTTGTGATCCATAGGATGAAAATAAATGAAATGTTAAAAGAAAATAAGTAAACAGTTAAATTCTGCGAAGCTACATCAAATTTGATAATATAATTCACAAAGTTGATTGAAATTCAAAATAAATAATTCAATATAAATAATTCAATATAAATAATTCAATATACATAATATTTTATGTTTTATCAAATTTAATTCCCAATTTCTATATTATAAATATCTATCCAAATTTCTTTTTTTCTTTGAATTTTTTCAAACTTTTTGTTGCTCAGGAAAGCCAATCCAAACTAAATAAAGGCCCAAATAGATCTCTTTGTAATGGACCTAATAGAAACAATTGCAGCGGGCCAAATGAAATGTTAATAAGGAGTGCCCGAGAAAATCTGGCAAAAGGTGCTAATCCAGCCAATCGCTGTGGCCCACAAGCTGATGTGAAAATTCAAATATCCACATAAATGATCACGTGGAAAATATGGAATTTGGACAGATTTATTTCACAATATATATCGATTTTCTTTTCGTTACTTTTGCTGTTAGATAAAAATAAAATTTTCTATTTCTTTATTATTTTGTTTTTATATGCATTTTTATTATATTTTAACCTGAGGTTATTGTGTGAAATAATTCTAAATTTGGCTTGTTTAAAGTTCAAGTGATAATTAAATGAAATCTTTACATTAAATTTGTATATTTTTGATTAATAAACTATTTATTGATTCTTCTTGCTTTACAATCAATAACAAAATCATTCAATGTGTTGAGTTAACGTTTTTTGGGTTCGGTAGGAACTGCTCCACAAATTAAGAAATAATTTATTTATATGGAAAAATATATACCTACTTGAAATAACATAAATTAATAATAGAAGAGCTGGAGAAAAAAATAGAAAGAAGAAAAATAAAATACAATGACACCTTATAATTCACACAAAAGGATATTTCAATCTCTATGACATTCCGCCTTCCATGAATAAAAGAGGAGCAATGGAAAATATATACATTGAAAATTGAAATTTATAAGTGAAATATTCATAAATTTATTGATGTCACTTAATGTATTTCATTAAACTTAAAAACGAATTAATCTTATTAAATATATTTTCGCTTAAATATATTTTTTTTTTCATGGAACTTACATATCCCAAGCAGATACTTATAATTATCAATTTAGATTAACCGACAAATCAAATTTAACCGGCAACGACAGTTTAGAAGCATTACTACCCCTTGTACCAGTCAATATTTTCATCTCACTAGAAGGAAGCAAGAGTCTAATAAAGCTTTCACCACTCTACAACGCAGGTTTATTAGGCACTCTTCGTCTATTGTTATATACTCATGTCAGAAAAATATCATAACAAATTGAAACCGATCGCCATGGCAATTCGTCGTTTATTAACAATGTATTCATTAATCAAGAAATCATCAACCTACTATAAAACGACATCAGACAGTAGAGAAAGACCCCTTCACGAGCCAGTGCTCCCTAATAAATAGAAACTCAAAACAACGCTTTGTCATGGATTACTCAAAAACAAAAAAACATATTTACAAATTTGTACTCATATTCAATGCCAAGATGTGTTTATGTGTTCAGTTTATTTTTTTATCCCTTTCTCACTTAAATAAGATTTCCAACGTTAGAAAATCGTGAATATGACAAATAGGAAATGTGTTCTGACTGCTTTCCTGAAAATAATAAAGAAAATGTGATCATGGAAGCTTACACATTGAACCTTACACGGTCTAAAACTTCTCTTAACCATAACTTAGTTCTCAGTTGTATAATTTGTCTATAGAATAGATGATTCTTTTTTGTTAATGGTACAATAGTGGTGATGGGAACATACAGCGGGTAGAAAACCATATCGACATATTGTAAATTTTAGTTGCCCTATTCGGATAAACATGAGAAGACGATTTTGTGACGCTCACATACTAATGAAGCAAATATTTCAGGCAAGTAACCTTTGTGGGATAGTGGTTATAGGTAGGGCTGCCAGATTTTTACCACTGCAAACCGGGACAAAGAATTTTTAAAATTTAAAATTAAACCATTACTTCAGAATGTTAAGTATATTATTAAAAAATAACTTAAAATTAATAACACAAATAAGGAACTTCAAAATAAAAATATTCATTTCACATTTTAAAAACGAAAATCAAAAATAAATAAATTCTTTAACATAAAAAAAACATAAAAACCGGGACAATCCCGGTTTTCCGGGACGTCTGAGAGCCCTAGTTATGGGTTAGTAATACTTATTAGGTTGATTAAATTTGATTCTAGAAATCATAAAACATTTTAGTTTTAATTTCCATATACGGATAGAGAGGTGCCTTTAAATTTATACACGTCCCTCAATGGTTATAAGTATGTTTGGACCTTCTATCCTTTATAACGGTACATAATTAAATCTACAAAATAAATTAAATCTTTTTAAAAAAATCCAAACATTTGTCAATAAAAGCATCCAGTAGGCATTTGGAGCCAAGCTACCACAAATATTGGAAAGTAGAGTCTGTCGGCAATTAGAATATTGGCTATAAAAGTGACAAAAAAATAAAATAAAAAACATCAAAAATTACAATAAAATTTTCGTGGCACCCTAAAAATCTTTCTTGGCCCTCATTAAAAATCACTAATTTAGACTATTAGACAATTGCTTCAAAAGATAATAATTAATAATTTTAATAATTAATAATTTAAAAAAAAATCCATCTCTAAATGTTAAAGATATTTTCATTTCTAATAATTTTCGAGACCCTTCTACAATTTGCTCCTAGTCGAAGCTCTCGGGTAGAAAATGGGCAATCTGTTGAATATCTTGAGCATATCTTACTATCTAGCCATTTCATGATAAATTATCTTGAAACAAAATATTTTAAAAAAACTGTCGACGTCGTCAGCGCCTTCCAAATGGCACAGGGTCAGTTGATGCAGATAAATCAGTCAGCCCTCCAGGAATATTGCCTTGGAGCTAACTGCAGTTCTGATCTGATTAAAAAGAAAATAGACAATTTCATTAACAGAATAGGCAGATTGGTATATTTCTCAAGTATAGAGGTCATGAAAAAGGAATCTGATGTTGGGTATTTTACTCGATTTCTATCCGTAATGAAAGTTCCGTTTTTATATAATTCAACTTGGAAAACGTTTCAAAAATTGCCGGACAATCCGGCTGAAATTAATATTAAAAATCTTCTGAATTACGACGATGTCATTGGAGATAGATGCTATGAGAAACTGCTGGGTAGTGACAAGGTCCTTGACCATAACTGCTATATAGATGTCCATTGCTTGCAATACATGATCTATAGACAGTCATTGATGGGGTATTCCTTATCTCACAAAGTTCTTTATGGAATCTTTCTTCAATATCTCAACTGTTCAACAATTGTAGACAAATTGGCGTTAGAAAAGAATATTACCAGAACACAATTATTGAGATATGAGTGCTCGGTTGTGGAGAGAGAATTGAGACAGTTGTACAGTTTTTTTATTAATAATGTTACTGAAAATGTGGAAAATGTCGATGGTTTGCAAGACCTTTATAGTGAGCATTTATTATTGTGCGGGATGGAAGGCTATTGGGAGGTTCTCGAAAAAAGGTTCGTTGATTTAATAATCAAATGGCAGAATAAAGATGGATGTATCGAATTGATAAATTCCGGGAGATTTAAAGAACAACTCTTAAAATGTTCCTCTCATCACAACTCTTTAACTCTGGCTTTGCTTGCAAATTACATTCGTTTCATTGTTCAGTTAAAGATATACCGGTGAATTTGTTTTTTGGTTGTATATTATTATTTGTTTTAAACATACTTCAGTTTTGTTTGAATGAAGTCAATGATTGATCTAGGCTAGGAGTGTGCAACTCGTTTGGTCATTTGAGCCATTTAGAAAATTTTCAGAATCATCATGAGCATAAGAAATACACAAAATAATGAAATATAGCTTTAATTTTAATTCATTATATTAATTAATTGATTAATTTTAATTCAGTTTAGATAACAAACATAAAATGATCAAAATATATTTTGATTATTCCAAAAAAAAAGTCGTAAAAAATAACATTTCCAACGAAAGTTCTTCTTAATGTTTCCATTAAGCGTTAAAAAATATCAAAATGGAAAAGCCAAAATGAACCGCGGGTTGCACATCCTAGATATAAGCCAGCGGTTCTCATACAAGGTACCACAAATATATGAAATATTATAAATAATACCTTTTAAATCTTTATTATTTTACACAAGTGGTCTTCAGTATTGTGAGAAGATTGTAATATATTGAACAAAAACCAAAGATAAATTTGTTTGTTCAGAGTGGTAATTAAAAAATATTAATAAGCGGTAAATTTGAATACTACAAAAATGGAGAACTCGTCGAGAGTAATGAAGGAGCATCTGAAATAGCAAATTAATTAAAAAAATAAACTTGTAAAATGTTGAGATTGTCTAGATTTGTGTAAAATATTGTTTTAATCCACAGAAATCTGTGTGCAAATAATAAAAAGCACAATTCAACAAAATTTAAAACAATAATTATTAATAAGTAGAAATATTAAAAAGTTATTATTTTTCTAGGGAAGCTCTCTAATATTTTCTTGATTTTGATGGTATCTAATTTCTGCTTGGTGTACAGCTACAGTACCCGACAAGTAGTCAATTTTGATATCTTCAGTGACACAAAAATATGTCCCAAAAATTTTGAAAAGCCACTAATAGGCCATGTACACTGACCTCTTGTGACAGAAATCGACAGTACTTCAAAAATGCCTCAAATCTTAAAAGCTCATAACAGCTTGATAGAATAGGCTGCTCTCAATAGATCTTAGGAGAATAAGAATAATTTCACATTGTTTGTCAAACTTTGCCGTTTGTCTATTTTTAAACAAGAGCAAAGGTACTCCAGAGATGGCGCAATGATTGACATAATTAAAAAAAATTGTAAAAATTAAGGCTTTATTTGTAAAAAAAATAAATAAAAATAAAAAAATGTATTCCTTATAAATACGTACAGCAGTTTTTTTTTATCTATGTGTTTGTAGCTGTCGGCATTGTAATAATATGTTTATGCCACTGGAGTGTCTCTAAATTAATGTTCCCTCGTAAAATGATCTGTTTATAATCACGACAAAATAAACTGAAAATCGACTTCAAATAAAATATATTAACAGTTATACCATAAAAAATAAAAAAATCTTGATAAAAATCTTGTAACACATAAGAGAGGGCCCAATCTTTTATCTGAAAGAAAAAAGGGGCCTTCACGAAACGTTTGCAAGCCCTTGCGAAGTTTTGGGCCTCTTCGTAATACAGGAGTAATTTGATAAATAGAGAACTGATTATTGGTTTTGTTAATTTTGTTGGGGTAAATAAAACCTGAATAAAAATAATAAAATTTTAAAAATTATCAAAATCAATTAAAATTAATTAAAATTTTGAAAAAAGTAAAAATCAATATTTTTCGGGGGAAAAGTGGTAACCGGTAGCAAATTTGATTTTGAAGGCGAATAAAATACTATTATATTGAGATAAGGTATATTGAAGGGTCGGGAGCCCAAAAACAAATTAATGAATAAATTAAATTATTTACTGACGAACCCATAATCAAGGGCCGCCAAGTTCAACGTCAGCCTAATGGGTTTCTCGGCATTAGTAAAATGGGCAATAAATTTTCTGAACTGGAAAAATTGTTTCCCTAGCAGTAATCCAAATTAATGGGAACCCAAAAATTATAGAAGGAACTGACAACAAAATAAGTTGCCAGTTGGTTGAAGAGAAAATCTAACGAGTTGGAGAAACGAGTTAAAAGCAGTAAATAGATAAAGAATTTAATCAGAATGCAGTGACTTATTTCGTGATACCCTTAGGGTGTGTACGAGAAGTAAACAATTGTATATCATGGTGAATATTTGTCAATAAAGATTTCTTTGTTGGGATTTTGTCTTGCTGGTTATTGAACACGAGGAGTCGGATCGAGAGACCTATTTGTCGACGAATATTTAATATCCCAACAATTTTTTCAGTGGAATTGTTTATGGGTTCATTGTTTCCAGATTCCCCAACACTGACTTATTCTTCATCCAATTTCACATGTTCATAAAAGTGAAACAAAGAATATTTTATTTTAATTGACAAAATGATTCATATTTCGTATAAATCTCGTACCATTGTTACCAACAATTTTAGAACCAAAAATTTAAAAAATTTAAATCAAAAGTTGCAATTTTAGAAATTTTTATTTTTTTAAAAAATTAATCAATAATTAAAATTTTTTTTTAATCATTCAATTTCTTGTTACCTACTTCAACTTAATAAATGTATTTAATACACAAATTTTAATTTAAATAATTAAATTTAATAAATATATTGATTAATTTTTACAAAATCCCAAACAATTTGTTTATATATTCATTTTTGAAAATCCAATATTTAAATTTCTATTGAAAATGTTTGAAGAACCAAGAGAAAGTAATTTCGAAATTTTTAATTTTTATTTTTTTTCACTATTTTCTGTGATCTTTATAACAGTTTTTTCATATTTCTTTATGCCATTTATTTTTTTTCTCATATTTTCATCATCATTATTACTTTTAATGCATTTATATCTAATTTTGAAAATTTTCTGCGTAATTTTAAAAATATTCTACATAATGTTGCGTATTTTTATCATTTGTTTGCCATATATTTTTGTATCAATTACACTTTTTGTTGCTGTTGTAATGTCAAAAGAATTTATCAAAGATTTTGCAAAATGAAAATCAGAAAGGCCTTAAAAGTTCACTTTGATGAAAAAACATGTAGAAATTGTGCCTAGATTTCCGAATGGAATATGTTATATTCAAATTTATTATAATAAATATTTATTCATTGTTTTTTTTTCAAATTTGAATTTTAACAATTTAAACAAAATTACAAAAAATAAAATTAACTCCCAATTGTTTGTATTTTCAGTCAAGTTTGGTTGTGTCGTTTTTTGTAACATTAAAACGTGAAAATTTAAAGCATATTAATTAATTTATCTGTAATTATCAAAGTGCTCATAAGTGAAGTGCTGGTAAAGATTAGTGATTTATCATTATTTTTTAGTTTTAATTGTGCATAACATTGTTTTACCGGGTTTACAAGTGAATTGAGTTCAACCAAAGGATATTAAGTTTTGTGAATTTTTTTTTGGTCAAAATGCCGACACCTTATGCCGATGATGTTGCCAATGGACAAGGAGTTTTAATATTTTTTAAATTATTAATGAGGTAATTTTTATTACATTTTTCCAATTATTTAAAACGTATTTTCGTATAAAACCTTTTTTGAAATTCTTTTCTTAAACGCAGTCTTTTGATTGAACTTATTTTCAATGAAAACTTATCCTTTTTTATTTTATTCCTCTCTTAAGTCATCATGGTGTTTTTGACGGCAAATCCAGTCACTGTCCGCAAATGTGTTGATGTATTTTGATTTTCTTTAGATATTAGCCTCCTTTATACTAATTTGAGAATTTATTACCATAAAAATCATTCCAAACATAAAATAATAATTATTAACTTGTTACAACGTGAAATCTATTTCAGATCTACAAAGATTTTGTTAGACTAGTTTTATTACCCAACTTCGTAAGGGATTTAAATTCTTGAACACACACACACACACACATATATAATACTTTTATTCCCAATCTTTTGAATACAAGGTCCTTTAACTTAATTTCAATCCCATTTGTAGAATATTAGAAAAATGAGCGGGAACAATTAAATTTAAATTTTTTCATGAAATAAATAAACTTTAAATTTTAGTTTATGTAAAGTACATTGTTTGACTGAGACACATTCCCCGGTACGTTGAATTAGGATTAAATATTGTTTTACAAAAAAAAATTATAAATTATAAAAGTACATTTCCTTTAATAACATTTATCAGTTATTTATAAGAAAAATTATTAATCTGTCTACGCAATAATCTGAAAACACAAACTTATGAGTGTTGATACACAATTTCCAAATTGAATTTGCTATAAACAAACAATTTGTACGTTAATGAAATTTTTATTGTTGTAAAGTAAATACAGCAACGCGTAATTAGCTAAAATTCCGGGATGATTAATCATTTGTTCTGTGTATTTTACTGTGTGTTACTAATAAGTATGTATGCATGCATCGGGAAGTGTACACATCTACTTGTTTATAGCACATTGAATATGCAAATAGTGTAAATCGTTTATGATGATCTGCATTTAGTACAAATGTGCGGATGACTAATAATTTATTTAAAAAAGAACAATCAATAAATTTAATATTATATGCTACTTACTAACTTATCTGTATTTTGAAATCTAGATACGTCAACATAGTTTTTACACCGAGTTGCAATTTGTAGCATTTGTATATAATATAAATAATAATCAGTAAAGAAATATATAATATCCTTTTGAAAAATCATTTCTATTAAAATCCATCTAGATAATTAGAGAATAATTTAAAATGTGATATTTCTAAAATTTTGCAGTAATTAATCATTTTTTTGGCTGTAAAAATTGTCATCACAATAAAATTTTTATATTTTTCAACGTAGATTTCTAATTATGGTTTCTAACTAGATCAAAAATAAAGTTACACTAAACACTTGATTATTATAATAAAAAATACAAGCTTGCATTCAATAAAATGCACCCATTTCAATAAATATCATTTCTATTTACGAAGTCTCTACGATTCCCATTTGCGATGAAGATCCTTTATAGATAATTACAAAATACACAGACCCATTCTTAATACGAATCGTGAGAAGTTGTGCGGTTTGCTCATGCATAAAATAAACTCTACATAAATAAGATTTTCAAGTAAAAGGTTAAGCAAAAGTCAATTTGAAGAAAAAAAACCAGAATTTGGAATTTTTTGTTTTTGATTTGTTTTCTGATTTTTGCAATTGTGTAGTACTTACCCTAGACCAGTGGTTCCCAAACTTATTTGGCCTACCGCCCACTTTCCAGAAAAAATATTACTCAGCGCCCATTGGGAATTAATTTTTTAAATATTTTAATAGCGATTAAACAGAAAGATATAATAGAAAATTGAAATTGTGAGAATATAATTAAATTAATTCATAAATAAATAACTAAATAAATAAATATTAAATAAATGTATGTTGTGAATTGATGTTGTATGTAAATTCTTTATGCTTACATTACTTTGCGTAGGTAGGTTTTAAGTTTAGTGAAATTTAAAATACAAAGTAAATAAAGTTACAAATCTACCATCGCCCTCTTAACCCACGTCAACGCCCCCTCTAGGTCTCAAACGCCCACAAGGGGGGGTTATCGCCCACTTTGAGAAAGACTGCCCTAGACTTTAAAAAAAAATTAAATAATAAAAAAATAATGATAGTATTTGTAACATCCTAAATGAATTTGCTTGAACTGAGTGTATTTTTGACGGACCATAAAGACAATTCAGTTTTTATAGAGAAAAATTTAATAAAGCTCTACAGTTGTGTGCATATTGTACAAAAAAAATGATTTTAGTGAAGAAAGAAACAAATTTATCTGGCACTGTCAGGTTGAAAATAAAGAAAACAAACATGATTGCCAAAGGGGTGTTACTGTTAATTCTTTATTTGAAGATTCGAAGATTTCGTTGAAGCAAATATTAATCATTCTATATTAGTGGAGTTATGGAACCCGGTTTCTGTTGTAGCAGAAAATGCAAAAACTACCCTTAAAACTTCAATCAAAGGGTGCAAAATTTTGAGAAAAAATGTGCATTAGAATAAATTCAAGGCTTCCATTGCAGCTTGGAAGTAGAAATCGTACAGTTCAGTCAGATGAGTCTAAGTTTATTAAATTGAAGAATAATCGAGGTAATGCTAAAAGAAAATATTGGGTTCTTGGTATCATGGACACCAATACCAAAGAAGTTGCCTTGAAATTAGTAAAAAACAGAAAAGTATAACTTTGTTCCCCATTATTAGACGATAAATAATGTCCCATTCTATAATTTGGACAGATAGATTTTCTTTTTACACTGATGGTCCCAATTATTCCTCAAATTGTCCGTCTGCTTTAGCTCTATTGGGACCTTATCAACATCAGGTTATCAATCATTGCTTGCATTTCAAAGACCCTGTTTCAAAAGTTCATACAAATATCATTGAAGCCTGTTGGAGCAGTGTAAAGCGAAAATTCAAATTTATATATGGGACACGCAAGCAATATTTAAAAAGTTATTTAGAAGAGTGGATTTGGAGAAGACGTTTTTTGCATTAATGTTAATGTTTTTGATATGTTGGTGGAACATTTGAGTTTGGATCACTATCAATAAATACTGATTAATTAATTTTTAAAAATTTTTTTTATTAACTTTATTGATTATTTTATTATTATTTTTTTTTAAAAAGTCTAGGGTAATGTTCTACACAAGGCCGTTCTTTAAAGATAAATTAACAATTTATTGATGAGTTTTTAAAAATAATAAAATAATTAACTATTTCAGATGGAAAGGAAGTCTTTATAAGCTTTTGTGGATTGATTTGCTTATCTATATTGGCTGTTTTTACGCTTTACACGTGGTTTACAGATTTGCACTAGACGATTCCCAGAAAAGGTACAAATTTTAAATTATAAACATGTGGTTTCCTTCATTATATGCTGTTTAAAATATTTTAAAAATCCTCAAAACCATTTAAATAAACAATAACAAAAGCCTTGTAAATGAAACAGAGTGTTGTATATACGCAACGCTATTATACACCGCGTCGCAGTCTATAAAAACCGCATACAATAACAAAATAAACAACTTATAAGAAACATTCCAACTTACCTGTGTGTTGGAAATTCAATAACAGTTACATCAACCAAAATGTTGTAGGTTTAAAAATAGGGTAGAAAAATATACCGAACACTAAAACTCACTACATATAATAAATAAATTTATAGAAATTTTTGAGATATTTTTAGAAAGAAAAATTGCGGAAAAAATTTTTAATTTAAATTTTGAGGTTTTTGCTAGGAAATTTCGAGTAAATGAGGATGTATCGTCATATGACATACCCTTAAAACTAAAATTAATTTAATATTTCAGATATTTCTGTCGAAAAAAAACAAAACCTGAAATCCGAAAAAAAGCATAAATTGTAAATTATATTAGTAAGTTTTAAAAAATAATCATAAACCAAATTATTTTGTGAACATATTCGAAGATTTTTTTCAAAATATGTATAAAAAAATATAATTATTTAATGCAATTAATAATTTTTATAACTTCAAAAATAATTTAACTCACTTTTTTTTGAATAATATCCGAAAAATAAGTTATAAAATAACTCATTTCCTGAATATTCATAATCATTATTAATAATAATATACATGAGTTTGTGGATAAAAATTTATAATTATAAGTTTGAATAATGATTTAATTTCCTTATAAAATCATAATTCAACTCTTAAAAATTTATAACTTTAAACTTATAACTTTAAAAAATAACTTACTTTGCAGCATTTTTAGAAATGGCTGAAATCCATTAAATTTTCTCAAAAAATAAATTCCAATAAGTAGATTTATGTTTCAACTTGTATTATAGCGGAATTTATCTCAACTTCGCTTGGTGTAGACACAATTATAATAATAAGACACACCTTCAAAAATGCACACGAAAGCAAAAAAAATACTTTTTTAAGAAATTTTATTATTAAAGTAGACTTGGAAAATATTTCGCAATTTACTAATGAACACGCTTTCTTTTCGAGAAAAACGTGTTCGCCAGTATCTCTGAAATATTGTCAGAGTAAGAATAATCAGAGCCATGGTAAATGGAGAAGATTTTATTAATTTTTATAATTAATACTTGCTAAAATATCTTTAAATTAATTTTACACCAGGAAGAAAACTTGTATTTATAGACTATTTAAATATATTTGAAATATTTTTGTCATTAAAATTAAAATTAAATACATAAAAAGTGTCAAATTTCCAAAATTTGTTACAAAGTTTGTAAATAAAACTTTTCATAAAATCTAATTACAACAAACACGCGTTATCATGATTTTCATTGGGTGCAACGCGGTAAATAGATCTGATAAATAAACTAATAATTGTTGTTCTAAACATTTATAAATTTTCAAAATATGTCCCTATTAATATTGTTACAAGTGTTGGATGTTAGAATAGTTTTTGACTAAAATCCGAAAAAAACTTGCAAACCTTTGAAATAAGTTATGGAGCTTTTGTTATAATATAACAATAAAGACATAAATCACTTCGTACTCTTTTTCTCTAACACATATTATTTCAATTCAAAAGCAAATACTGACTTAAAGTTTTCTCATATTACTACTCTGGTTGCATAAAGCAGTGAAGATTTTAAAGAAAAAAAATCTCATTCATCAACTTATAAAGTGAAAACTTATTATTAAAATAAAATGTTAATATTGTTGGATCAAGGGATGACGTGATAACTTTGTTGCGCCAAAAACCGAGTTAGCCTTTAGCTCCCATCAACTATATGCAAGAAATTTTACAAACTGTAGATGCTATGTAAAGTGACTTATTGAATGCCAAAACACTTTTTATTGAGAATTACAATGTTTGGTCAAATATTCCGACAGAATACTGCAAATGAAAATGTGAAACCTTCAACTCATGTTTATATCCCACACAAAGTGGAGAAGAGCAGTGATATGCAAGTTGATGATCTTATGAGTTGACGCTAATAACACCAGACGCTCACAGAAGAGAAAAGAATATAATTTATATCAAAACTTACCGTTGTTCTCAGAACATTTTGCTACATTTTGGTTTTAAATAAATTCTGTTAAAAACAGGAAAAGTAGTTGCATTTTTAAATATTTTCGTGAGCAATATACTTGTGGCCATCGTCGGTGGTGGAGACTATGCTTCGTATACTCTGATGGTCTTGGTCCGGTCTTAAAAACTTTGATTTTTAATTCTTTCCAAAACTTTGTAAGATGTTATAAAATATAATAAATACTTTGTTTTATTATTTTTACAATTTCTAATAATTAATAATAAAGAAAATAATTTGTTTTAATTCATTATAGTTTTTAATATTAATTAGATCTTTTCATAGTATTTTCTTAGAAATTTTGAAGAGATCATCATTTACTGTGAAAAAATGAAAACGACAATTCCAATATCCTTTCTCCTTGGTTTCTTTGTATCGGGAGTTGTAGGACGCTGGTGGCAAATGTATATGGGGATCCCGTGGCTGAACCGAGTAACTTTTTTATCAGATGTAATTTTTAATTTCTTAACTATACCTTTCATTTGTATTAATATAAAATTTTCTTGTTGAGTCATAAGAAATCTTCGAATGCATTTTTTGCGTTTATTTTTTCTTTATTTTGTTAACAAAATTTATCTCAAAATTTAATTTAAAAATTCATTAATATATTTTTAAAAATTTTTTAAAAATTAATTTTTTTTAATTTATTATTTTTTAAAAAATAATTTTTAAATTTAATCAAATATCAAAATGATCACTGTTTGGAAATTAATTTTCAGTTTCAACATGAGATTGAGCTTCAAGAGTTCAAAGCTCAATTGACCTAAGAGAAATTAACAAAGGAACTGGAAGAACTTGTGAAGCGTTGTGAAGAAGTTATTAGACCAAATGGAAACAATATATATATACATTTGCTTTGGCTTTCTTGCTGTTAGTACAAAGAATACATATTTGTTATTATAAATGGAAAATTTTGGGATATTCTATAGTATTAGTGTTCGAAATTATATATAAACATCTTCTTTTAATATAGAATTTAAAGTGTTGGGTTTTTATATAGAAAGTCGGTGCTTAGGTCTGACTCCTTGGTGTCCTTCTTTAATCGATTTAATTAACCCAACACAATAAGATTTATTTCCAATTTATATATCACAACTTTATTCACAACTTTCACAAAAATCGATTCAATTCACAATACTCTACACAATTACTCTGCACAATTTCACAAAATTCAACGCGTAGGGATACGTCTTCCAAAGGGAGATGTTCCTGTTTGATACGCAATTTGTTTGACTGGTTGATTTATCTTTAAGTTTATTACCTCCTTTATTCCGCTCTCTGAAATATTCTCTTCGACCAACTGCCAATTTTGTTGATCTGCCTTTTCTTTTTATACTCATCTCGCTACTCAAGTCACCTGCAAACTAAATTGGTTTTGGCATTTTTGACACCTCTCTGTCCAAAACCAAATTAGTTATTCCTGGGCTCCCGGGGTTTACATTTGTTTACAATAACTATTTTGGTGGCGGGTTTCTCTTTTATCCCGGGTTTTCTTCGTCAACTAATTTCGTTTTCCGTAATTAGAAAATTTGTTGACGTTCCGGGTTTCTCACACTATTCGGATTTACTGTTGGGTCGGACTTCCCATTGGCTCGGACTTCCCATTAGCCAATTAATTTTTAATTAATTTCTATTTTTATTAAATATTTCCTTCTGGGACCCCCAATCGATTAAATTTTATTATATTTGGATTCGTCTCGTCATTTGGCATCCGCCCATACCTGTTTCCCCCGATAAATATTTATTTTAAAATTTTAATTGATTTTGCCTTTTTAATTATAATTTCTATTATCAATGTTTTTATTGATTTTCCACTTTTATTTTTGTGCATTTTGTTAACCCCAACAAAGTATCTAAAGTAAAAAATAAAGTAATGACCAGAATTTCAGCAACGTAAGTAAAAACCACAAGGTCTGTCTCTTCATAGGCTTTCTTCAAAATCTAGAGCGGCCATCCAACAGCAGGCTGTAATCCAACTGCTTTGCGCCCCTATGCAAACCTAAAATATGTGCCAACTAACAATACATGTATTATATAATTTTCAAATTTGAATTGAATCTCACATACACAAGGTTTTGAACACTATCACGAAGACGATGTGGAACCGAATGAATTTCCGTGTATTCTCGCATTGAGGCAGTGTGTACGATAGCGATGGTACCCCGACATAAGAGCTTGTGCCAAAAGCGCCCCGACAAAACGCTCCAGATAATAAAAATGTGATATTTTTGAGTTTTTGTTGATATTCATTTTATGTTTTTGTTTTTCATGTTCATGTTTTTTATTCATAATAATTTTTAAAATTCGTCTCAACGTTGGCGCCAATCCTGTTATGTGCCCCCATGCGATGCTTAATATGCTTACCACTTTGCGCCGCCCATGTATAAATGTAATCATTAATAATTCTATTTAATAAACCAAATAATTATTATCTGCATTTTTATACAAACATATATAAACTGATATTATAAATTATTTTTAAATTTAACATAGTAATTCATTTAGGGAATTATAATAGGTAAAAGCCCACCCGAATCAAGGAAAATCAAAACCACTTTAATGAGATATTTAATTCTTTCTTGGATATTGTTGATGAAAAAAATAAGCAAACAAATCGAAAGTAGATTTATCATAAAAGGAGGAAAAAATGGAGATAAAGTTTCTGTTCGAGACATGCTATTGAACTTCAATCAAGACAGAAGTACTAAGCTTATTTTTTACCAATGTTTAAATTAAATCATAATCATCATATTTATTATATAGAAATTTTTTTAATTAATTACTGTAATTACAAAATATTACTATAATTTTATTTTATCCTACCATTATATTATTAAATCATAAAAACTAATTTTATTAAAAATTAATTTTTCAAAATATTTTGTGAGGAATTAATATAAATTTTAACAATTAATAAATAATAAAATAATATTTTTTTCTTTTGATAATAAATGAGATTAATCTTAAGATAATTAAAATTTTCAAGTTGTTGACAGTTGAATTTATGTGTCATTTAAATCTTTTGTAAAAAATTGTCTCTGGTTAAAGATTATAAATGTTTTAAATAAAATTTAAAAGAAGACCAGAGCCTCGTAGCATAAAATTTTATATGCAAGTTATCCTATTACATGGGGATCTTAAACTATTGAGACCCTCATCTTTGCATCCTTCAAAATCTTAATTTTATTCAATTAAACTACTCACTGTAGGTAGTAATATAAATTTAATCATGTAATGAGTTATTAGCAAAGTTTTGGGCTGTGACACACCGACAGACACACTTGTTATTATTTAGAATATTGATCGCCGAGTGAAAAGTAAAAGAATTATTTTATATAGCTAAAATCATAAATAGTATGATTTCATCTAATAATTTCGGTAAAACGTCACATAAAAATTGGTGTTAGTAATCCATGCAAAATCTGTAATTATGTTATTAGCCTTATCCGATTTTCCAACTCACAAGCATTCAAATAATAAATATAGAGTTGAAAAATATGTGAAGTAGAGACCTGCCACCCAAACATAAAACTTTAGCTTTCTTTTAATTTTATTAAATTTCTAAATCTTTCTGTTATCACGTTTTACTTTTAAAAGTCCATGATTATGATATTAAGATTAATGGAATTGTATGTAAATCAAAAAAGAACAACCAAGAAGAACAATGGAGGATAATGCCAGAATAATTCGTAAATTTAAGTCATAAAAAAAGTAATTAATCATTCAGTTGACTGACACTATAGAAAGGACATTAGTTTATGTTTCACTACGAATTAGGAAAATACTGAAATAAGAAAATAAATTGAGATAACAGAAATAAAACTTTTGTAGAATAGGGAAAAATAATTCGAAGGTTTATATTTTCGATATATTTTGCCGATTTTTGATATTCAACTGCAAGCTGATATTCTATTTGTTATTGGTGTGTATTTATATACGTTATTGGTGTGTATTTATATACGTTATTGGTGTGTATGTGCATGCAGAATCAATTTTATTCAATATACGTTGGATGAACAGTTGAGATGCAATTTTAATAACTCACACAAGCCGTCAGGTATTTATCAACCGATTTCCTTATAAAACCCAACAATGCATGAAGCTTTGTAATGAAAACTTTTTATTTTTACTTTTCAAACTTAAATTTATTTTTTGATGGACATAATGATTAAAACCTGCCTATCATAGAGACATTCAATTATAGAATGAAATACATGTGAATTATGGTACACTTCATCCACGTTCAAAATATCAGAATTTGTTAAACATATTTTTTAATGTCAATTATTTTATTAATTTAAATTATACCGAAAATATTTTGAATTTCGATACGAATTATAACAACTTAATGGAGATTGTGTTAAAGGTTTCTGTATTTTGTTTGAGTAGAAATCTTCCAATCTTAAAAATGGGTTAGTGAAGTGTACCCTTCCAATCTTAAGATGAGTAGTTAACGAAAAAAGTTTAAAAAACACTATTTTATTTTCATAAAGCTACTTTTTTCTTTAATAATTTCTTTTTCTGGACATTTATTGCATTATGCTCTCCAAAATTGACGTCCAATTATACTGTTAAGGTTTTCAATTAGATAGTTTTGAAAATTCAAGAACTTTTTCGGAAGTTGTGTCCAAAATGTCGCTTTTATATTTAAATACTATATGATATTTGTTATGAACATTTGGTAATAAATTCTTTTCTTATGTATTATGGCAGGAGTTTTCAAGACTTCATTTCTTGCGACACACTTATTCAATACAAATTTTCTTTCGACACACTTAAAATTCTTTTTTAACATCTTCGAAAGATAGATGTAAAATTTAATTAATTATATTTTAAAAATTAATAAAAATTTAAATCAAAGAGATTTATTGTTGATATTTTTTGAGCAGAAACTTTCAAAATAAGATCTTATTTTAGAAAGACTAACAACCATTTCTGCGTCTAAAATCTAAAAATTAAAATTAACTAAAAGTTAGTAAATATAAACATAATTTTTAGATATATTATGTAATTTCAACAAATAACAATTAAATTTAAAATTTATTAATATTGTTTATCAACAAATAACGTTACATCCAACATCAAATATAAATAAAATTTCAACAAATCTAGCGATACACCAAACCATTTCCGCGATATATAATTTCGGATGTATAATATCTCATCAAGAATTTAGAAAATATATGAGAATATAAGTAAAAGAATATATGAAAAAATAAAGTCGGCAAAACGATTCTTTGTTTTTAATCTCTTATGCGCCGCGAGCAATAAATCATAATGGACATCACAATTGGTTGAGATTTGCATCGCATGCAGACAAGTAAGTTTAGTCCATAGAGATTCACATAAATTCTTACATTGCATATTTATTTTATATCCATTCAAAAGCGCAGAACAGCAAATTCATATATGACGAACATATCAGTCATACGCGCTTGAATTAAACATGAAAGAATTAACTTTAATTATTAAAACCATATTTTTACTTAACAAATATTAAGACATGTTTTTGTAAAAATTTATTTTCTATCTAGAATTCTGTATTCTTTTATGTTGTTTTAATAAATTTAGAAATTCAAAGAACATTCAAAAAAATAGTCACGGATTCAGAAATACGAACATTTGAGTGCATTGCGGCACAGAATTATGTTCGAACTGATACGAAATATATTCCAGAATATTGGATACCCCTCCAGTGGGCATCAAGGCTCCTTCAGAAGGCCTTAATGAATGGTTTCATTGTCGATATCAGAACTACTGTCAAATTAATTGATGTATGATTAATGGTATATTGGTTACTGTGGGCTTTTGACTTGTTCATGAATTATAGGAATTAGATAGGTTGAGGGGTCAGATGCAAAATCTGAGATTATTATGTAGCATAATGATTCCATTAGTTTATACACAGGTTCATAAATCTTACATAACATTCATAATTAAAACTTGTCTATTCTAGGTCGTTATCATAGCAGTTTACAGCTATTTTCTATGCCAGCTATTTGCTTCTCAATTCTCTGTCGATTACGATGGAGATAATGTATCAAATATAACCAAAACTGAACCATTAAGAAAAGGGAGCGACATAGATTTTATTTTTTATCCTTTATTTACAATTTTTCAATTTTTATTCATTATGGGATGGTTGAAAGTTCGTTTAAATTTTCCTTAATAATAATAATAATAATAATAATAATAATAATAATAATAATAATAATAATAATAATAATAATAATAATAATAATAATAATAATAATAATAATAATAATAATAATAATAATAATAATAATAATAATAATAATAATAATACTGATGCCTACCTTATCATCTTACTCGTTTAATTTTCAGGTCGCAATATGTTTATTGAATCCATTTGGAAATGGAGAAGAAGATTTTCAAACATCTGATATTTTGGATCAGAATCTTGATGTTTGTTGGAGATCAGGTTGTGCACATGACGATAACTATCCCGATCTTTTAAGTCCCCCACTCTTTAATTTCAAAGTCACAGCTCCATCCAATGATTCTTTAAATACGTTCATATCCTTGACAGAAGAAGATATTTCTGAAATAGAACCATCTCTAGATGATAAGAAGTAAAACAAAAGTTAATGATATTTTTCTAAAAATTTTTTTCTTAGTCATCCATCTTTCGAATGGAGTTTGAAAGGTCTTGATCGAATAAACAAGTTCATCTGTTGCCACCAAGAAGACAATCAAAGCAATTGGGATAATTATATTGGTATTAGAACTAATTTGACAATTGTTTACTATTTTCCAAATTACAATAAATGAAAAAGTTAAATTCTATCTAACTTTAAGTTCTTGATGCAGTTTTTATCAAGTATTGGGCTTTGTCGGGGATGGCGAACGCATGGCACGCGTGTCCAAAGTGGTAGGCAAATAAATGTTCATAGTATATATAGTATATATAATATTTCGATAAGGCAATGCACACATGTATTTTCATTTTTTTATATTGCCATGGAATGTCAAAAAAGGTTCGCCATCCTTGGGCTATACTATAACTTGAAAATAATTGTGTCAAAAACTTGTGACTATATTTAATTTATTGTAGTTAGCACTCTTGTTAGCCCTTAAACCGAGGTACTAGATTAACCGCGTCATTGTTTTTTCAAGAAATTTGACAACACTGACGAATCCTTTTATAACAAAAAATTAGTAAATGTTTTTTTAAGTGAACGAATATGGAAGATAACAAAATGTTATATCATTATTATGTTAAATTGTCCATTTAATATAAATTGCATCATTGAAAACAATCATATTTTGTTTGAATTGAAACATTGATAATTGTAATATAAATGTATGAATTAAATATTTAAAAATTATTTATATTTTTTAATTATTTTAAAATAAATTTTAAAACTAAAATTTAATCAATAAATAACTTTACTATCTGGCTTCGCCCGGGATAGATTCAAATTCATAGTTTATTCATCATAGTTTATTTCATTTATCCTGTTATTAAAAATTTATTTCATTACATGGCTATATACAATATATTTATTCTCTTGTTGATCATCGGCGATGATGAGGAATCCTTCGCCTTTAACATTTGTATATGCAGTGGTCCTTATAAGCGCTTGTCTGTCAAATCCAAGCCTGTGACTTTGAGTGAACAAAATAGTTGGAAGTTGAAAACAGGACAGTTGATCTATAAATAACAGCCAGAATGAACTATACAAATGTTACTGTTCACCGTTTAGGATGAGTTCTTGTGACGGACAAGCAAATAGGCAGACTGACAAGTGCAATTTGCGTTTTACGGTAAAGATTTTCGACTGTTTCAAAGACTGCAAAATTTATTTAAATTCTTAAAACTTATAATTATTTTCATTAAACATTGTAAAGGATTTTCAAATTTATTTTACAGAGTCGCCATATTCTCAATCACTTCGAGATGATCAAATTTTTGCCTTTACAAGTCAGGTAAAATTTGTTTTGAAAATAATCTTCAATATCATCATAGTTAAATAGTAAATTAATTTAAAATTATTAATTTTTAATAATTCAAATTTTTTGAAAATTTAAATTTAAAAACCGCTAAAATTTTTAAAACTGTATTTAACAGATTTGTGCGTGAAATAAAAAATTTATCGGTTGACTTTGAAATTATGCCAAAATTTGACAATAAAAATTTATATTAGAGTGACTGAAATACGTGAAATTTATTGTTTGAACGCTTGAAACTATTTTTCCAACTAAAGGTCAATTGGATAAATTAAACTCGTGCCAAATACAATTACACATAGTTATAAAAATAAATATCAGTACGCAGTGTAGGTGAAATATATTTTATTCTTTTTATTTAGAAAAGCTTAGAAAAGACGAAGCCCTACTTTTCTCGTGAGCGATTGTCAGTAGTTAAAGAAGAATCTCCTTTCCCAAGCTCACCTGTTTTGGCTACGTTACAAGAGTTAAGACTATGAACTTTGTTGTTTAAAATTATTAAAATTATTTCAGAAACGATCATCATATGAGAAAACACTCAAAAAGTCTTTTGTTTTAATCTTCACGGTACTGAAATGAAGTGTAATTTTCTAAAGAAATTAAAAGTTTACTGGGAATATTACATTTAAAGTAAAAATGGTGCATTTTTGAGTTCATATTTTGTAAAAATTTGTTTTATTTTATTAGTTGATTTATATGAGTACAATTTATTTATTTCTAGTTATTTATTTATTTTTTACACTGTTAATATTTAATTAAAAAAATATAAACTAAAAAACACAGTAAATTTTTGTTATTAACTTACTTTTAGTGACTTTTGTACTTAATATTAGAAAAAAATAAAGTTTTATCGGAGAAGAATTAATGTAAATGATAATTTTTAAAATAAAATTTAAATGTGAATTGAAAAAAGCAGTATTACAATGTGTATTTAATAATATTGTAATATTTTGATGTTTTTGATATATTAGAATTGAATTATGGCAGTGCATAAGTTTTTTTTTATTATTAAGAAATTACTTTGTTTTAATAATATTTAATTAAATTAAATCACCCAAACATTCGATTTACGATATATATCGACAGTTTTTCTGTCATCGTCAGATATGATTGAAAGGGACATAAATATTATAGATTTAATATGTTATTTAAATAATTAAAAATATTATTAATTCAATTTAATTATTTTTCAGTTTATATTTTTTTCAATAAATATATTTTAAAAACAGATGTGTAAATTTTAAAAAATTAAAATAGAAATTATTGAATTTAATAATTTAATATCTTTGAAAAACACAACAATCTGCATACTCTCATTTTGCCGCTTAAACTATTTTAAAAAAAACATTTACAGCATTAATATTAAATTGTCGAATTCAATTCATTTTCAAATTTAATCTATTAAAAGCAAAAAATAATAATAAAATAATATTTCAATAATATAGTTTTCATTAGAATTTTTAAATAAATATCTGATACTCATAATGTTTTTTGTATGTTTCATTATTGTCCTCTTACACCAATGTGTAATTTATTGAATCTTTATTGACAATAAGTAGCACTCTCGAATAAAAGCATGAATTCACGTTATTTTAGAAAGTATGGTTTTATTATAATATTAAATTTTAAAATTAATTTTTAAGTAATTTAATATTATAAATTTTCATTTGAAAAGATTTTTTTAATATCTTTGAATATTCTCATCTCCTGTCTGCCATCATAATATTTGTCACTTGCTATAATGAAACAATAATGATGTAACATTAAGAACTTTTTTTGAATGTAAATCAGTAATTATGTCGATGTCGATAAAAAAATTCTTTATGTCATTGGAAAATGAAAAGAAATCAGAAGTGAAAACCAAAAGAAGTTCTTATAAGTTCTTACAAAGCATTCACAAAAGGTGCAGATTAAAAGTATAAATGACCTGTGATTGAATTTTGTTGGGGTTAGTCGGTGAATTTGAATAGGATGTATTGTCAATTTGACCCCAAGTGTGCTTTTAAACAACAGTAATGAACTCCAAACGATATAAACTTTATTGATTAATACACTTTTTCTCCACTTTAAAATGACACAAAGAATTATCTGTTACAGTCACGACTTGGTGCTTATTAGGACCCTTCGGGAAGAATAGCACTTTTCAGACAATTTTCATAGGCAAATTTAGGCTCTAGATAAAAATAAGTTTAAATACCTAAAGTAGATTAAGGTAATTAAAGTAAATTAGGATACATTAGAGTATATTAAAGCAAATTAAGGTAAATTAAAGGGTCTAAAGTAAATTAAAGTACATTAGAGTATATTAAAGTAAATTAAGGTAAATTAGAGTACATTAAGGTAAATTATAGTAAATTAAAGGGTCTAAAGTAAATTTAAGTAAATTTAAGTTCGTTAGAATAAATTTAAGTAAATTTAAGTTCGTAAGAATAAATTTAAGTAAATTTAGGTGCCTAGAGTAAAGTATAGTAAGTTAGGTAAGAATTTTTAAAAATTAAATAGAGGGTCAACCATTAAGTTACATAAAGGTCATTTTTAAAGCTGAAAATTTTAAAAGAAGTTATAGTAGGCAAATTACATAAGGTAAGAATTTTTAAAGCAACTTAGAGTAGACAAAATTAAATGATAAATTTTTTAAATAACATTTTTAGTATAGTTTTATCAATCAGTTTTTAAAATATTTTTTAAAGATAAAATTTTTAACATAATTTTACAACGAAATTTTAAACATGTTTTTAATTGAAAAAATTTTGAATGTAATCTTACAATCGAATTTTTTAGTATAATTTTTACAATGACTTTTTTATACGTGTTGATAACGATCAAATTTTCAAAGAATTTTATTAAATGAAATTTTTGAGTTTCAGTGTTACATAGTAATGCCTAAGGTAGGTAGTAGTCATTCGCAAGAGCAACCCATCTCCTCCACTCTGCAGCAACCCATCCTTATATTGGGGTTTTGTCGGTGAATTTGAATTGGAATTATTGTCAATCTGACTCCAAGCGTGCTTTTAAACAACAGTAATGAACTCCAAACGATATAAACTTTATTGATTAATACACTTTATCTCCACTTTAAAATGACACAACGAATTATCTATCAATCACAATTTGGTGCTTATTAGGACCCTTCGGGAAGAATAGCACTTTTCGGATCAATTGGATTTCACAATCACTTGACTACTGTGACGAGTTTCTGAGATCGGTAGCTCTGATTTAGTTGCTTTGCTTTGACTTCGCTTAATTTCTGTTTCAAATTTCTCTTTTCCTTGATTTCAATGTTAAGTTTTCTCCAAATTTCTCTTTAATACCTTTCTTCAATAATTTCCTGTAATTTTCTTCTTTCCAATTATTCGTCGAATTCTGTCCAATTTCTCTCTTTGATTCCAACTGCGCTTCCTTTTTATACTCCGTCACCCAATAATACATACTGATGTCAAATAGAATTTCCAATATCTTTTACCGCTAATTCCATTTGGGCTTCTATAATCACTGACAGCTGTCCAGATAAATAATTTTTAAAGATGCCCTTTCACGCATTCTCAAACAATATTCCTTCCCTTATCTTGAAAGGGCTTTCGAAATAATGTGCAAATTTTGCTTTTGTTTTTGTTTTCCTAAATTTGCACTCGTTAATTATAAATGACCTTCTTTTATTCAATTGTCTGTTTTTATTGATTTTCTCTTTTTCCATTTTCGTTATTCGACGTTTCTTTTTCATTATCTTTTTTTTAAGCTCCAGAACCACATCTTAACCACTTATCATTGTTTCCCCCAATCATTTTACATGTTTATTAATTATTTTACTCTATTATTTAGATATCCTAAACAATTTCAATGAAATATTTTGTTCTGGGCACTATTTATATATTTGAAACAAGAAACACGAGGAGTCAGAATCAGCACCAAATTGAATAATAATAATAATAATAATAATAATAATAATTTAGAATTTAGAATTTATTATTTGAACAAACAGTTTGTCTTAACCATGGGTCTCAAACTCCAATGGCTCTAAGGGCCAGTAAAGGACTTTTAAATTACTCCGAAGGCCGCATTATCAAATATGTTTCTAAAATTATAAAAGTCTTTTATAAACCACATAATAAGAACATGCTATACAAATTTTACTTAATACATTTATTAAAAAAATTTCTAGCCTGGATGCAATTACGGTATTAAAGTTACTTTATAATCAGTTTTTGTTCTGGCTACCTAGCTGGCAGCGTTTAGTATCAACAAGAACTTTAGTATTAGGTTTCAATTTATGAGATGAAACCAATCTCAGTGTTGCTTGCAAATGTTCATCAGTAAGTCTTGATTTTATAATTTTCAATACCAATTTGATGACTTTAATAAAAACTAACATGCCCAAGAATTCGCCTCGTACCTGAAAATTAATAAAAAGAAAGTGGTATACGCCGTTATCTGCATTTTGATGTCAAGCGTTTGTTTTGCAAAGAACAATTTTTCTGAAAATTCATAATTAATTTAAATGTCTTTCTTAAACACTTTTAAGTTTCAAAACTAACCTATAAGATAAAACACATCAATCATTATTTTACTATTTCATTGGTGTTAAAACCATCAATATTTTTGTTCATGTCCAACTAAGACCGCGAATAAAAAACAATTGATTATGTAAAAGACATGCCCGAATAGTTAAAGACATTGGTTAAATGACGCTAGCATTAATGTTCAAATGGTTATGAGATATAAGATAAAAAAGGAATAGTAAATTTTTAAAAAATCCAAAATTGCTTCGCTGGTCGCGTGTTTGAGACCCCTGGTCTAAACCGTACTCAACCGACTTCAACAATGTCTATGACTTTTTCTATATAAAATAGTTAGATACTCTGAAAACTTTATAAATATCTTCATAAACAGCCATTTTTTTATAAATATAAAATTTGGTCTTATTTTTTATCAAATGGTTCTATTTAATATTCAATAGTGTATTTTTGTTATAGAAATTTTGGTAGAATTTACAATATAGTTTATTTAAATAAAAAAGAATTTATAAATATTCAGATTTTTAAAAATTTCATTTTTGATTTTACTATATTTATAATGACTTTATAGATTTATAATAATTTCTAAAAGTTTTTAATTGACCTAATAATGGACACAACTCAAATTCCGACGGCCCACCCTCTCACCTATAGTTCAAGTCTTAGAAAAAGTTTTTCAAATTTATCAAAACATGGGAGCGATTTTGCAATTGCCGAAACAGATAAAGACATCATCGGAAATCTGGACATAAGACAATTTGTAAAAGTACAAAGCAAAGGATCTATGTTTAATATTCAGGAAATCGACAATGATGATGGGACTCGTCGGTTTAAGGATAATAAATTTAAAATTAAAGAAACCGGTGCTGAGCTTCTCTACAACTCTGTGGGGAGTATCGTGTTATCGACCAGTGCTCAAAAAGGTTCCGAATTTATATTAATGTCAAATTATTCGCCGAAAAAAGACAAAGCGCTTTTCTCTAAAACAAGCCAACCTGATGGGAAATCTATTAGATTTATAGGAGCAAAAATTACGAATGAATTTCTGAAAGCAATTAAAAAAATGTAAAGATTTTACCAATATTTCACTTGATTCAAACAAAAGCTCTTAAACTAATAAAATTTAACACACTCATTTATTTGCTTGTAAAGGAAAATTATTTAATATAGAAATTCAAAATTTCGTAAATTCATTGAATTGTTAAAATGTATAATTTCAAAAAACCGCCAACACCAGATAAGTATTACTATTGGCTGCTATATCTCAACAGTTAAATCACTTTCAATCTTTGTCAAGCTCTCTAGAATAAATTCATTTTTCTTCTGTTTCAACGGTCTACAGTGGCCTCTTATGCAATTTTGAGCTCCTGTGCTAGAATTATAAGACACTTTAAAAAAATGTTTCCAGACTTAATTTACAAAAATAAAAAACAAACTCAGTTTAAATATATAAAAAATTTGTATTTACAACAAAAAAAATTTTCATAATAATTTACATAAAAATAAATCAATAACAAAAATCAATCATGTAACAGTATCGGTTTGATTGTAACGCAATATTCCTTATAGATTTTATAGTATGTCTTTTTAGAATATAATTAACACACATTGAAAATGATATTAAAAGATTTAAGTATATAATTATTTAATTTAATAAAAATAATATCAAATTTTAATAATTAATGATGAATTAATGTAATATATAACGAAATTAAAAAAAATTAAAACTACGGATTTATCTACTGTTTGACTGGAATTTTTTAGTTTCGTCCATCTCTCATTGCAAACATTGAATCCTTCGTTATATTTTATAGTGAGATCATTTAGCAAACAAAATTTATTTCATAAACTGGAAATATTCTTTGAATTTTGATTGCTGATAAATAAATTGAGAATTCATTGCTTTTCTTAATGTCATGTAATCTGGATCGGAAATTGGATTATCTACTGACAAAATATGTAAATAATTTTTTTATATAACGTCGAAAATCTACTTTATATCACAAATTAATATCGAGATGTAATGTATTCAATATAATGATTACAGTAGTACGTTCGAAACTTTTGGTGATATTGCCATAATTATGTATAACAATATTATTACAAACACATGCTGATATAACTAAGTTACAATCCTCAATTCTGCTGACGACTGTTACTATTAATTGAGTTAGTACATCAATTGATTTTTCACGGGTTAATGCTAGTAAATAATAAGTATTAATGTTATATAAATAAATAATGGTAAGAAATAAAATTTCTTAAAAGCAAAATATTAAACATAAAAGAAATAAAATAAACACAGTTCTTTAGTAATATCAAATCTTCAATGGATTTTTCAATGGTACTAAATTCTTGAGAATTTATCATATTATACGTGAAAGAAACACATTAGCAACCTCTATAAAATAAGAAACATTAAATAATATGAAAAAGTATTAAAAATTGAAAGTTATGGATTGTTTTAAACATTAATTTGAACAAAAATTATTTATTTATTATATTCATGGACGCCATCATGCTCCTCCTCTATGCTAAGCAAAGTTAACACAATGAATAAGATAGCTCCGACTGTTTATCTTCAAAAGAAATTTTCAATGTTTTTGACTTGCATCTATACGAAATTGTGTTTTATAATCTGTCAGAAAATGAGGTATTTAATTTGACTATTTATTAGCGTTTTTTTATTTAATGTAGAATTCTTTTTTCAGTAAAATATCCGTTGTAAGATGATGACTTTTATGTGAATATATATAAATGCGATTTCACTATTTTCCTCAAGCGATCTCAGTTTACAATGCTAGGTCGTTCTGAACTTGCGTAACAAATCTCCTAACCATTAATGTTTCGAAATCCTCAATGAGTTTCTCTTTAATTAAGGATACCAATACAATATTCAACATGTCATATTTTCATGGTTGACTCCGTAGTTGACATCTCATATTTTCAGTAATATTTTAAAACTAATTTTGACATATCTAATTTATAATTTCAATTTACATAATTTATCAAAGTTATGTACAAAAAAAGGTTAGTAGATAGTAAGCAGTACTTAATGTATGTCAATGCAAATCAAATTGTATACAAGAAAGGGCAATCTACTTTTTGTAAACATACCGCTAATGCAAATAGTGCCTATATAGAAAAATTGTAATGACAATATTGTATTAATTGTGTTGAATTCAAATAAAAGTTATCTTGTCGGGTATTATTGATTTTGTTGCAAAGTAAAATCGCGAGGAGTCATATATTTGGAATTACAAAACATGAAAAGTTTAATCTCTTGAGTGGTGCGATTTTGTTACATTTACCTCTTAGTTTTCTTATTGTTGCAACTTCTACGATTATTGCCATCAACGATGGGCGTACGCAGTGGGGATTAAGGAGAAAAATCCCCCCAAAATTTCAAAAGGAACTAAAATTAAAACATACTGTAAACTGTAATTTTATTTCACTCTATGAATGTAAATTTTTGTAATTTACCGGTAATTTTAATTTTGTTAATTTAGTTAAATAATTTGGTAAATAAATTCGTGTTTATATGCTTCTTAAGTTTGAGAGCCACTGTACATCGTGCGGAAATAAAAATAAAATTTAAAATATCCAATTCAATTCCGTGTTAAAAGTTTGAAATAAAAATGTTAATTTTTCTTATGTTTGCTGAGTTTTAATTAGCATTGTTTATAAAATATTTTATTACCTAAGGTATTATATTAGAAAACAATGTGTCAAGTACCACTTATAAATGTTGTTTAGAAAGGAGCCTTATAAGATTTTAATAGTTTCTAATTTACATGTGCAATAAATACAAAATCAATAAAACAGTTTAATGAAGATTTATTTTGAAAATCCCTCCCCCGAACTTTTTATCTGAGTACGCCCATGCCATCACCCACCATGGATAGGAGCTAAGACCTTGTTGAATTACTTTGAAAATGAAATAAATAAAACAATAATATATTGAAAATCATATAATGATATTGTGATATAATTAATGTAATTTATTTAATTAAAACAAATTTATTCAATAATATCTGAGGAGAATCTTTGATTAAATTCAAATAATATTCTGAGTAATTTATCATTCGATTTATAAATTATGTTTTTTATTTAATTTTATTTTCTATTCAAAATCTGTAACTATATTTCATTATTTCTTTCATGGTCATGAAAAATAATTCTTGGAACGTTCAAGCGAGGACCATGTTTTGCAATGTGAAATGCCCAGTTGAAAACTTTGGAAACGTTTTGTATGTGGCTCAACAAGTTCCTGTATAAATATTTTATTAATAGTAAAAATGCATTTAATCTATAAACATATTGTATTATGGATTACAGAAGATAGTTTATGGAAAATGTCAGTTGCCTCTAGTTTGAAGAATAAAATGTCTAGAAGATCAACTTTTACTGAAAAAGCACATAATTATGCAATAGCTGAAGATAATGATATCATAGCAAAAATTCAGTTGCGTTCACCTTCTGATGTTCCAAGCAAAGGTTCAATGTTTGACATTCAAGATATTGAAGAAGACCCACAGCGAATCACTCCAAATCAGGAAGGAAAAGAGATATTAACGGTTAAAGTTCCATCAGCAGAATCCAAACCAAAACCAAAGAAATAACGTTAAATCCTCTCTGCAATTGAGAATTTCATTACAATAAATTGTCGATGATAAATTAATTAATTATTAAAGATTCGACATATAGTAGAATATCATTTAACATTTTCGGACCCTTTCTGAATCAAAAGGTGTGGCAGTCAACACGTTAGAGGCCGTGAAATATTACAGTCGTGTCTCAATCCTATTGATTTCGTCCGGTCTGAAGGCTATAATACTGTAGAGATACCTTTATAAAATATTTTAATATTCTTTCACTGTACCCTCTCGCATCCGAAAATGGAATGAATTATGAGATATTTATCCCTAAAATAATTAATTTTCATACAATGGTCTTTTTCGCTTTTTTATAACAGTCATTCTAAAAATGTTGTAAAAGGTAAGTAAAATTTGTCACTCGTCACTCTTATCGGGTATTGGGTTCCCTTTGTAATTCGGCAACAAAAATAATATATAAAATTAGGTTAAAAAATAGTACGGCTTGATTATTTTTCCAATTAGCTTCGCCTATTGGAGTGATTTTTTGCTTAGATATTTTACTTATTTTTACATTTGTGTATTTTGTTTTCAATTTTTATTAAACATAAGAGGATAACGTCATAAGTTTCCAACGTTTACATTAGATCGGCTTATTGAAATTCGTACAAGATCGGCACTTTACAAATGAACATCCTGAAATGACTCTGATTTAAATTTATTTATCATAATTTCTTGACCGGTCTGTTTATTGGTGAATTAATCCTATTACACACTATTCTTGTTTTTCTACTTTAACAAACTCAAACCGCAACAAATATGTGGGGGTATCCTAAAAACATTATTGAGAGGGGTCTCATATAAAAACCTGACCTTGAATTGATCTCAAAATCGTGAGTCGAGGATTCTTATATGTCGGTAATTTTTATAACTCAAACTTTATTTCATCAAGGGGAAACCTATCGAAAGCCTAATTTGAATGTACAATAATTATTTATTTTCAAAAATCCTCGAAACGCAACTATAAGTTGTTTTTTTGCAAGACAGGCTTATCCTAATGATAGAAAATATTTAATTGATTCGTTCCAATATGCAACAAAAGATACATCATGGATATCTATTATTTGACTTTACTCAACAATGCCTTGATTATTTACGTATTGAAACAGATATTTTCAATGAAAAAGGTGCTACTATTTATAATTGTTATATTTAAGTTATAAATTTATAATTAAATAACTAAATTAACATAAATTCAAACTCTATTTAATTGACAACAATATTAAAACAATGTTTCATAATTAATTTAAACTATCATTTTTATATTAAATTTATATACTAAAAAATAGATAAAATTAGACACACTCGTTGGCTGGCCAAAAGCCATCTGGGTAATCCCTTAGAATAAAGGTCATTGGATAGGATACCTAGCCAATAATAAAGAAATGTCTTCTGTGATTTCCGGTTTCAAAAGTGGAATCGGCTACGATCAAAAACTTATAATAATAAAAAAAATGGACATGATCACAGTATCACAGTTGAAAGTAATTTATCTTTCACAGAATGATATTCATTTCAGAACAACAACTGCGACCGCAGAGGATTAGTTATCAAATTCATGGTTGACTTTCTTAAGAATTCAAACAATGCAATCTTCACTACACCTGGTTCATGAAAAATAAGTAAAAATCTCGTGAAAATGATCAGAAATTACACATAAAAGATTAAAGAATATGGAAATTGAAGAAAGAAAATAGAATGAGAAAATAGAATCAATCATGAGAGATTTTAGACTGCATTAACTAGATATGAATGAAATATTCAAATGGTTCAGCAAAAAGTATGTGGTGTAAAAAAATAAACCAAATAAATAAAACAAATATAAATTATTGAAAAACATAATTTTTAATATTAAATAAGTTTTAAATAATTTTAAATAATTTTTAAAATATTTTAAAAATATTTTTGAATATTTTTAAATAATTTTTTTATTATTTTTAGAATATTTTAGTTATTTTTTATTATGTTAAATATGGTTTAAATATTTTTAATAATTTTTTAAATATTTTTAAATAATCTTTATTTATTATTAAACAACTTTAAAATATTTTAAAATAATTTTTTAATAATATTTCAAATACTTTAAAGATTATTTAAAAATATTTAAAAATTATTTAATATTAAAAATTATGTTTTTCAAAAATTTATAATTGTTTTATTTATTTGGTTTATTTATTTTACAGTTTATTTATTTTACACCACAGGTTCAGCAAAAAATATAAAAGTGGTTTGAAACTAAAAAGAGCGTTAAGAAACAGCAAAACTAAATATTCTTATCAGAAACCAAAGATTACATACACTCGAAATAAACCACATTGGATACATTGTATAAGATCCAGACCACCAAACAATGACCACACACTTTGTAAAGAACAAAACTGAAGATTTATCACCATATCAATATATAGCTATCAAAAATACCATAAAAAAGAGTGATGATAAATCTCCAGGGAAGACAATATCCCAATAAAGCAATAAAGAAATGGAAGAAATTGATGGGAAATGATTACTAGTGGAAATATTTAACAGAATTCATGAAAAATGCGACATTTCGGGCATATGAAGAGCCTTCAAGACAACACTACTCCTGTAAACAAGGAAAAACGAAAACCAACACCCATCTAGTTGAAGACTAGTAGTCGTCGTGCTAACAAGCTGCGGGTTATTTATGGATATCATAAACGAACGAGTCTTAAATTGGTAGAAAGCAGTTAATAAGCCAATGAAGCACAACCATATTATCCTGGCACAAGAAAAGTACACAGATAAAGATATTTGGATGAAGACAACAAGTAACCTTGTGGTTTTAGATATCAAAGGTTTTAGGTAGTATACCATATGATGTGACCTGGTACACTTTGGAAGAATTGTACAGCAACTGCAAAACAATAAACCTGTTAAACGAGTGTAGCAAAAACCCTCGTGCAACATAACTACAATAAGACCAAATCAAACCAAATAAATCCAGGTCAAGGATGTAAAATAAGGATGTCCACACTCAATGACACTTTTTAGTCTCTCCATAAAATACCTTCTACAAGCTGCAATAAAATTGCATGAAATAACCAAAAAATAATTGGACAGAACATCACAAAATTTGCTTATGCTGATTATCTGGTTCTGATTTCCAAACAACATTAAATTTTGAACATCATAGTTTAAAAGACGACCCTTGCGAGTCGGGTGTTCTAACCAAAAAATGTAGATATTTCAGGTTTAAAGGGGTGGGATAACAGAATAAATATCGTCGGAAAAGAAATAAAGTTTGTCAATTCTGAAAATATTTAAACCTATTTAGGAGTACGAATAGAAAACAAGGAAAAGAAAGATCTAAAAGAGACATTCAACGAAATAAGAAAAATGCCAAATATATAAAGTTCAAGGAGAAGATATAGCAAAAAATTAACACCAACGAAAAATCTAAAAATTTCCGAGGTCGTCGAGTCAAAATATTTATATTTTTAAATATTTTATTTGATATTTAAATATGTTAAGTAATATTTAAAAAAGTTATTTAGAAAGTTAAAATATTTTATTTTATAGTTAAATCTTGATAAGTAGTATTTAAAAATGTTAATTAATAATTTTGAATGTTTTAACTTATATTTATAAATATATTATTTAAAATTTAATTCTTATTTTGTTTGCATATCTTAATTTATATTTTTAAATAATTTTACTTACATTTTTAAATATTTTAATTGAAAATTAATTCTTATTATGTTTAAATATGTTAATTAATATTTTAAAGGGTTAATTAGTAATTTTTAAATATTTTAATTTATATTATAAATATGCTAATTAATATTTTCTAAAATATACCAACTTTTAATCAAATGAGGAAAACTTTAAAACCTCATATTATATTATAAAATAAAATTTAATTAAGATTTGAAATAATGTTAGATTCTATTTGTTGTTTTTAATATAATTTTAAAAATTAACACTGAAAGTTTAGAGTCGGAAAAAATCAAATATTGAATATTATCTTAAAAATATAAAAAGAATATATTAATTATAAATTAAAAAAATTTATTTTAAAAATATATTAAAATTCCTTATTTATTACATAATAAAATTTTATTTTGTAAAAGATAATAATTTTTAAAATTTGTTTAAATAATATATTTATGAATAGATATAATTATCAAAATATGTTCAACATTAAAACAGCTTTAAAATCATTAGAATTTGGAAAAGGTTCTTTAACAGAATTTCAGTTTAAAGAATTAAGAAAGACTCTTGAATGTAGAAATTGTAATATTCGTGTAATGTATCAAAAACAAATGTCAATCGAGTTGAAAAATGATAATTTTGATATGAAATATTATTCAGTATCTAGATTGGCTTCAGCTCTTCAACTTCAAAAAATGGACCTTTTTGATTATGACTGTGATTCCCATCAATTGATTCTAGAAAGATTATCAAATTCTCGAAATGAATCAAAAGTCCTACCAGCAATTACAACCTCTCCAGATGATGAGACTTCTTTACCAAAATTTCATTTGATTTTGAATGGTAAAAAGTTCAAACCAAATGTCGACAGTTGCGCTCAAACATCTTGTATCCCTAACGAAAAAGGGGAAAATAAAACGAAAATGGTCAAATTTTCGCCTCAAATAAAAATGTCAACATTAATTACTTATGAAAGTGCTGCAAAAATAGAGCGAAGCGATAAAATCTATGTAAGACAAGGTATCAGAAGACATATTATGAATCAAACTTTGACAAATGTAAATTGGGATGCCATAGAAGATGCCATAGAAAATGACTAATAAATGCAGAAATCGTTCATTATTTACACAAAATTTTAATTTCTGTTGTTGGTAAACAAATTTGATTTTTGTATAACGCCTGAATCCGACTTTTTATATTTTAATAAAATATTTCAACTACTCAAAATTGTATTTATATTAATTTTTTTATCGTTAATTTCATTATCGTATAACAGTTTATTAAAACAAAAGTTAATTATTATTCATAATAATTATACTTATTATACCGACAATGTTAATACTTGTAAAGGCAATATTACTATTTATATCTAGAAAATAGTCTTCAAAAAACAGATTTATGATTAGTATTAACACAGTCCATAACAATTTTTAAATAATATTTTAAAAATATAATTATTATTGACAAATAATTAAACAATTATCAGCGTTAATTTTGTAATTAAATAATAATTGTAAGTAGATATCTAAAAATTTAAATAATAAATATGTTGAGTTTGTTTCTTACAAGTCGTTTTTTCTCTAACTCCCGGTATTTTTACTTTGCAAAGAAAATCAACAACATCCAACACAAGACATCTTTATTTTTATTTACCACAGTAAACACAATTGTCTATAACCTATTTTCTTGCATTAGGGTTAAGCCCATTCACGACAGATGGCCTTTTCTTGTACACACATCAATTTAAATTGGCGGCGCTTGTTTAGAATTGCCCCGCATTTTTAAATAAATTTTATTATAGGGCATTTAATACTTTTAAAGATGGATAATCAACCTAACAAAACATCAATGATTAATTTGAACTTATTGTCACTTTATGACATTGTTCGAACCAAGGAAGGTGCCATTAGATTTTTGCAAGATAGTGGTATATTAAATCGACGCAAAGCATGCCTAAACAACCACGAAATGATTTTATCGATCACAGATGAAAGAGAAAGATGGAGATGTACGAAAAAAACCTGTAGAAACGAGGTTTCTTTGAAGTCTGGATCTTGGCTGGAAAACATTAACCTCTCTTATACCGAAGTTGTTTTATTTATATATTCTTGGAGTTTTGAATTAACTTCGATTAAATTTTGCCAAAGGGAGTTAAGTATTTCATCAAACGCAACCATCATTGACTGGAACAATTATCTCCGAGAGGTTTGTGCCAGTAGTCTGTTACGAAATCCCTTGATCATCGGTGGTCCTGGTTTACATGTAGAGATTGATGAATCTCTATTTACCAGGAGAAAAAACAACATTGGACGTGTTTATCCACAACAGTGGGTGTTCGGCGGCATTTGTAGGGAAACTGGGGATTGCTTTCTTTATGTCGTTCCTGATCGCTCGGCAAACACCTTAATGCCCATCATACAGCAATCCATAAGACCAGGGTCAATTATAATATCTGATGAATGCCAGGCATATAGTCAAATTCCAAACGTGGGATTTGGTTACGTGCATGAAACAGTCAACCATTCAGTAAATTTCATTAATCCCATTACCGGTGCAAACACACAAATGATTGAAGGATGTTGGAGTTTAGCGAAACAAAGAAATAAGCCTCATTTTAAGACGCATCGTGGCATGTTAGATAGTTATTTATGTGAGTATATGTGGCGACGAAGATTAAATGGTGCAAATCCATTTGAAAAGATTTTACCTGCCCAATGATCGAGTTAGATAACTGTTTTTACAGTCATGTTAGGTATCTTTAATAATAAAAGCTTGTATTAAAAGTTTATTATTTAAAATAAAATTTATTTAAAAAATGCGGGACAATTCTAAACAAGCGCCAAATTGGCTTAAATTAAGTATCACTCACTTCCAGACTTACTTTCTATTCTATTCCTGTTTGTAGTAACAAACTAATTTCATCATAAAAAATATGATGTATTATATATATTACCTAGGACACCGCTATGTCATTAAATATTTATTAAATTATTAATTATTAATAATTGCAATTTTGTTTAAAATCATCAAAGTTCGTTACAAAGTTCAAAAGTTATAAATTTGTAATTATTATTCAATTGATAAAACTGCTTAAATAAAATAGAAAATAGTTTCTTGACTAGAATTTTGACATGATTTTGATTGTCTCACTTTTACTTTCGGTATTGAAACTTGCTATTTGCGATGATATTTATTTCGTCAATCCGACTGATGGGGCTCAAGAAATGTCAATAGAAGCTGTTAAAAACGGAACTGGCTATTCATTTCGTTTAGTAAAAGGTAAAAATAAATTTTTAAATATTCTTTAATACAATTTAAGGACATGGATCTAAATCGCTCATTGCCAAAGCAACCTTCATTCAGCAAATTAATTCTACTGGGTTTGGTCTTTACTAATTTTAATTTCTAAATTGCTCAAATCTTTTTTATTTTTATTAACCACTTGAGTCCGATTTGAACAATGCGACATGCGAGCAGATTAAAAAACACTAACATTTCAGATTTCATTTTACAGCCCGAATATATATTCTTATTGGTCAATTCCCCCTTTCATCTCACTAGTGCATCAACAAATTCTTAAAAGTTTAATTTATTTTTCCAAAAGCTCAATTTCAGGAAAAAAATAATTCTGGATTCAAAGGGTTTAGGAACTATATTTATGTTTTAAGGGTTTTTATCAGTCACAACAGTGTGAATATAATTTTTAATAATAATTTTTAATGCCTATATAATCAGTAATAATTTATATAGATATATAAATGGTAATTGTATATTTACAGGTCATGTATAAATTGAAGATTTTAACTATTTTTAAATATTCAAAAATAGAAGATGTAAATTTATAAAAATTAGATTTTCAAATCCATATCGCTTAGTCCCAGTCCCCTCTATTTAGACTGTACATATACACAATAAGTACATGCTGTTTTTTAGGAACCTTCACTTTTAATATGACGTTTATGTACTAAATCTTAAATAAAAATAAAAAAATTCAACTTAAAATGATAGTGTTGGTTTTGTTTAAATTGATGATTGAAGATTTTACATTAAAATTGGTTTGATTAATAATAATAATAATAACCTGTCATGTGAGTTTGTAATCGGAATTGGAATTAAATTTGTTTATAATTTTATATATATATATATAATCGAGTTTTATTACATACATTTAAACAAGTCAGCTGAGTACATTTCATGTGAAAATCTTTGACTAAAATCTTTCATTTTGAATTGCAAATACTTTTTGTTTGAATATCAGTAATGGAGTTATTTTTATTTCTTTTTTATATTGTATAAGAATTTAGTGTAGCGAAGTTTGATTCAGGAATTTATTGAGGAAAGCAATTTTTCCGTTATTTACAGTGTTGAGGATATCCAAATAATAAAATCAAATAATTATTAGAGTGAGCAAAATGATTATGGAGGGGGAATAATGTCAAAAATAAAGGGTGTTTTCCCAAAATTCTGAAAAACGGGTGAAAAAAAGAAATCAAAAATGAGAGGAAAACATCTGAATTGCTTGAAATCAAACAACAAAATACGAAAAGGTGATATTTAATTAAGAAATAAAAATATAAGGGGAAAACAAAAATAGAATAAAATTATCCTATTTCGAAAAATTGTTATTTAAAAACAAAAATTATTGTTTTGAAAATGAAGAAATAAAAATATATTAATGAATTTATGATATTTAATAAAATACAAAAATAAGATGGAAGGATAGATGGATGAAAGACAAAAAAGATTTAATTGATAAAATTAATTGAAGGAGGAAACGTGGAGGATTTTATTTTCACTTTTCCAAAACGATCAAAGAAAATAAAGTTAGTTGAGCATAATTTACTAAATGGTTAATTACAAAGGTATTCTACCTTCAAGGTGAGTTATTTATCCTTTAAAGTGAAACTTTAATTGTATATTAAATTATGATCGTGAATTTCTTGTTCAAAAGAGTCTAAGAATTAAGTATACAAATATTATATAAATACATTTTTAACATTGTTTGTTTTGTCCAAAGATTATTGAACCCAAAGAGTTAGATTTGAATTATAATATCTCTTCATCTTCTTTGCTCAATACTGGATTTGCTTTATATAAAGACCAAAAACAATTTTAAAATACATTAATATAGAAAGGAAAGTAGAAAAGACTTTACTAATTATGCAAAAAAATTAGGTGCAACAAGAATTCGCAAAAGTTTGCAATTGGTTGCAATGCTTCAGTGAATCTTGTAATGAATCTTCTGATTGGTTGATTGTTTTGCCAATAAAAATGTAAACTTTAATAAATGGAGATTTGGTAATATTTTGAAAAGCATAAATAAATTAGTTTTTTAATTTTAACTACAGCTAAATTTTATTTTTAATTTTCCAATTAATTTAAAAACCCCTGGTCAATGTAACGAATGGCGGGTCGATAAGGAATAACGACTATATATTACTATTATTTTATTAAAATATAAAAAAAATATTTATTTTTCCTTATATGCCTCAATTTCAGATATTTTTGTAAATTCTATTTCTTGTTTTTTTTTTCATAATGTAACCCACTGATGTCCAGCCTACTTCAGTGGTGGATCAGGGTCGTCTACTAAGGGAGAGATTTTAGGATAAGCTTTAGGTTTACACTTACATAAACCTAATTACATAATTGAAAACTTAATATAATTATATTTTTATATTTAAGTTAATATGAGGACTATATACTTTGTTTTGGAGAAAATTAAATATTATTTTTTTGAAATATTATTTGATTAGTAAGGAAAAGGATGAGAAAGAAAGAGATTAGATGTATTTGCATTTTTATCTTCAATATTTTAAATGGCGATAATTTTCTTTTCTGTTTATCTAATGACCGAACTATTTTATTATTATATGATAAATTATTTTGCTACCAGGAAAATAAATTATGCAATATTTAAATAAAAATTTATTTTCTTAGATGGGCTCATTTGTCTTTAACGTCCATGAATTATCCTGACGAATTGCAAGCTTACTATTCCGGAATCCTTGAAGGTATCATTACAAAACCGCTTATTAAAGCACATATTTCAAATACCTATCCAGGTACTTTTTAATAACTATTATGAAAATTTTCAAAACTAATAAGTAATTTCTGAAATGTAAGCTACCAAAACATAATTAATACCTTGACGAAATGGAATTTTCCCGGGTTTTAGTGATTAAAAATTTATAATAAGCAGTGCAAAAATTCTGAGAAGTTTTTAGGTGACAGACCTGTCTTATTAATAATTAAAAGATAAAATTAAATTAATAAAATTAAAATAAAATACTATTAAATTATAAATTAATATTAAATTTGAAGGATATAATAATGCATTCTAAACTCCAAAAAGAATATTTTAATGGTTTTGAAATTTCACACTTTGAATATCTTTAAATATAATTAAAGGATAAAATTAAACATATTCGAATTAAAACAAAACACTATTAAATTAGAAATTAACACTGTTAACCGTATGCAAAGTGTTTTCATAGTGATAAATATTTAAACAAACTCAAAAATAATAATTTTAGAAAGATAATTTTTATTAGTTTGGCATACTAAACTAGTAAATGATAAAATCAAATTCTATTTAATAAGATAGAAATTTAATAATTTTACTCTTGAAATAAAACATTTAATAATTTATCATCAATTTCAGATTATTGTTCAAAACCTTCAACATTTTGTAAAAATCTTAAACAATACTTTTCTACAAATATTGAGTCAATTATTGTAAAATCTAGATATCAAGGTGGATACTGGAAAATGGTAAAATTATCTTTATGTTATCTTATTTCTCATTTATATTTTGTTATTATAAAGATTCGATTGCAATTGTGGCAAATCAAAGGATTACAGGATGCTTATGACAACAGTTGGAAGACTCAATCAAAAGATATTAATGAAAATTATTTGAGACAGTTGAAAGATCAAGTCTTCGGAATATTGTAAGAATATTGTTTTAACTCAAATATTATTCATAAACTATTCATAAAAATACACAAAACGTTTTGCGCAAAGCAATTAAAATAAAAAACTTAAAAGAATTCCAAAAATTAAAAAAATCTGAAAAATAAAAACCAATATTTTTCCAAGGAAAAATGGAAAGATAAATACTAACTGGGATACACAAAAAGGTATAAATAAAATGGAAATTGTTACAAATTAATTAAAAACTTTTTAAATGTGCAACAATGTAAAAACCAATATTTTTGAGTTAGGGTTAGGTAAAGTGACAAATGAAAAGTTGAAGATGTATAAAATAATTTTATTTTAAAATGGAGGGCTTGAATCAAAAAACAAATTAATTAATCTTATTTATTATTCAAGAAAACTCATAAATCATTTAAGAATCTCGGAAAAGGACAGAGTAAATGATCAAGAAATCTCAGAGGGTGAAAGTTGCCCTAATATTTCGTTGTCATCTCGGGTAGTGAATTCAAAGATCCTATTAAGGAAGATGAGATATGGGAAGAGCTCCATAAAAATCAGTATTTACCAGTTGATTGAAAGATAAAAAAGATCAAGCTACTTTACTGAGCGAGGACCTATATAGAGAAGATTACGCCACCTAAATTGTATTTTGAAGGATGACATCTTGGGATATCTAACCCAGAGTATTAACTAACTTGTTTCAACGAAGTGTTTTTTCTGTGATTAAATAACAGTTATTTTGTTTAGATTATATGGTGCGTTTTTATGATCATTAAATCACCTTTAAAAAACTTTACTTAAGTAATAAATAACTTTAAGTTATTTAATTTAAATCTTTACCTTATAACATAAAAACATTTCAGCCTTCTTCAAGCTGATGGTGATTTGTCTGCCTTGAGTAGCATACTTGGAGGCTCAGAATATCATTCAAGGTTTGCAGCTCGCAAAGTTATTGGTGACGGAAGCTGTTCTGCATTCATTAAATATGTAAAAGGCGATATTTACGCAGCCCATGTTACCTGGAGCCCATATAATTTGATGCTAAGGATAACAAAGTATTACAATTTCCCATATCGAATTAACTGTAAGAACGGATGCAATAAAATTGTAATTCATTTAAATTTACTTTTTCCAGTCGAAGTCGCAAATAGTCCAATTATCCCCGGACAGAATATTAGCTTCTCTTCCTATCCCGCTATAATATCTTCCATTGATGATTTCTACGTGACATCAGCTGGATTGGTAAGATTTTAAACTTTTTTTATAAATTTTGGGTTAATATTATTCATTTTGGTACTGATTATGACTCTTTGTTTCAATAATTAATTAAAACCCAAAACTTTATTGAAATTAAATTTGATTTTTTAAGGATGCCTAAATAATAAAAAATTAAATAATTGTTGTTAAAGTGAACAAAATGATTAGGGAAAGGTATAAAATAAAAGGCATGTTGTTCCAGAATTTTGAAAAGTAAGAGCGAAAGGAAGAAATGTAAAAAAGCAAAAACGAAATAATAAAGAATTGGAAAAATTCAAACAATGAAATACGACAAGGTCATTCTTAATTAAAAAGTACAAAGTAAAAAAGAGAAAACAAAATTAAAGTTAAATTTTCATATCTTGACGGTTTATTCTAGAAGAAGGGAAGGTAATACCCGGGAGGCCAAAATATGGCTTATTCAAAAATTATATATCTTGACAGATGTTAAAAATAATAAAAATAACGGAATATTACTCAAAGGAATGTGTTGGGAAAAAGAATCTTATTGAAAATCAATATCAGATTGCAAACTAGAATGGAATATACAATTTGAATCATAAACAGAATTTAATTTCCAAAGGACGAAAGTTGAAAAGATAGAAAAAGAGATGATAATTGAAAATTACAAACGAAAATAAGATAACAGAATTAAACAAAATGGAGTGTGAGTTTACCGGAGAAAACTTTATTGAATCGAAGAAGCAGTCTTAACCAAACTAATGTTATTAATTGCCAGTGTTAAATTATTTCAAGCCAAAGCCAGGAAAGCAACCGAATCAAATCTACTGATCATTGAAATCAGAAACAGCAGTCAAGTCGTTGATAATTCTGAGTCGTATTGTTAACGTGATATTCCTCGTGGAGAGTTATAATAAGCACTCAATTCATTTTAGTGATATTGAGTTATTGGTGTCGCTGTAAATTGGAAGTCAATTGTGGTAATCAATAAAAGTTTATATTGTCTGCACTTCGGTATTGTTGTTAAACAAGACACACTTGCAGTCATAAATAATTGACAATATTGAATTTCACCAACAACCTTAACAATTTTATAAAAAGTTGGATTTATATATAAATGTTTTCACTTAAAACGTAATAATATTTTTTTATGAGAGGGGTTTTAGAATTTGAGTTCCGGTTTCAGCTTTTTTTATAAATCAATAACAAAATATAAAAAAAGGTTTTTCTAGGTCAGCACTGAGACAACGATTGGAAATTATAATGCCTCCCTTTGGAAACCTTTGAAAACTAAAGCAGCTTCAATTGTCTTGGAATATTTGAGAGTCCAAACTGCAAATCGTCTATCGAAATCAGGATTGGAATGGACCACTACTTTCTCCCTGCATAATAGCGGCACGTAAGAAATTGCTTCATATTTATGCAAATGAATGATAGCGGTGAAATTATAAATACTTTTAAGCCTTTAAATTCATAAAAATTAGTCATTTAATTACTGAAAATAATTTTGAGGTTTTACCTTATGGGCAACAAAATATGGGGAAAAGATTTACTGTTAAATGTTTTGATTTTTTTTCTAACAAAGTTAAGAATTAAAACTTTCGAGAATTAAAAAAACTCCCCGCCGAAATCGGGAGGTCTGGCAAGCCTGCCCGGCCCCCGATAAGTGCAAATTACGCACGTATTCCTATTTCATATTTTGTGTTTATAAATATTGCAAAAATATATTATATAGATCAATTTGAGTCAAGGGTTAGTAAAATTTTCTCAAAAAAAAAATTTTTCTTAGATTTTGAAAAAACATTTTCACATATTTTCAGTATTAAAACATGCTTTAATTAATTATATTTTTATCGGCTTCATTTAGAATTCTTTTATATTCCAATGTAAATCATTGTAAAATACAAAAACAAATAATTTATTCACAGATTATTTATTCATAGCTTGATTATTTCAACATTTTTATATACAATACAGTTTTTGTCTCGATTTCTCCAATGATTTCAGTGTATAATTCACCATTTTAGCAGTAATTATGACAGTCTCATTAAGCATCTTATTCAGATACAATAATCAGTGGATGGTCGTCAATTACAACCTTATGAAGGGTCACAGGTTCGGTATGCCAATTCCTAATGGAGTTCTTTATGTTGCTGAGCAAATACCGTAATTAAAAATATATAATTATTCGACTAATCATCTTTTTCAAGTGGCCTTATTGTTTACAAGGACCTCACTGATTATCTTCGAACTTCCTATTGGGCCAGTTATAATATTCCGTGCGTCTATTGTAGTTCATTGAATATAATATCCTTCCGATTGTAGATTTTTCAAGAATGTCTATCAAATCAGTGGCTATGCGGACATGGCAAAAAAATACGGTGATTTCTTCACCATTGATAAAGGGCCCAGAGCCTTGATTTTCAAAAGAGATGCCCACACAGTGACAAATTTCCATTCATTAATGAAATTAATGAGGTCTTTTTAATTTTTATTAGAGCCAATGAAGATTTATAATTTCTAAATTGTAGATATAATGATTTCCAAAATGATCCATTGGCACGGTGCAATTGTACCCCGCCTTACAGTGGAGAAAACGGTATATCATCGAGATCGGATTTAAATGACCCAAATGGGAAATATCCCTTTGGAGCTCTCGCTTATCGACTACATGGAGGCACCGACTTGAAATTTACAAGTTCAGTGTTATCAAAAGCGGTAATTATTTTTTATCTGTAAAATAAATAGTGTGCTAAAATACGGATTTCTCGGTTTTAAGATGCCAATAGAAAAACATTTTTACTAACATTCTCTAACATTCTCTTCTACATAATAATTACACACTTTCGAAACTCTTTAATGCCTCATACATACTATATCTACTTTTCAAGCATTCACTCAAATAGTGTTTTAAACAATCGGACAAACAATTCCCCATCATTTTTAAATCATCACTGTTTGACAATAATATTTACAAATTATTTAACTATGTAATTTGTTATTAAAGTTCACACCATTTGTATCACATGGTCATAGTCTTACGGTAAATTCTGATCGTTTTATTATTCTTTCATAACTCTTACTCAAGAAGTCTGACGACCATAACTCTATTTTTAATTTTGGTCAGCAAATCAAGGTCTTTAACATTTCAAAAATAATATGTTAACGAAATATTCGATACCACATTACAATAATAATTATCATAATTATCATTCCGCAAGAAACTGAAGAGGATTATTTAATAATCGAAACTTATTTCAACAATATATTTATTACTTTGCAGCAAGGGCTTATTTTGTTATTCACTTATCTGATAAACTAATAATAATAACAATAATAATACCAATAATAATAATTCCATAATAATGTGGAGTATATTCAAAATTAAAATATTAAATAAAATAATTCAGGGAAAAATATATAAATCAGAAAGTATGTCGTTCTGGAACACTGATAAAAAATGAACAACGAGAAGAGAAATACCAAATCAAGAAATACCACAATTTATGTTTTAATTAATAAACGCAAATGAAAAATAGAGAAACAAAACCAAAAATAATTTTGGAATGAAATTCCCGTACTTTAACAGTTGCTTAAGATAATAAACCCGTATACTGATACGAATATATTTAGGTTCGACTGAAAAAGCAGCTTCTTAGTTATTATTACAATATTACCCTTTGTGTGACGTTATAAGTCATGTGTTATGAGTATTGAGTGGTGAATCTTTTGTGTAGTTGTGTTAGCAAAACTCAAATTGATTGTAACTGTGAAACACAATAAATATTGAAAATATCGAGAACTTGTTAATATTGTAAGACACGCTCGTAGTCAGATCAGCAATTGTTTATTTCATATTTAACAGATAATCCCAAAAATAATAATACAATTCATCGATGACTTACTAAATTTCAAGATCCCAGAAATACTCAAACACGCTGGCCTTTCAATTCCTATATCATATAAGTCTTGGACATTTAGATAAGTGCTGGAAAACAACACAATAAAAAACTGCCATATACCAAAGAAAATATACTTACGAGAAACACTGTCTATCCCATCTCTTGCCATTTATGCAAAGAAATATACATTGGGAAAACATTCAGGAACTTACTCCTGCTGGAAAATGCTCGGTATAAAGATCTCTCCAAACGATATTAACCAAGAAAGGAAAGAAAAAATATTTCAATTAAAAATATCGTTACAAAACAATATGAAAAATGAATGTTTTTAAGTAGCTTTTAACAGTAAAAAAGTAAAAGTTTATAAAGTGCAAACATTAGAAATTGTCGAATACTCCAAAAATCATAGCAGTAGAATCACATTGCGGTTTTTTGGTATCAACGAGTTGGGAATCATAGAAGTTTCAAATAAATAAAAATCCTCTAAATCATCAATTATCTTATACATTTCTTTGAATGATGTTGGAGGTTTATCATTTATTGTTTTTAAAAGTAAAACAATGCCTTTTAAGGATTCTCTGAATGTTTTTGAGGTCAAACTTAACTAAAGTGGCTAATTTAATAAATAAATCATAGGCGATCTACTTGATAAAGTCTGGCGTCAAGGAGCACTGATTAATTGTAAGTAAAGCAAATTTTCTTTTCATTTTCCATACAACAAATACCGGGAAATATTCGTATTTGGCTGTTATTCGCGGTAAAATTAAAACGAGAGATTACATTGGTGACTTACTTTTCCTAATTGGCATTGTTTTTTAAGTTTTAAATTAAATGTTTAAATTTATATCTAACTTTTATTCTTTATCGCAATATTTGTTTTAGATGCGTTTTGTTGGAATAAGTAGTCCGACATATGACCAGCAGCCTGCGTTTGATTGGAGGAATAATAAAGATCCGTCGGTCAAGCATAACATGCACCCGATTAAATGGAATTTCAAACCAATAATTACACCTTTTCCTTGAAATTTGAAACAAGAATGATTTTGATTAATGTTTTAAATTAATTTTTCTTTCTTTGATGAATTTTAAATTTTAATAAATTCGAATCACATCTTTACTATTTTAGAATGAAGTTTATTTATGAGAAAATAGTGAGAAATGGGTAGTAAAGTTATTATATGTAATGAATATATAGTTCATCAGGCGACAGAATTTCATATATTATTGTTTAATTCATTTTAGGCTTTTTTATTGACAGTAAAAAATACCTCCAAAAATGTCCAAACGTATTTTTAAAAACAATTAATAAAAATCAATTTATTTTAAACAAACAATTAATTTTAATAAAAACTCGAAAACATCAAATAAAAGAAATTCGAGAAAATTATCCCCATCTTCAGTCTGTCATCATAATTTTTGTTAAATGTTATATACGGAAACAATAATGATGTAATAGTTACGACGGAATGATTTAATTAAATAATCTCAATAAATTTGCTGATTGAACGTTTATTTTAGGGGATTGTGATTTTATCACCAAAGCCTCACATAAAATTCTTTCCCACTTATTATTGAAGTTTTTATATAAAATTTTAAAATCTTTTAAATCAGTTGTGCCTTTGCACATTTTTCTATGCTCAATAATATTACTCACACCTCTCAATCGGCTATGTTACTGAACCCGTGTGCGAAAATGACGGGAAGTCTAACTAATGTACTAGATCAGAAACTAAACCTATTGTGGTTTAAGATTTATTACTAAACATATTTATTGATTTTAACGATTTTGAAACTATTTTAAACAAATTTGAATTGTCTAATGATTTTGTGACAGAAAATTTAAAATTTCTAAAACCTTCCGAATATAGAATTACCAAAACATGCAATTTTATGGGTTCACCATCCTTAGATGGGCTATGGTTGCGATTGCTTTCCTTAGTCAGTCTTTCTACAAACGCCTTAGAATATCCATTTTTATTCAAGATAAACCAGCTTTTGTATACTTTTGATAGACTTTTCAAACGTCGAAGATAATGACCAAGATCTAAAAATCAAACCCTTAATCATATTTCTATTATATTTAAAGTCACAAAAGCTATTCAAAGTATTGTATAGGCCTTTATCTGCTGGTTTTCTATATATTTAGGATTCAAAATCCTTAGCCGTTTTTTCGACTAATAAATCTTAAAATGGAAGAAATGAATTGGATTCTTCTACTATGAACTTAATATTAGAATAAAGCCCATTTATATAATTTTAAAAAGGAACAACATCATCAGAACTAGAAAATACGAAAAATATATCATCAGCGTAACGGTTATTTACTTTAGCTAGCAGCTTGGGTGGGAAAATGTGTTGAAATTTACAACTACTGAATTTAGAGATAGAAATGTTCTAAGATGTACATGCCGAATAATAAAGGAAATACAATGGCAATCGTAAATTCAATATTTTTTTATTAATTAATAACAAATTTTAACGCGTATATAACTAAATATTATTTGATTATTTAATTTGATAATCTTATAGTGTACTGTATGTGAATTTCCAGCAATTGACTTGCCGGTATTGCGGCAGATGTATTTCACTACAGCACAGCATCACTGCGCATCAGTCATAGTTTTTAAAAAAAATTATTTATCGTATAAGTCGCTTCTGCATATAAGTCGCACACGTCATTTTTAATAATAAAACGGAAAAAAGAAGCGACTTAACCTGGAAAATACGGTAAATTATTGTGATACCAAGTGCAATATAAAACTAATTAATATTAATTTAAATCACGCCTGATTAACTTGTTGCTTTTTCAATAATTTTCTTTCTACCAACCCTGATATAAAGATGTTGGAGTGCAAAGGACTAAATAAAAGTCCACAACTCATGTACTACCAATTCTTTGCCAAATATTTGCGGATGGCCTACAATAGGATACTTTTGCGCCTTCAAACAATGCCTGCTGAACATGAGCCATGTCATGAGTAATGTCATCGATTACTCTGTATCAGTGTTTTCCAAGCTTTTGGTACTGAGTACCCCATTGATTATTTTCATTATATAATGTACCCCTTTGCTTTAAAATTTTATATATAATTTTTCAACAATTTTTTTGATGGATGTTTTAAAATTCGTAGCTGATTCTGTCTGGTTTGTTTTAATTTTGAAATCATTATTTTCTTGTTCTTCATTACTTTGGTCCTATTTTCTTTGAAAGTTCCAGATTTGAGCCAACGATCCATAATGTTAAAATTATGGATATAAAAAAATATTCAGCGTGACTATCAAAATCAATAGGACTTAAAAATCTAAAAACCGATTGTTTCTGGTTAATATCTAACATTAAAGTTGAAATAGAATTATTATTATGAAACAGTGGAATACATTTATAAAATAATTCTAAAAATAAATTTAAAACGAAGCGATTTACATTTTAAATACATTTATATAAAAGATTTACTTTATACTTTGATTTTTAAACGTAGTTTATTTCAAAAAATATATTATTGATTCAAAAATATAAACAATAAATAAAAAACAATATTATATTTATATTTTTCTGTATTAATAAAATTTAACAAGACATTTTAATCTAATTATTTTTTTTATTTATCTTTTAATATTTAGATAATAAAGATTGAAAAGACCTGCGTACCCCGGTTTCGGAAACACTGCTCTATATTATCAAAACCAAAATCGATAACTTTTATTAATAACAGGGTAAACTTTATTATTGTTTTAATAATTGAGTTGGTGTGTAAAATTATTGATTTTCATTTTCGTATCGAAATGAATAAATAATTGAAAATTAGAATTAACTAGTATATATTAAGTACTCCAATTAATAAATTAAGAGTGCTAAAATTATATTTAGTTACGGATCAATAATTTAAAATAATAAATAAAAATTTTCATTAAATCAAAACAAGAAAACTCGATTTTCATTTCAAATTTATTAATACAATAAAAATTTATTATTGGAAACAATCAATCAATAATTAAAGCTTTACGGAACTAAAACAGGATAAATTACTACACAAAAGTGATAAGTAATCTAAGGATAAAGTTTTCAGATCTTTTTCGTTTCGTTAAATATTCCTAACTGCGTCATCAATTGCCTTGGCAACGTATTCGACATTAGAATTGTTTAGACCGCACATGTTTACTCGTCCGTCACTCAGCATATAAATGTGATATTTATTGCGCAAATGATCCACTTGATTTTCTGAATTCAAATTACAAATAAATTATTGAGTTTTGAATTTGAAAAAAATCGACGTTTCAAATATAAATCATTTTTCGTAAACACGAGTTTTTAAACTTTTATTTTAAAGCATGATTCAAAGGTTGAATATTTTTAATTAATATGATTAAATCAATAATAAATATATTTAATTAAATTCAAAAAATCATTAAGTAATATTTAACTATTAGTATTGAATCAATAATCAATAATTAATATTTAAATCTTCTGAGAACTATTAAAATCCCTTTGAAATTACTGGATTAATTAAATACTTTTGACTTTGTCTTGAACTGTGTAGTTTATAACTGCATATTATCTTCTTTTTCTGTCTTGTTATGTATGTTATTAATAATAACTTATTATTTATAAGTATGCAAATTAATAAGTCTAATCGGTAAGTCAAGATGAAAGGACTATTTTGGTGATAAATTTGGTAAGCTTCAAAGTATAATGACAGACAGAGGACGAAATTTCGAAAGTGTAGAATTAGAACAAGAATTGGCCACCACGAATCCGCATCGGTCAAATGGCTTCGTGGAAAGGGTTACAACATGTGGAACAACACGTGTAATCACTTCCTGGTATTGAATTTAGTATAAATCCAAGTAAATATTCATTAATCGGAATAGTATAAGGAAAGAATAAGGTTACATGTTAATTCAAGAAAGCACAAATAAATCCCAAGCAAGCATTTCAGTAAATGAGGAATTTCGAAAACGATAAATTTTTCAAATACAAACTTCAGGATTTTATATAAATCGTCACAGGAATGACTTTCTATCGTAATTTCGGCGCATAACAATTGTAAATCTAACTCGACGCTATTATTAGTCATAATTTCTAGTGAATAAACAACTAATATTTACATAATCGATAGTTATTGTTGTTTACTAGGACTGTTTCTGTGACTCATAAAATCGAAAGAAATGTAATATTATATATATATATATAGTAGCTATTTGTGTAAATTATAAAATCGATAAAAAATTTTAACAGTTTAATTTACAATTAATAACATTTATTTTCAACAAAGTTTTGTCAATCACTTTTTTTCTATAAAATTGAAATAGAAATGCCATGTTGTCGATTACAAATAAAAAAGTTTTGCTAAAATTTCAAGTTAATATCATATTAATGAATATATCAATACTAATAATATTCAAATTCATTTCTATAACTAATTAATCGATATTGTCTATTCATTAATTAATAATGAATTGTATAAATAAATGTTGATAGGGGAAAATCGATTTTCAGATTATTTTAAAATAAAATGTCATGTAATCATAAAAATAAAAACTTTGGTGAAATTTCAATTTAATATAATATTGATTGAAATTCAAATTAATTTCTAAAATTGAATATTAATCAATATTATTTTTGAAATAGATTAAATGTTTAATTAATATTTAATTATATTGTTTATTCAATAACTAATAATGAATTGTATTTTTGAAATATTGCAATTATAAAAAGTATGGAAATAATTGACAAAATTAAATAAATTATGAATCATTCGATAGGGGAAAATTGATTTTCAGATTACAATAAAATAAAATGTCATATTATCGATAAAAATAAAACATTTTGGTGGAATTTCAATTTAATATAATATTAATGAAAGTATCGATAATAATATTGATTGAAATTCAAATTAATTTCTAAAATTAAATATTAATCAATATTATTTTTGAAATATTAGAATTATAAAAATAAGTATTAAGTAATAACTGATGAAATAGCTTAAATGTTTAATTAATATTTAATTATTTTTGTTAATATCTGTTTTGCCTTGAATTTGAAATAAAAATTTCATTTTGTTGATTTACAATAACTTTTGTTAAATTTTTAAGTTAATATAATATAGCAATAATAATATTGATTGAAATTAAATATTATTTATTCAATAATGAATTTTATTTTTAAAATATTACAACTATAAAAATAAGTATTAAAAGAAATAATTAATGAAATTATATAAATTGTGAATCTTTCAATAAGGGAAAATCGATTTTCGATTACTTTAAAATAAAATGTCATGTTATAGATAAAAATAAAAACTTTGATGGAATTTCAATTTAATATAATATTAATGAATATTGACTGAAATCCAAATTCAATATTATTTATTCAATAATGTATAATGAATTGCATTTTTGAAATATTGCAATTATAAAAAGTATGAAAAGAAATAATTGATGAAATTAAATAAATTATGAATCATTCGATAGAGAAGTCGATTTTCAGAGGAAATTGAAATGTGTTGTATCGAACAATAATAAGTTATGGTAAAATTATAATTTCAAATGGAATACGGACAGATGCATAAATCAGGTAAATTATATATGCTAATGTATTAACAAAACGGCATAATAAATAACGGACATTTTACAGTCATAATCATTCATTCACTCATTCTCTCAATGCAGCTAGAATTTTATATCGCAATGCGGCACATAACCATTGCAAATCTAACTCGATGCTATTATTAGTCTCAATTTCTAGCGAATAAACTAATATTTACATAATCGATAATTATTGTTGTTTATTAGGAACGTTTGAAATATAATTGAAAATATACTTATATATAATTATTTTTGTTAATTTAAATTTTCCGTTAAATTCAAAATAAAAATGCCATGTTGAGTAAAAGTTAAAGTTATGGTAAAATTGCAATTTAATATAATATTAATGAATATAGAATTTAAAATAATGATTGAAATTGAAATTAATTTCTATGGTTAATCAATATTATATATTCAATAATAAATGAAGAATTATCTTTTTGACATATTAGTAATAAAAATAAAAGTATTATGAGATAATAAAATAAATTATGAATCATTCGATAGGGAAAAATCGATTTGCAAATAACTTTGAAATAAAAATTGCATGTTACCGATGAAATAATCATATAGTACTAAAATTATAATTTAAAATAATATTAATTGAAATAATTGATGAAATAGATTAAATTTTTAATTATTTTGGTAAATCATTATTTTGCACTGAATTTGAAATAAAAATATCATGTTGTTGATTAAAAATAATTTTTGCCAAAATTTTAAATTAATATAATAAGCCGATAATAATATTGATTGAAATTAAAATTAAATATTATTTATTCAATAATAAATAATGAATTTTATTTTTGAAATATTACAATTAGAAAATTAATTAAATAAATAATTAATTAAATTTAAACACATTATTCGAGAAAATTAAAATCGTTTTTCTGATAAATTTAAAGTAAAAATATCATTTTGTTAATCAATAATTTTACATTTTAATTGTTAAAATTTCTGTGACTTACTATTTAATCCAGTAAAAGAAAACATTCCTATTTGTTTTATTACGTGTTCCCAATGTCCAGGAGTTCCCAGGGATTGCAATTTCTGGAACAGCATTTGTCGCATTAAAATGACACGATCGGCCATCAATTTTACATTTCCTTTCCTGGATTTTTTTAAATCAAAATAATAATATCAGACCAAAAATCGTTTAACGTACCATTCGGCAAACAAAGCCGGATTACTGAGAACCGTCGCAACGATTCTAGCTCCATGATTTGGAGGATTTGACCAAGATTGTCGGACGAGAATTTTCATTTGGGATTTTACCCGTCCAGTTATTGCAGCATCTTTAGTAATTATGCATAGATTTCCAACTCTTTCGTCTAAAATTCGGGTTTAAATTGACCAAATCTCAGTTTACAAATCGGGGTTTACTGTATAATCCAAAATTTTTGGAAAACGACTGACAAGCGAACAATTCGAATCCATGTTCCGTGTAATAGCGAACAGCCCAAGCATCGTTGTCCAGGTTACCAGATGCAAATCCTTGATAAGCAATATCGAAAATTGGGAATATTTTCTTCGTTTTTAAAACTTCAGAAATTTTTATCCATTGTTCTTTTGTTAAATCCATTCCAGTTGGATTATGAGCACATGCATGCAAAACAATCACAGATTCATTAGGAGCTGAATTTATATCCTGGATCATTCCTTCGAAATTTACACATCTATTTTTATCGTCCCAATATCGGTACTCTTTTATGTTTTCGTACCTTGCTAATTTCGCAATTCCCACATGATTAGCTAATAACATATTGAAAAAAACTAAAACGCTAATTTGAAACTTACGCCATGTTGGAGATGAAACTAAAATGGTCTTCCTATGCAACACAAAGCTCATGAATTGATATGCTAAAAATAATGCACCAGTACCTCCAAGAGCTTGAACACCATCAGCCTGTAAAAGTTTAGTATAAATTCCATCTTAATCTTCATAACAGTAGTCATTTCAAATATTTTATAAATTAATTTAAAGATTATATCTAAAAATCAATGACTTAATAAAATCATAAACAAAACGAATTAAATATAATAAGAATTATTAAATATTAACTTAGAACTTTTAACCTAACTATTATTTGATTATTATCACATTATATCAAAAATAATACTTTTTTTGTAGTCAATACTGGATTTCCTTCACCCAATAAAATTTTCAAAGCATTTTGACAATATTGCTCTAATCCAGTAATGGGCAAATATTCTTTATTAAGAGTAACATCGGCAGCCATTTGAGATTCCACTGTTTTCACAACTGGAAGAACCCATGGTTGGCCTTCTTCCGTACGATATGCTAGAAATTAGAGTTAAATTTCGTTTTCTTTAAAAACATTTAAAAAACCTCCAATTGTCAAATTAACTTTTTTATCGAATGAATCTTCTTTGCATGCTTCTGATAGAGCAAAAACCTCAATAGGTTTAGCTTGTTCAACACTTTCAAAAATAGACATACGTGATTAAGAATAATTTCAAGGAAATATTTATCATAAATTATTAAAACAACTAAGTTTCAAACAACTAATTTATTACTAAATGCTGAATTTATTATAATTTAATGATTGGCATTAAATGAGAATAATTCAATTGTTTTCACGTATGACGTAACTAGACTAATTTATACATGACAAGCATATCCACTTAAAATAGAATGTTATGTAACCCAAATTTATTATATTTTAAAATAATCTGCGTGACAAGTAAAAACTTTCCATATATTCATAGATTGTTTACTAAAATTATTGAACGCCTTACTCTATAAGCTCTATTAAGAATAATAAAATTTATTATAAGTTTATATTGATAAAAATTAATAAATGGTTAAAAATAGGTTTAGGTTTCGAATAAATTTGGGAATTTTTAAATTTTCTATAAAATATAAAAATATAAGATTATTTATTTTAATTTATTCGATTAATACAGGAATAGAAATTAAATAACTTTGTAAAAAACTTTGTAAAAAGCTTTTGAGTAGATTGTTGAGTTAATTATTGTTGCGCTGGGGAAAATATTCCTCCTCTGTCTCCATGTGTTCATTAATAGGAGATTGTGACCAAACAATATTGAAACTTTATTTACAATACAAATTCGACAAAAATAGTTACTTTATATATTATAATTTCAAAATGAAATAAAACTTCATAATATAGATTAACATAATATTTGTCCGTTGGTTGATTAAGTCTTGTATTAACTTCTCTCTTTCTTTCAATAACTAAACCAATTTCTTAAACTACAAATGGTGCTTGGTTTACTTGTCTAATAACCCATTTCCCACAAGTTTTTATTAGAAAAAATTAAGTTTTATATTAAAAACCCTATTCGTTATTTAACTTTCGCTTGGCAAGAACTGATATTTTTTCTACTTCGCAATGATTGATAAGGTAGACAACTAATTAATTATTTTGTATTTACGTCTTTACAGTCCCATGTCAATTTAAAATTATTCAATACATAATTGTTTATTAAAAACACTTGCTTTGTATTTTCACCTCTAGATACCTTGATTTTTACATTCGCAGTATAATTAAGAAATTTATAAAACATTTATAAAACTATAAATATCAAATTCTATATTTAAATAACTTATTACCAGAAGTTAACAAGCTCTCAAAAATACAGTTTAGACATGTAGTTATCAGGAGTAACCAGTTACAAGTTACAGGGATATCAAAATTAACTCAGCTTTTAGAAAACTATAGTTGAATGTTTATGCAAGGGTTCGGTAATCCAGCAAGATGAGCATTTGAGAACACAAAATGTGTGGGAAAGTTAAGGTTTTGATTATTCTACGATTGGTATTTAATTACAATGCGTACTCAATTTTAGATTTTTATGAAGATTATCCATATTTAGTAAAACGCTACGAATAACAGCAGAGGAATTAATGAAACACAAAGAAAACTTCGAGATTTATTAAACTTAGATCTCTTTTGGAGAAGGCCGTTGCATTTATTTTTTGTGAAAAGCTTACCAGATGATTTAGTAGCTCACATAAATGCTTTCTCGTTGAACTTTCTTCTCCTTTGGCATATTTATTTGATCAGACAAGAGATCTGTAAACATCATTTAACTTCAACAAACCAAACCACACTTACACTATATACAGGAACAATATCAAATGGTATGGACGTAGCAAAGTTTGTCACTTACGATCTTAATACATTTGTACTGTCTTAATGCTATTCGAATATTAAAAGTGTGATAATTACGGTAAATATGCAAAACTAAGTAAAACCAACAACGTTAATGATTTAGTCATTCTGCCAACAAACGGTAATGCTCCAGTTTGCCACCTTAAAGACGCAAAAAGTAAATGATAACTTTAAGAAACTTCTCGTAAACTCTGATGGGTGATTGTAACTGAAAATGTAATTGCCCAAGGGAACTATTCAATTTACTGTGAAAGGTTTTAAACAGGGCAAGTTTATAAGTTTTGATAATCCAACCAGCTCTTCTAGGAAACTTGTTGTTCGAGGGATCCGTTAGGAACAGATGAATGAATCTGATTGACATTAAAAGAGTGTTTGTTAGAACAAATGAGTCTGAATTTGTTAAACAATCTATTGAACCATTCAATGATACTGAAGCAATTTGTGAACAGTTGATAATAAAGTCAAAAAAAGCGACAATATTAAAAAATTAATTTTATGCGAAGTAATTTTAAGCATTATTTGTAAGAGAGTCATGCACTCTAAAACAATAATGAATAAAAAACACACCAGAAATGTTATGAAATTTAGCATCTCAGAACAAGTCCATCCCAGTACAGTGAATAAATCCTACAAAACAGTAAAATGGTTACAGCCTTGTGATGTCTAAATAAAGCTAATCTTCTTCTAATGGTGGTCAGTCGGTGGCCCATTTTGGAATCAACCAATACGTGTTAAGCCGCAACGAATATATGAATGTTTGTTCAAAAAAAACTAAAAACATGGTTAAAATAAAATGAAGACTGTCATTGACTTGAAATCGCATAATTAAAATACTGTTTGACAGGTCCACGAGAGCTTCAATGGGTCCCACATATTATATATATATATATATTTTTAAATGTTTTATTTTCTATAATTTGGTCTTGATATTCGAATTATAACATAAACAATTATTTTTTATTTACAGATAAACATTTTATTTAATGCATAATAATTTAATTTCTTTTAATTATTTTAGAAATGCTTTGCGTGCTTTAGAATTAGCAAATTCTTTAATTATATTTGAAAAATTAACCTTTAAAAATTAAAATTTTTATCCTGGTTAAATTGAAATTGGGGCCCTTTAAAAGTGGAGGCCCGTGCCATATGGCTTTTCTAGCCCCATCTCTATCCGAGCCTACAGGTTGATTCATGTTTAAAATTAAAACAGCAAAATCTCTCGAACCATGAGCTCTGGAGTCATACAATTTTCATTGTTGTCTTTATCAACTTACAACATAATTTAACCATAAGCTATGGAGCATAGAAATTATCAGGTTATACAAAACGATTCATAAAATAAATTTTTGTATGCAAAAAGTTTTGTAGAACACAAAAAGTAATATTTAGCAAAATGGCGAAAAATTGAGTAAAAAAATAAAAATGCAGAAAGCGCCAGATTAAATAAAGTTTACAAAACAATATTGTTCAACATAGATATAACAGGGAAAAATACCATCTCAACAAAAGTTACATAATATTATTAAAATTGAAAATGCATTAAAGATTTTAAATATTTAAAAATGTTTGTTAACAGGTCATTAATTTATACATTGCAGTCTTAGAATGCCACCCTTCCAAGCAGTGGTGTTGTGCTAAATTTTTTTACCGGAACGCGTATATATAATTATATAGACAGGGCCGATCCTGGGTAGGCGGCCGCTCTGTGTGGTGTCATGTCCCAAATTTAACGACAGGGGGTGATTTTCCATGATAATCCTGGCGGCGACGTTTTTTAAGGTCTCATGTCACAAATTTGACGACGGGGGGAGATTTCCCCAATTTTCGCACATCACCAGGATCGGCCCTGTATATAGCATAAAAAGGAAAGGATATGAAAATCATTACGAAACCCATTTTGTGTATATGTATATATATGTTTATTAAAATAATAGGAACGTTTAATAAAAATTAGTTAACAAATTATAAAATACGCATATTAGATACTCAAACAATATTGCATAAATATTTTTAACAATACATGCAATCAATACGTCAGTCAATTCTCGTTATCAGAAATCATCTTTAGTTTCGGAACGCGTTCCTGTCCAAAAAGGAAGTACCGGAACGGCGTTCCGGAGCGTTCCGGCTCGACAACAACACTGCTTCCAAGTAAGCTAGAAAAGCTCCTTTAATCAAATTTTAAATGTTATAAATTCATAATTTACGCATTTTACAAAATTATAATGAATTAAATTAAAACAACGAACCAAATACTTACAACTGTCAGTAGATAGAAGTTGTACGATTCACTATAAATTTACTGGTTGATAACAATAAGTGTTAATTTTATTCTAATAATTAATAATGTGATAAGTACCGCAAAAATAGGGAGGGGCGGCTACCGGTCACATGTTTGGAAACCCAGACAATGTATATAAATCATGTAAAATAGAAGAAATCAGGGATTTTAATGGTTCAGGTTATTTTTACTTAGTCGATTCATCGAATTCCACTCACTTTTTTTATCTGCAAAATTTCGTCTTCATATACGATTATTATTATTATTATTATTATTATTATTATTATTATTATTATTATTATTATTATTATTATTATTATTATTATTATTATTATTATTATTATTATTATTGTCATTATTATTATTTTATTATTAAGGATTGAGGATACCTAAATAATAGAGTAAAATAATTAATAAACATGTAAAATGATTTGGGAAACAAGGATTAGTGATTAAGATGTGGTTCTGGAGCTTAATAAAAAGGAAATGAAAAGGAAATGTCGAAAAACGAGAAGGGAATAAGAGAAAATCAATAAAAACAGACAATTAAATAAAAGAAGGTCATTTATAATTAACGAGTGCAAATTTAGGAAAACAAAAACAAAATGAAAAATTACACGTTATTTCGAAAGCTCTTTCAAGATAAGGGAAGAATGTTGTTTGAGAATCCGGGAAAGGGCACCTCTAAAAAATGACTTATCTGGACAACTGTCAGTGATTATAGACGCTCAAATGGAATTAGCGGTAAAAGATATAAGAAAAATATCAGTTAGTATTATTGGATGACGGAGTATAAAAAGGAAGCGCAACTGGAATCAAAGGGACAAAAAACATAATTGAAAAAAGACAAAGAAAGACAAGAAAGAAATTAAAGAAAAATTTGAAACAGAAATTAAGCGAAGTCAAAGCAAAGCAACTAAATCAGAGTTACCGATCTCAGAAACCCGTCACAGTAGTCAAGTGATTGTGAAATCCAATTGATCCGAAAAGTGCTATTCTTCCCGAAGGGTTGTAATAAGCACCAAATTGTGATTGATAGATAATTCATTGTGCCATTTTAAAGTGGAAATAAAGTGTATTAATCAATAAAGTTTATATCGTTTGGAGTTCATTACTGTTGTTTAAAAGCACGCTTGGAGTCAGATTGACAATAATTCCAATTCAAATTCACCGACAAAACCCCAACATAAGGATGGGTTGCTGCAGAGTGGAGGAGATGGGTTGCTCTTGCGAATGACTACTACCTACCTTAGGCATTACTATGTAACACTGAAACTCAAAAATTTCATTTAATAAAATTCTTTGAAAAAATTTTTTGAAAAATTTCTTTGAAAATTTGATCGTTATCAACACGTATAAAAAATTCAGTGTAAAAATTATATTAAAAAATTTGATTGTAAGATTACATTAAAAATTTTTTCAATTAAAAACATGTATAAAAATTTCGTCGTAAAATTATGTTAAAAATTTTATTATTTAAAAATATGTATAAAAATTTCATTGTAAAATTATCCTAAAAATTTCATCTTTAAAAATTATATATAAAAAATTCATCGATAAAATCATACTAAAAATTCTATTTAAAAATTATGTATAAAAAATTTCATTGTAAAATTATGTTAAAAATTCTATTATTTAAAAATATGTATAAAAATTTCATTGTAAAATTATCCTAAAAATTTCATCTTTAAAAATTATATATAAAAAATTCATCGATAAAATCATACTAAAAATTCTATTTAAAAATCATGTATAAAAAATTTCATTGTAAAATTATGTTAAAAATTTTATTATTTAAAAATATGTATAAAAATTTCATTGTAAAATTATCCTAAAAATTTCATCTTTAAAAATTATATATAAAAAATTCATCGATAAAATCATACTAAAAATTCTATTTAAAAATCATGTATAAAAAATTTCATTGTAAAATTATGTTAAAAATTTTATTATTTAAAAATATGTATAAAAATTTCATTGTAAAATTATCCTAAAAATTTCATCTATAAAAAATATTTTAAAAATTGATCGATAAAACTAAACTAAAAATTTTATTTAAAAAATTTATCATTTAATTTTGTCGACTCTAAGTTGCTTTAAAAATTCTTACCTTATGTAATTTGCCTACTATAACTTCTTTTAAAATTTTCAGCTTTAAAAATGACCTTTATGTAACTTAACTGTTGACCCTCTATGTAATTTTAAAAAATTCTTACTTAACTTACCATACTTTACTCTAGGCACCTTAATTTACTTTAAAAACCTTAATTTACTTAAATTTATTCTAACGTACTTAAATTTACTTAAATTTACTTTAGACCCTTTAATTTACTTTAATTTACTTAAATGTACTCTAATGTACCCTAATGTACTTTAATTTACTTTATACTCTTTAATTTACTATAATTTACCTTTATGTACTCTAATTTACCTTAATTTACTTTAATAATCTCTAATGTACTTTAATTTACTTTAGACCCTTTAATGTACCTTAATTTGCTTTAATATACTCTAATGTATCCTAATGTACTTTAATAACCTTAATCTACTTTAGGTATTTTAATTTCTTTTTATCTAGAGCCTAAATTTGCCTATGAAAATTGTCTGAACAAATATTTCAAGTGTTTTTTTTAACAAGCCTATAAAATACTCCTGACAATTTTTTATCTGTAGGCGATTCAAGCCATTTTATTTTATGCCTATATTTACCTATAGAAAATATTGAGACCAAAAATATTGCATTGTTTTTTATTACGAGTTAAAAATATCCCTGACTATAGTGTGACCATCTTAGGCGATTTGAACCAATTTTAATTTTATGCTTTTTTATCAAAAAAAATTACTTATGCTTTTTAATCAAAGAAATATTTTTTAGGTTTTTTATTTGATGAATTATGTTTTAAGCTTTGAATTATTTTTTAATGCTTTTTAATCAAGGAAATATTTTTTAGGCTCTTTAATCGATGAATTATTTTTTATGCTTTTTCATCAAGGAAATATTTTTAGGCTTTTTAATCGATAAAATATTTCTACATAATTATGTAATCAAGACACATAGTGATTAATTGCGTAGTTACGTAATTTAATCTCTTAAACCCCCTCCCCTACTTATTATGCAATGGTGTGTGGGCACAGAGTGCTACTAACTACCTACTCAATTATATAACACTTACTTTTAGATAGTAGTCGAAGAATTTATTAAAAGAAGAATATCAAAATAAAGAATTTTAAAGATCATATTAGCCGAAACCCATTATTTAAACTAATAAACCAAATATATAAAAATTCAATATGAAAAACTTGGTTTGTGTCTCAGATTGAGAAAGAAAAAAAACGATAATAGGTTAAGATAAATCGTAAACTTTCTTGAAAAAGAACTAGTAAGAAATATAAAGAACAATAAAGCTCAAGTTGGATAAAAAACAACAGATTTTGAAACTTATCAAGAAAGAGTGTCTTTAAATTATTAATAAATCAGGTTAAAAGGGTTACTCAGTGAATTATGCTCATCATTCGAATACTATGTAAGGGAAATTTTACAGAAGTAGATTGAAAGCTACATTTTTTACTCTTAAAGACAGATGGCCTTTATATAAGACAATGACATTATCTAATATCATTTTAACATAATCAAATTCAGCATCACATGGCAGAAAATGCTATAAATAATACCAAATATGTCACATGAATCTTGAAGTTATTGAAAACGTAAATGGCTAGTAGGAAAGAATTAGAATTCCATCACGTTTTCTAGACAAGCTAACTTTATAATATTTTTTTATCATTTACACGACATCATTAGACCCAATATTATGTCTCCAATACAACTAAAAATATAAGTAAAAAATAAAAAAAATAAAGAAAAATAGACAAAATACTTGTGCAATCATTATTTTATAGGGGACAGTACATTTATATTTTTAAAATTTTATTTTCGAAGTATCCTACCTATATTTCTTAATAAGTGAATTTTTGTACATGAGTTGAAAATTAATAAATAATAAAATTATAGAAATAGTATTATTTTCTTAATATAAACCGCTCATTTACCAGATCGATTAAACTCCAGAAAATTTTGAGTATATGAAATTGATTAAATAATATATGTTCTTCTTTATAAATAAGTTAAAATAATTTATTTTAGATATGAAAAATTAAGCATCATTCTGCTTTTGACACTAAATTTTAAAAATTCCAAAATTTTGAGTTAATCGATTCTGTCTATGAGGTAAAAGATGTTGAGGTAAAAATACATGCAAATAGAATAATTTTTTTATGTTTTTTTATATTTTTTAAACAAAGATATTATTAATTAAGTAACAGAAAAATGCAAATTACAATATTTGATCACAAAGTTCAATTTTATTACAGAAAAGTATTCTACTTCTAAATGTTATCTCAGTTATCCGTACATGATAATTGCAACTATTATACTAAATGAGTTCAATTTACAATATACATTCTCAGGTTGAAACGGAGAATAAATAATAAAAATAAATGTTAACCATATGTAGGAGTTTACACAAATACAGATTTCAAATTTAAACAATTTTTTTTAAATGTTAGGATTACAATAGTTATGGGTTGAAGGGGGTATGTTAAGTAAATTAAAGAAACGCCTTAAAATATGGGATGTTTAAAAAACATGTAAAATTTTGGAATTAAATTGGGAACATTATTTTTTAACTCATTGCCTGCTTAGCTAATTTCCGTGATTGGTTTCAAAATATAAAATAATGTATAAAAGTAATTTTTTTTAATTATTTTTTTTATCCTATGAAACTTAAGGTAGATTTTTCACTATAGGCATTATCACCTGAAAGGGATAATTCTAAAGGATAATTCGTGGTTATCATACATATGATTGCTACGGGCCCAGGAAAATATCACTGGGTATCCGAAGTGATAACTGCGGAATTCAGTGTGCTAAAGTAAGTAATTAAATAATTATTACATACAAATATAATATTCGTGACCCCCTTAATTATACGTTATATTATAATTTAAATATATATTTCACAATAATAAAATTTGGCAAAAAATAGTTGTAATAAATAATTACTTATTTATTAAAATAATAGTTGTCCAATAGTGAAAATAACATTTTTCTACAGGATAATTTCTTCAGCTGTCAATTGGAAGTCCAAAAATATCTGAAAATAAAAAAAATGTTTTAACAAAAAACATAAAAATAACTTTTACTTCAAATGAAACATGAGAGGTAATTGAACTAGTTTTTTTTTAAATTTTCAATATATTGTGTAAAATAGTCAATTAAATGTGTGATAAGAGTTCTTTATATCTATTATTTATTTGGTCTAGAATGGATAGGTGAGAATTTACATGGTCACAAATAATATATACTAACCAGGCATTGAAAATGACATTTGGACTAAACAGTTTATCAACTGTCTCAATCGGGTCTTGTGTATAAAAAGTCAACTTCCGTTGATAAGATTTATTAAAACTATTCACCAGACCTTAATAAATTGTCAGGTACAATTATGGCTTAGTAAGCCATTAAATAATATTATAAACATTGTCCTAGTCAAGTTAGAGAAATGACAATTTGGTCTTATCATTAATTGAGTTAACTAAATTATAAAATTTTTAAATTTAAATTAAAAGATAACGCCAATAAAAAACTCTTCGTACGATATATTTCGACAGCATAACTATCATCTTCAGGTACACAAAAGCAACTAAAAATATTATGAATTAACTATTAATTTAAACAAATTATTTTTTTATATTAATTTAATTTGTTTAAAAACTCAAAGTTTATTGATAACAATTATATAGTTACAAATGATCATAAAAAATAAAAACATAGAAAAAAACAAGAGGCTTTTACGGAGAATGGGTGGCAATGTGATTGTCACTACCTTTCAGTGAAATGATTACCGACAGCGTTACACTTAGGTATTTTTATTAGTTTAAAATGGTTTACAATATACTGCCAACTCCTTAGAAAGGGTTAATAATTGATATTCTAATAATATATAAATAATATTGTTGAGGTCTGTAAATTAAAATTAAAAATTTAAATAAAATTTAGGATAATAATTCAAATGGAAAGTAAGCGAAGAAAAAAGGCAAATAAAAGCGGGATCGTGCACAGAATTAATAGTAAAGGAAAGTGCGATGGGAACAGTATTAGAAAATGCAAAAAGCAATTACGAAAGGCGAGAATCCGGAAATCCGAGAAAAATCAATAAATGGAAAAATCATCGAAATCGAATGGGAAAAACGGGACAGTTATAGATTAGCTAATAGTCAACAAGATGACGGTTAGGGATTTATCAGAAAAGGGTTAGAAAGGGTTGAAAAACATTCAAATGTATGAAAACAGAAAACGTTAATTAATTAATTAATTGGCTAATGGAAAACCCGAGCTAATGGGAAACCCGAGCCAATGGAGAACCCGAGAGATGAAGGAAACCCGAGCTGGGTAAACAAGAAGAAAGGCAAACAAAAGGAAGATTTGGGCCCATTAGCTTGACACAATGATTAATGGGAAAAGAGTAAGGAGAAGATAGCGCGCGTAGGAAGACCGGTAGGGCCATTAATTATCTGGATTCGTTGGACCATTATGGATGACAGCCGAAGCAAACACGTAGGAGAAAATGTCAAACGAAAGATTGGCTCGGCAATAACCATTTGTCATCCTGATTTCGAGGAGTATATAAGCAAAGGGAAAATCAGAGAAAATCGGCATTCTGCCTCAGCTAGGGTTCGAAGAATCAGACTGTAGGAAAAGTGGTAAACGAATTAGGGAAGTAGGGAAAAGAAGAAATAGAATTAAGAATACGGAAAGGCGAAAAGGGATCAAACCAAACAGAAACCGAGGAAAACGAGAGTCAACAGAACTAAAGGATCAAAAGGTGAATATTGTTCGTTTGCAAAGCATCAACGCCGAGCAGAGAATCGTATAAACTTTGATTGGTCATTGTAGCGTGATAATAAATTGTGAACCTGTTGTTTCAATATACGTTGGGTCGTTCATTGTTTTAATTTAAAGAACACCAGGAGTCAGAGAGAACCGACTTGAAATAATCCAAAACCCAACAATATTTAACATTTTTAAGTGTCTTTTTCCACACTTAATGACGCATCGCTTCAATTATTATTATTTTGACCATTTTTTTCATTATTATTGTCTCTGTTATTTTTGTTTTTAGGCACTCAAGTACCAAATAAATATCAATTCTACGAAATCAATTACAACAACTTGATGCTTCGCGAAAACAAAAATAAAAAAATTTAATCAATTAGCTCTTAGAGATCGAAAATCTAATATTTTTTTATGAATATGCATTTACGTAGGTAGTTAAAATTATCTATTATTTTCAAATTTTTCTTTACTATCACTTTCTCATACTTAAAATATAAAAAATAAATATCATTATCAATAAAATTCCATATTCTCTGAAATTTATTTCCATTTAAAAGAAACACTTAATTTTAAAAAAAACTTTTTATAAATTGATTTTATTATTTTTTATAAATTTTTAATATTTTCTATAAACATTTTATTATGAATAAAATAATAACATTATAAATATCTAATTCATTTGTTGAAAAATCACCAACATCAAAATTTACATTTTATATTTTCATTTGTGTTTGCTTTTTTCCAAGTAAATTAAGGATATCAACTGTATCGTAGGATAAATTGCATCGCAAACCGAGAAAACGACATAGATGACCCTTTGATATTTCGGACATCTCTCATCTAAAGACGAAAAGGAGCTTTCTAATTCATGGTATCCTAATAACTGTTTAACCAAAAATACACAACTTGCTATTTCTATAAGCCATAAAAGCACGTAACCTACAATTATCATGGACAAAGAAGTCACAGACTTTTTCTTTAAAATCTCAAAAATAAAGATTTGAGTCCCAAATATGATAGACATTAGTGAGCAATGAAATCGAAATACAGCGGCTTCATTCATGAGACATGTGAATAAGAAATAACTGCACAAGGAAATTTCGACTGAATAAAATGCGATAAAAAATATTGAATGAAAGTATTTGGGAAAATTTTGCCTTAGGACACTCTTTGCTGAAAATGTTCTAGGTAAAATTGACATTTTTGGTTTCTTTTTGGCATGTTTACGCTTAACTTCTCCGCCTATACCACGGAAAACAGAAGAGGACACAGTTCCTCTAGTAAATTTCCCATATTCATATACTTGTTTATGTAATTTGGATTTCAGATGGGCTGTTCTTTCTGGATTACTGATAAACCCAACTCTTTGTAAGGTTTGAAACATTCGAAGATCATCGTCTGATATATTAGGAATAGTTGAGAAACCATCTACTACTCCGTTTTCATTTACATGCAAATTGTTAGTTTTCTTTATTTTGAATTTTTTTTGCCCATTATTATCATCATCATCATCATCATTCATAATAAATGCTTTTTTTAAAAATCAATTTTCAATAAATTATTCATTACGATAATTAAAAATAATATATATATAAAAAAATAAAGATTAATTAACCATTTCAGACAGGATCTTGGAGCCTGTTGTGTATTGAACCGGAACGTTGGAGAACTACATTTTTGAAATGACATGGTTTGAGCTGATGTTTTGAAACTAGTTTCGTGAGAAATAAATTTTTAGGTAATATCAGGACTGTAATCGAGAGTAGACGGCGGTATACGGCGGTTACCCTGTGGTTTGATTTGAACGAATAGTGTATACGGTATACTGGTATGTTGGCGATCCGCGGTAAGCCTGAAATTCCAAAAGTGGTCCGCAACTGTACAAAGTTTGAGAAACACTGATCTAGAATACATATTATCTAGCACAGATAACAGATCCTTTACCGATTATGAAGTACTTGTTCTATTATAGTAGATAAATAGAATAATTTTATGTTCAGTTCCTCATTTTTGAAACACAGCTAAAAATATCATTAATCATATAGCAAATGAAATTAGGAGGCAGTTAGTTTCACGAATTGTTACTTTACAGCCAAAATTGAGTGTCCTTATGGACGAATCAACAAGTCTGAGTAACAAAACGACTTTAATTATTTATTTAAAAAATTCTTTAAACGAAGAAAATTCTGAATGCGTATTTCTTGTGCGAGCTAGATTCTCAAGGCCCAGAACATATTGAGAAGAAACTATTAGATATCCTAAAGATGCATGATTGCAATTACCACGGAGGGATCAAGGCGAGGTAACCCGAATTCGAAAAAAATTTTTCACCTGGCGTTGTTTAAATCTCAAACTCGAATTATACTATAAAAATGTTGTTTGTTTTGAAAGTTTTCATTTTTGAATTTTAAAACAAACAATTAATTTGTTTGACTATAAATCGAAATCCATATTATTTTGGTTGGTTTATTTTACCCATGATGGCAGTGGTAAAAATGTTGAGGTTCCCAGAATTTCAATTGATGTCTTATATAAAAAAGAACACTTACACTGGTTCAAGAACATTTATTTAAATGTAACACTTATACAACAAAAATAATTGTTACCTTCCACCTTTTTTAATAATGACCTTGTTTATCTTTTTTTTAGTTTCCTCTGCTAACTTTATTTACAGTTGCGTGAGCTCAGTTATGTAATTTTTGTATGCTCGAAATTTTGCTGCAATTCTTCTGAGTTTACAATTTTTGGGTAATTTAACTGAGAATTCTCAGTCTATATAGTAAATTTTCGGTTTTATTTGACATTTTTAAGTGTCTTTTTTACACACTTAATGACGCATCGCTTCAATTATTATTATTTTGACCATTTTTTTTATTATTATTGTCTCTGTTATTCTTGTTTTTAGGCACTCAAGTACCAATTAAATATCAATTCTACGAAATCAATTACAACAACTTGATGCTTCGTGAAAACAAAAATAAAGAAATTTAATCAATTAGCTCTTAGAGGTCGAAAATCTAATATTTTTTTATGAATATGCATTTACGTAGGTAGTTAAAATTATCTATTATTTTCAAATTTTTCTTTACTATCACTTTCTCATACTTAAAATATAAAAAATAAATATCATTATCAATAATATTATCAAGTTTGCATTAAATGTTATCAAAAATTGTCATTACCGTTGCCATCACCAATTATCATCATCAATTGATTGGATTATTGTTATATGAATTATTTTTCCTTTATAAATAATTTTCATTTGAGCCTGACAATTGGCTTGGATTTAATAAAAAGTTATATATTTGGTAGTAAGCAAAATTATCTAGGGTACATTCATTTTCCCGATACAAGATTAGCAAGACATTCAAACAACAAAGTGTGACTGTATTGTTGATTACGATGAAAAGACTCTTCGAAGCTGCCCAGGTTTCTCTTTATTCTCATCCTCAATATATAGTTGGGGTTTCATAAAGAAGTGTAACAAATAAAAAGTTAAAGGCGAATTTAATAATTTTAAATCGATGGGGTGGGATGTCAATGAGCTTTATTGATAATTTTTAAAATTTTATGATAATTTGGTAGAAGTATTACAAATAAAGAGAAATTCCAATATGCGATTGAGAAGTTAAAACTGAAAGAATATAAAGCACTTATAAATTATCTAGAAAAGTCAAATTATTTTCATGGCAAACATGTTAAATATAGGGTGCACCGATTTGGTTGAGTTTAAAATCGATACAACTGTTGGAACTATAATCATAAAGCTAAGAAGTTAGCCTATCAATCTGAAGTAAAAACAAACATGACCATCAAAAGTCTAAAGGATAATGAATTTGTAAGGATGTATTTTAATTTAAACAATTTTATCGTTCGCCCATCTTCTAACAAAAGTATGTTTGAATAGTGCCTCCTTGGAATATTATCATCATCATAAATATCGTCAATATGGCACGAAAATTCAAAATTACAAAAAATAAACTTCCGTCAAATTTCTTACTTAAAGTTGAATTGCAGTGGGATCAAAAACAACTTCATCAATTTAATTAAAAGCAATCATTCATACCCCTAATCAGGGCGTCGCTAAACGGTAAGGATTTTAAGCATTGCATAAGGGCACATACTAGGATGAGGTGCCAACGTTGAGACGAATTTTAAAAATTATTAGTCGGACTTTTCTTAATTTTAATTGAGAATGACGTTTGTGACGACATCGATAACAAAATAACAACGATTTTGCGGCAGCAAAAGCACGTAGAGTGAAGCTTTAAGAAATATTGCCTATATATAAAATTAATTTATAGAAATAAAATTTTACATTTGCTTGATTTTTTGTTTAACTTTACATAAACTAAGTTTTTATTACCTTTATTTTCACTTGGAATGAAATTATACTACAATTAATGTTATAAATATATTTTTTGTTAATAATTACTTGATTTTAAATTATACTCCCTCTGTTCCGAAATAATGTTTACATTTAAAATAAAATTTTCCGATTATCAATGTTTTTGGTCAACTTTAAACTTTATTAATTTTTAGGGATAGATAATGATCTAGTATGGATGGATTGACAAAATTTTCCATGATTATAGGTTTTTTATTGTTAAATTTTAAATACTCCTAAAATACAAATAAAAAATGAATACAGAAATTTTACATTCAACTTACACTTATCTTATGAAAGAAGTTTAATTTTTTAAGATTTTTTAATGAATATGTCCAGCAGAAATCCTCCCAAGCTGAAGCATGGAACCATAAATGACATTTCCGCTAAGTACAACTTATCGAGAGCTTCAATTTCGAAGCTTTGGAGAAATTCTTCCGAATAACTTCGAACAGATGAAATAGTTATTGATTCATCATCAATGAGGATAAATTGTGAACGAAAAAGGAAAAACTATGATGAAAATTAAAAGATATCAAGAAAATTCCATTAAACCGGCGAGGAACGGTTCGAAGTTTATTATGTGCCAGTGGTATTCCAAAAACAACTTTATTCAGGAATTTGAAGGAGTTTAAACTATTAAGACGGGTTTCATCTACAGTTAAGCCATTACTAACAGATAGAAATAAAATTGAACGCCTGACATTTTGTCTGTCCTATATGAAAACAGATGGATGCTTCGATAATTTTTTCAATCATGTTCATATTGATGAAAAATGGTTTTATCTAATAAATATTAACATTTTTTACAATAATTATTATGACTGTTAATAATGCTATAAAAATTTTTAAATGTAAACATTATTTAGGAACAAAAAATAATGGTTATATGTAAACATTATTTAGGAACAGAGGGAGTATAATACATGTATTGTTAATTGGTACGAAATAACCTTCATTCACCATGGTAATAAATATTAAAACAAAAGAAAATCCAATTTAGTTTAGTACCAAAAATGATGAAGTTACGGGTGGGGGGGGCAAAAATGTAATTTTATAACTTAACTCATAGATTAGTAACAGGCCAAGAAAATTTCACTTAATTAACATAAAGATTTCATGAAAAAAAATTACATCTTAAATTTATTCAACATATTCAAACGTATTTTGATGAATTTAATAATGATCTGCATATTATCGGAACAATTCAAAAGACTCTTTAATTTATTTAAATTCTCGCATAAATCACTTTCTAAAATCTCAACAACTTCTAACAATAGAGATTTGTTTTTTCTTCTCAACTCATCTTCATCCCATAAATAAACATCAGCCGCTGACACAGAAATCCCATCGAGATATCGGGACACAATTTCAATCAATAAAATAGAACAATAGCTAAATCCATCAAATGAAATATTAAAATACAAATCCTCATTAAAATGAGCGGGTAAAATATTGGCCGTTTTAAGTAAACCAATTGCATCGTTTATAAATTGATTTTTAAATAGCCGCCGAAATGCCGAGATATTATTGATTAATTCATTGGGATTATCTTCGCATACAAATCCATATTCAGTGATTAAGCCAGAATTACTGTGGGGACCGTAATCGATAAACACTTGCTGACCTGAAATATATTCCTTCTCAGTTGAAACTATAATTTTCCCTCTTTCATTATTAGACTTAATTTCGGCTTTATAACCGAATCTGTGATTAAACTTGTCAAAAAATGGAACTAAAATTACATGATGATTGGAAAAGGACGCAAATAAGGAATTGCTTGTCTGACAATAGACACATCGTGAATTAACAGCCGAATAACTCCATTTGAAAATTGATTCAACGTCTCCACTGAAATGATGATGTGAGATAATTTGGTTCAATTCTAATTCAAGAGATTTTAAACTCGATTTAAAAAATTCGCGTTGACACAAAGCGGTTTTTAATAAACTTTTAGGAATAAATTTCAGTTCCCAATCCTCAAAATAAAGAAAGTTATTATAGCTTTGTGGTATGTGAGACAAATACGGACAGAATTTTGATTTATGTCCGATAATTTTTTCGTGAAATAAAAATAAGATTAATATTCGTAGGCCATCGAAATTAATCCATTTTAACCAAGAAGTTAAGTTTTTAATACACGAACAAGATTTTAAATAGTCCAAAGAAGATCTTGGAAAAATCACAGCAGACATTGGTATTTCTAGTATTACATTACTATGCACTTTGTTTATATCTTTTCTTGATATTAATCCAGAACCCATGTCTTCAATTTTCTTTTCAAATACAACAGCTTCATTTGTATTGAATCCTTCATTTTGTAACCATTGATTAAATGAATTCATGATACACTGTACGAGATAAAATACCTAAATATTTTATAAAAAATTTAAAACTAATTTTTTTACAGAAATTTTCGACAACTTATACTTATGTAACCTTGAAATTCAAATATATTAAATAAACAAAGATTTAAAACAAATGAATAAACAAAATAAATAGTAACTTAATAATACAAAAGTGAAAGATATAGATGCAAAAACCAAATTTAAAATATCTTTTGAAGTAATTAAATTTAAATTTCAATAGAAAAATCATTAATTTTAAACAAAATACTTTCAAGTTAAGATATTAAAATTATCTTGTGTTTAAATAAGTCATTATTTGGCACTTTTTTATGAAATAACTCTTAGGGTAAAAATATTTCACTTAAAAATGAGTTAGATGTAACTGGCGAATGTATCAGGGAATGGTTGTTAAGAAATGAATAGCAATTGAAAACCACATTCGTTGTATTATAAGTTGCAGAAGCTAAGACATTGTGGAGAAACGTCAGAGAATCAGAAACAATAGATGCCAATGCAATGGTTATAAAAATAAGTTCACAATTACAAAATCAATGACTGACTAAATCTGAGAATTGGCAAATTTATAGCAAGAATGTAGATGAAAGCATCATAATACTCAAGATTCCAAATCTACACTAATACAAAGAAAATTATTAGAAGAGCCGATCAATTATCATAAATTAAGAAGAGACGAATATCTTATACGCGAATCAGTACAACAAGCAGAAAACTCCAACGGACGACGAGAATAATTTCAATGAAAACATTTCTTTAGATACGAGAGAAGTTTAAATTACCCAGAAAGGAAGCTGTCAACAGTTTCCATGAAGAACATATCAAAAAGACTATACAACGAAAGTAGAGGATTTCGACATGCAACAGTTCCAAAATGAACACTATGTGAATATTTCTACTGTGATGAAAAGAAACATAAAAGATATGAGTGGACACTGAATAATAAATGCCTAATATTTGCAAGGATGGCCATGGGTTTTGAGACTGCTTTTTATTACGGAAACAGGTTCACCAACGATATCAAAAATAGCATACATTGAAGAAAAAAAATAACAATTTTGAAGACAATATTATACTGAAAACAATTAAAGAAAGAAAGATACAATGTTCCTGAGAAATTTACTGAAATAAATGAGGATGGAAAACACATCAGTGACTCCATGGATTTTTTTTCGCTGGTGAAGTCAAGACAATAAATTGTAAAATAAGAAATGAGCGACGAAAAGAAGAGCCAATAGAAAATGTGTTTCAGAAAAAAGACGGATTTGAAAACAAAAAGTATTTCAGCCAAACAAGAAATTTATTAAAATTGCTTAATACATGTAAGACATCAAAGTTAATAGCAATGTTAAAAATTTTTAACAAGTAATTTTTTTTAATTTTACAAATCTACAACATATATAGCATAGACACACAAATTTGCAGACATATACACTCATTAAAGCATTGGAAAGCTGAGTATGAGCACGAGACAAAACTTATTGGTTTATCCTGTATCTGAAATTTTTGAATAGTTTTGTGTTTTACATAAATCTATGTAGTCAACTTGAATAACGCTTATAGTAAATAAAAGAAAACGAGGAAAAAGAAACTATGAAGCTGACCAAAAACGGACGTTTTGGTTAAGATAACGATGAGGATATCAAAGACATAAGCCCTTCAATCGATGGGTAGTAGTTGTTCTGTCTGCTGCTCAATTACACAGGATTTTCGACTTCACGGTACATTACTAATGTGAAAGTTTAGAAACGCATTCTCACGAGTACATTGATAGAACTCAACTGTCAAATTGGCGCCTTGGGATGAGTTGTGTTGGGCAAAAACAAATATTTTGAATTGTTGTTTATCTGGCACGACATCCGATAAAATCAGGTCGAGCAAAATGCAAATGGACGAAAAATCATCAAAAATAGCCTACTTAGCATTAAATAATACAAAATGTAGAAAAAGAGTAGTAAAATACAAAAAACATATAAAAATGAAATGAAAACATTTAAAAATAATCAAAAAAACAATAAAATCTAGCAAAATTAATCGATTTCATCAAATTGGTTTCAAATTCATAGAAAACGCTTATATTCTAGAAAATAACTATGAAAATTAAGCTTAAAATGTAATTAGAAACTTTAACAAAAAAGAATCACGAAAATCTGACAACTGGGAGAAAAGTGATGAAATATGGTAAAAACGTGTAGGCGTTTTGTTTTACCGCATCAAAAAACATGCTTGTAAAACCCCCCCTATATGAGTCGATGCCATATCGACACAATTTAATGCTAGTTTTTCCAGAAATTTTTATTAAACTTCAAGGACAAATACCGAAGTAAGCGAAAGTTTCTTTATTTTTATATTATTATTATTTTATCCTTATTTTTATGAAAGATCTCAGGATAGGTACTATCATATTTGAAAAGATTGAATTTTTATAAAGGAAACTCTATTTATTTTTTATCACCTGTAATGTTTAGGCCTATAAATGTATTGGTTGTGTAAATTAAAATAACTTTTTATTCAAATAATATAATTTGATTATTTTGAATTTTTGAATTTTCCTCAATTTATTAACAATAAAACAATGGTAATGAAAGACAAAACAGAATCATTTCTCCTCGTATCGACCAAGTCCCAAGGAAGCTCCACTTCCATGGTACCTGACCTATACAAAATTCCTCGTGACCAATATTTTCCATCACTCGAGAAAAGTTAATAATGAAGTATTAATAATGATCATTTATTGCATTTAATAATATTATTTTTAGGCTTAATCATTATCATTAATTTCATAAAATTACCATTTATCTAAAAACGTTTAAAAAAAATCCAAATGATGCAAATCTGAACGTTATTTTATCCACCATTATTTATTATTTTGTTGACCATTATTATCCTACAATTACATGCATGCAAATAAGAAAAATTAAATTCTCAACAACTAGTTAAAAGCTAGTACTTCGGTGGGCGGAGGTACCCGTAGTGAATGGTAGCTCGCCCAGTCAGATCTCCTCTCCAAGAACCTCAACGTCAGACCCTCTATAGAGAGCGAAGGATCATGAGGAAGATTTAAATAATATAAAAAGAATGAAGAATATACTAGTAGAACGACTCAGAGAGATGATGTATGGTTCCGTGCAATGTTTGTTATTATTATGTTAACTCAAAGAAAAGAAAATAAATGTAGTGAATTTTATTGTCATAGAAGAGAAACATCTGTCAAGAATGAGAGCTAACAAATAAAATATTAATAAAAGTTGATATTCCCAATTAGAAAGAAAAAGAAACAAAATGAAATTTGAGAATTTGCAAAATATATACTGATTTCTGAAACTATGTCGAGTAATGATAATAATTATTCTTGTTATTTTTAATAATATATTAATGAATTTTACATAATTATTTCCGGCTTAACTCCACAAAATTTTCAAATAAAAACTCATAATAATTTTCATGTTGGGTACCTTTCGTATACATCATCAGGCGATCCGGAAAATAAGTAAACTTCTCGTTCGGTCTGAAACGTTATTAATAATTGATTATTACATCATAGCAATTAATTATTTTTTAAATGCGCCATCTGCCGATTATAATGTAACGATTAAAGAAAATAATTACATTTACATATATATAAAATACTATTTTACCTTTTGATTATAATGTTGAAAGAACAAAACCAAATTTAGCATGTATTTGTTGTGTAAAATACTTTTTTACTTTATGATTATAATGTTGAAAGAAAAGAACCAAATTTAACATATATTTATTATAAAGAAATAATGTTAATCTACCTCAAAAAATTTCAATATAATCTTTTTTAATTATTCGGTTTTTTATTTCTGAGAAAGCAATACAAAATTCCAACAAAGTCAATATAGAATTTCAAAGGAAAAACTCGCTGATCCAAGAGATACGAAAAGAGATATAAATCCAATACAAAGATATTCAAGGGTCTAACTAAAATCAGATAGACTGAATGCTGAATAAATAAAATAGAATTATAGAAATTCCTTTTGTTGTTCGTATCTAAATTTTCTAGCGGTTTGTAACTGAATGAATTTTAACTAAAATAGTTAAATATTTTGATATTATTTTTAACTAAATTTAATTATTAATGGTACATTAAATTACGAAAAATTAAAAGCTATTACCTGCTTAGACCTTATACCTCTTCATCCAAAAATTTACAGTCCAATTAAAACGAGTTTTGGATAGGAGCACCAAAAATTTAAATAAAATGGTTTGATTACACGTGAAAATTTGTTGAAATAATGGGAAATTAAAAATAAAAATGTTCATAACAAAAATCAATAATAATTGACCTACATAAATCTTCCCTTTCACCGAGTAGTGGTGTTAAAATCAAACAAATTTTTTTGAGACCTAAAAATGGAAACTAATCAATTCCTCGACTTCGGCCAATAGGAATTTTACCGTATTTTAGAATGGTAAAAGAGGTCGGATTCCGAGGTTAAAATAGTTTTTATTTCTTTTGGGGGTGTTCAAATTAGTTACCAAAGACCTCCCATAGATGTTAACCATCTTTCGATTTTAATGTAGCCTTTAATTAAAAGTAAATGAATAGAAGTCAAAATCAATGAATCTATTTTTTATTATTCCCAAAACGATCCTCGATTCAATCTAAAAATATTTTTTTAAAAATTATTTTAGTGCAGCCAAATAATAATAAAATCCTGGATGTGGATAGATTCAGAGGGGACGTAGCCCATTATCACAATGAGGCTTTGAAACAGAGTCATCGAGCTGAGTCAATGATCCGAAGATGTCGTCGGATAGAGGAGAGGTGGACTCGACCGGAGCAGGCGACCAAATTAAAACAACAAAATGAATTACTCAGAAATCAACACACAGAGATGATGACCGAACTTAACAAGTTAAAGAATGAAAATTGCCAAATAAAGTTGAAGGAAAAAATCAGGGCAGAGATCGGACATCATCCCAGTACAGTTTCAAACATTGATCCGAGTGTCGCCTGGCAGATTTCAAGTTTTATCCCAACTAATACTCAAATGAATCGTGATCCACAATCGAAACTAAATCACAAAAAATGCCACCCCAGCAAAGCGGAAAAGGAAAGAAGACGCTGACTGAAGATCGCTCATCTACTGGCGCAGATAAAGAAATTTGGACCTTCATCTTCTGACATTCTCTAATAATCTTTCAATTTTTGTAGTAATCAATAAAATGTTTTGGGATTAGGGTCGATGGTCGTATTTGAAATCATTTAAAACTTTCTATAAACAAACCCTTTAAAACAAAATATAGCGATCAAGGGATCGATATTATTTCAATTAAATTAATAACAGAGGGACCTATAATTAAAATGAGCATGAATACCTTCTATGGTAGCTCTTGAACCCAAAGGTTTTCTAGGGTATTATCAGTCATGGTAATATGGCTCACCTTTTACTAGAAACCGCCCATAAGAATACATTTCCAACGTCCTTTTGACGGGTATCCAATGGTTATATCTCTTGTGCGCGCATCTGGGGGGAACCACTTGCAAATGATAATGAAAATCCTGTATCTTTTAACAATCAGGTGCCCAGCAGTTGTCATTAACAACATAGTCTACTCCTAACATTTATAAATTAAGTCTTCCCCAAAGCGCTAACATGGTTAAAATCCTAGGAATTCAGTATTACTTAAAGAATGAAATTAATTTAACGGAAAAATGATTCCATTTTAATAAAATACATGTATTTTAGGCTCTTTCATAAATTTCAAATAATCAATGATAATCGTTAAATTTCAAGCACACTGCAACATTTTCTTTGAATGGTTATATGACTTTTAAAAATTATTATTTACTTTTAGACAGTTCAATTTTCTTAATTTATATTTGAACATTAAATTTATAAAGTTGTTTAAATATAATTTAACGATTTAAAATAAACATTTTTATTTCAATTTTCTTTTTTATTTAAATTCAAATTTATGTTTATTGTAAATTAGTTGAAAACCTTTAAACAGAAATTTTTATTTTGTAAGCAACATTAATTTTCTCAATTCATTAATTTTTAGTGTTAATTAAATTTTCGAAAGTTTAATATAAATAAACTAAACAAATTAATTATTTATTTGCAGCTAGGCAAATATTGAAATTGAAAATGGAATCTGAAAACAAATGTGACCCAACTTTAGCAATTCAACAATTTTTAGAAGTTAAATTTTCAAGAAACGCAGAAAGATGCACTATTGTAATTTGAAATGATATACACATTATAAATTTACTTACATATTTTAATTTAGGCTGTTGAAGCTTTTGAAACTATAAATTGGAAAAAGCAATATCGCGTTGTAGGGTTAATTAGAAAACGAACTAATCACGCGTAATATAATTGTTAACTATATTTTATAAATATCCTAATTTAGTATTGTATTATTTACTGCCAAAAAACTAATAAACAATTCTTTAAATCACATTCGAGTGATAGATGTTGTGCCATTAAATCTAGAATTGAAAATGTCAGCAGGTTTATTATCAAAATAAAATGATTTTCTAATTAATTTTATGTTTCAGATTCATCTCGATCCTCCGGTGGTATGTGTATGTTGTCTTTAGGGCTTATTTAATTATTATTTCAAGATGAATTTCAACCAGCTATTTTAATCGGAGAAGATTTTACTTTATCGAATTTTGATCCACTTTCACCACAGTCATTCACAAAAAATCCTGACAGGAAATTTTTTCAACTAGATTTTCTGAAAGAAGATTTCAAAAAAATCACAACACATATCGAAAACGCTTCACAATTTATCAAAAACGATGAACTTTTCTCAAATTTTGATTGGCTGCAACGATTGAGGTAAGCGAGACATTGATATTGGCTAATTAAT